>JAVIAB010000102.1:30591037-30776037 GCA_032433765.1 Megaustenia siamemsis | reverse complement strand
TGAAAGGTAGAGTGGAAGGTAGAGTGGAAGGTAGAGTGGAAGGTAGAGTGAAAGGTTGAGTGCAAGGTAGAGTGGAAGGTAGAGTGGAAGGTAGAGTGGAAGGTAGAGTGGAAGGTAGTGTGGAAGGTAGAGTGGAAGGTAGAGTGGAAGGTAGAGTGGAAGGTAGAGTGGAAGGTAGAGTGGAAGGTAGAGTGGAAGGTAGAGTGAAAGGTTGAGTGCAAGGTAGAGTGGAAGGTAGAGTGGAAGGTAGAGTGGAAGGTAGAGTGGAAGGTAGTGTGGAAGGTAGAGTGGAAGGTAGAGTGGAAGGTAGAGTGGAAGGTAGAGTGGAAGGTAGAGTGGAAGGTAGAGTGGAAGGTAGTGTGAAAGGTAGAGTGGAAGGTAGAGTGGAAGGTAGAGTGGAAGGTAGTGTGAAAGGTAGAGTGAAAGGTAGAGTGGAAAGTAGAGTGGAAGGTAGTGTGAAAGGTAGAGTGAAAGGTAGAGTGAAAGGTAGAGTGAAAGGTAAAGTGAAAGGTAGAGTGAAAGGTGGAGCGAAAGGTAGAGTGAAAGGTAGAGTGGAAGGTAGAGTGAAAGGTAGAGTGTGAAGGTAGAGTGGAAGGTAGAGTGGAATGTAGAGTGGAAAGTAGAGTGAAAGGTAGAGTGGAAGGTAGAGTGAAAGGTAGAGTGGAAGGTAGAGTGGAAGGTAGAGTGAAAGGCAGAGTGGAAGGTAGAGTGGAAGGTAGAGTCAAAGGTAGAGTGGAAGGTAGAGTGGAAGGTAGAGTGAAAGGTAGAGTGGAAGGTAGAGTTAAAGGTAGAGTGGAAGATAGAGTGAAAGGTAGAGTGGAAGGTAGAGTTAAAGGTAGAGTGGAAGTTAGAGTTAGAGGTAGAGTGGAAGGTAGAGTGGAAGGTAGAGTTAAAGGCAGAGTGAAAGGTAGAGTTAAAGGTAGAGTGAAAGGTAGAGTGAAAGGTAGAGTGGAAGGTAGAGTGGAATGTAGTGTGAAAGGTAGAGTGAAAGGTAGAGTGAAAGGTAGAGTGGAAGGTAGAGTGGAAGGTAGAGTGGAAGGTAGTGTGAAAGGTAGAGTGAAAGGTAGAGTGGAAGGTAGAGTGGAAGGTAGAGTGGAAGGTAGAGTGGAAGGTAGAGTGAAAGGTAGAGTGAAAGGTAGAGTGGAAGGTAGAGTGGAAGGTAGTGTGAAAGGTAGACTGAAAAGTAGAGTGAAAGGTAGAGTGGAAGGTAGAGTGGAAGGTAGAGCGGAAGGTAGAGTTAAAGGTAGAGTGGAAGGTAGAGTGGAAGTTAGAGTTAGAGGTAGAGTGGAAGGTAGAGTGGAAGGTAGAGTTAAAGGTAGAGTGGAAGGTAGAGTTAAAGGTAGAGTGGAAGGTAGAGTGGAAGGTAGAGTTAAAGGTAGAGTGGACGATATAGTGGACGATAGAGTGAAAGGTAGAGTAAAAGGTAGAGTGGAAGGTAGAGTGGAAGGTAGATTGAAAACGAGACAGACAAATAGACAGACAAACAGATAGATAGACGAACAGACAGATAGACCGATAGGTAGATAAATAGACAGACAGACAGACAGACAGACAGAAAGATAAACAGACAGACAGACAGACAGACAGATGGACAGACAGATAGATAGATAGATAGATAGATAGATAGATAGATAGATAGATAGATAGATAGATAGATAGATAGATAGATAGATAGATAGATAGATAGATAGATAGATAGATAGATAGATAGATAGATAGATAGATAGATAGATAGATAGATAGATAGATAGATAGATAGATAGATAGATAGATAGATAGATAGATAGATAGATAGATAGATAGATAGATAGATAGATATGTTAACATTAACATACACAGAGAACTAAAGTTAACATTGACATTCACACATACAACAGTTAACAATCACACACACACAACAGACTAGCCAAGGAAATTATTTCTAGGGGAAAAACAAAGAGCCCTTCCACGTGACTAACTGACTTACTTAAGAGCTACTCAGACGGACACACGGTGTGACCTGGTCAGACATGAATTAATCAAGACGGCTCCCTGCACGAGACAAAACAGCGCTCGGTTTTGGGGACAGGAATACAGAACAATATATACACTGATGGAAGAGTTGAAACAACACAGATAACTGGACAGACATATATATACAAATAAATAAACAGACAGATACACAAATAAATAGACAGACAGAAAGATAGACAAATAGATGGACAGACAGAAAGAGGAACAAATAAATAGATAGACAGACTGATAGACAAATAGACAGACATAATGAGAAATAGATAGACAGACAAAAATATAGATAGACAGATAAACAGATAGGCAGGCACATATATAGACAGGCATATAGACAAATAGATATACAGACATACAGATACATAGATAAACAGACAGACGGATTATGTCTATCTGGGCAGCATGCGGGTTCAATCCTATTTCAGGATGTATATTGTTCTTTGTTTTTCTTCTGTTGTTGATTATTTTAACATTTTTTTCCGAGTGTTGTAAACATACATCTTCATCTGAAATGATTCGCTGATCGATTGCCTGAGAAAGGTAAAGTAAAGTACGAGACTTGAACCGGCGTCTTAGCACGCGAGTGTCCACCCATATGTGCTCGGCCGCCTATCCAGAAATGTTCGGATATTTCTGTATAGTGTAGCCTCAAGCATCGAAACTCAGATGCGAAGCGACATTCCTCACCTTCCCAGGATAATACCCTGGTACCCATTTCTGCCAATGGCTGGGTCGACCGTGGGGGTATTTTTTTTTTTTATTTTTCCAACCACGAGTACAATTCACACTGCTCCCAGCGGGAATCGAACACGGGTTGTCCGAACGTCGCTAGTCTAGTCGGGTGGTTTTCCCCTGAGAAAGGTTCCCGCCAAAATAATATTCATTTACTACTATTTGTAATGGGCGTTAGAAGGCTAACTCACCAGGTCATAGTGTGGAAATCACAGGGTAAAAGAAAAAGTGGAAGACCAAAAGAGACCGATCTAAGAACCATCATGAAAGTGAGCGCAGTTGTGGGTCTCAGAAAGAGCCAAGAATGTCACTCCTTCTGATGAATGAATGCGCTGTTGTTGAGGACGGTCAACCAATGGATCGGGCAACATCATCAATGACCTCCGGGAAGTTGGAAGGACACAGGACTTCGGCAACTATGAGACCACGTCACTCCTTCGGATGAATGAGGTGGGAGTTGAAATGGGCACAGCCAGAAATGAGAAACTTCGTGGGCGTGTAAGAAGACTTAACAACCAACACAGAACTGGAGTTGCCAGTCGCTGGACACAGCGGGATTTGCTGGGTAGGGGATTTGAGCACCTATGGACATGTTCGGAGTGCAGTGATGATGACCCGCTAATAACTCAATAACTCAATAAAAATAATAATAACTCAATAACAATAACAATAATAATAACTCAATAACAATAACAATATGTAAAGTAAAGTTTAGAAGCCCCGTCACGCCAAGTGGCGTATAGGGAAAATGGTGTTAGTGACCATAAATTTTACAGACCTTCAGCACATGATTTTTGGGGTAATATGGTCGGTATTACGCCCGTGCCGCTTTAGTTTCCCAGAAAAAAATCCGATACCCATTTAAGGCTGGGTGAACCCGGAAGCCGTCGGTTGGGATCGAACCCTACCTCTTGTCCTTTGCAGTCCAGTTTACTAACTACTGAGTTATTGCGGCTCCCGACACTAACAATAACAACCAAGAATTAAAGCAGATTGTATCTGACCGTCAGACATGGACAACTATGACTTCTGCCCTATACGCCATATTGGGTTGAGAAGGATAACCAATCAATCAATCAATTAACCAATCAATCAATCAATCAATTAATCAATTAATAAATCAATCAATTAATCAATCAGTCAACCAATTAATCAATCAATTAATTAATCAATCAATCAGTCAAATAACCAATTAATCAATCAATCAGTCATTCAACCAATCAATCAATCAATCAATTAATTAATCAATCAATCAATCAATTAATCAATCAATCAATCAATTAATCAATTAATCAAACAATTAATCAATCACTCAATCAATCAATTACTATTTATCTCTAGAATGTGTATAGTCTATCCATCATGTGCCATACCGGTTGGCGTAGGCGATCATGTCTTTCCACAATTTTCTACCTACAGTAAGAGAAGTAAAGAGCCCCGTCACGCCAAGTGGCGTATATGGAATATGGTGTTAGTGACAATCATTTTTGCAGAAACTCGGCACATAATTTTTGGGGTAATGGGATCAGTATTACACCCGTGCTGCATTACTTTCACAGAAAAAATCTTTCTATCCACAGTACATTGTATTAATTCAGTTGTTGACTGTTTTCCATGCCATGACACCAAGTTAGCTAGTATCTTCTCTCTTTGCCGTCCGAGACCTCTCCGTCCCTGCACCACGCCAGCCACAACCAAGCACTCCAACTTTCCTCTTCTCACGAATTGTCTGAAAAATGTCGATCGTCTCCCCCTGATCGTCTCTCTCCTTAGGAGCTCCCACTCTGTGCTGGCCTGCCTAAGAATGTCCACATCGGCCCCACCTGACTGCCCTGGGAACATTCAGCATTCCTCTGAGACATCCCATCTCTGTGGCCTTCAATCGTCTCTTCATCTGTTTGCCCACTGTACACGAACCACCTCCACAAGACAGAAATGACCTCACGCAAAATCGATGAACTCTCTCACTGACTCTCCCCTATCAACACAGACCCACTACCACAAGAAAGAATTGGCTCTACACAGCGTCAATGAACTCTCTTTCTCACTGACTCTCCCCTATCTACACAGACCCACTACCACAAGAAAGAATTGGCTCTACACAGCGTCGATGAACTCTCTTTCTCACTGACTCTCCCCTATCTACACAGACCCACTACCACAAGACAGAATTGGCTCTACACAGCGTCGATGAACTCTCTTTCTTTCTCACTGACTCGCCCCTATCTACACAGACCCACTACCACAAGACAGAATTGGCTCTACACAGCGTCGATGAACTCTCTTTCTCACTGACTCGCCCCTATCTACACAGACCCACAATCACAAGACAGAATTGGCTCTACACAGCGTCAATGAACTCCCTTTCTCACTGACTCGCCCCTATCTACACAGACCCATCACCACAAGACATAATTGGCTCTACACAGCGTCGATGAACTCCCTTTCTCACTGACTCGCCCCTATCTACTCAGACCCACAATCACAAGACATAATTGGCTCTACACAGCGTCAATGAACTCCCTTTCTCACTGACTCGCCCCTATCAACACAGACCCACTACCACAAGACAGAATTGGCTCTACACAGCGTCGATGAACTCTCTTTCTTTCTCACTGACTCGCCCCTATCAACACAGACCCATCACCACAAGACAGAATTGGCTCTACACAGCGTCGATGAACTCTCTTTCTTTCTCACTGACTCGCCCCTATCTACACAGACCCACTACCACAAGACATAATTGGCTCTACACAGCGTCGATGAGCTCTCTCTCTCACTGACTCGCCCCTATCAACACAGACCCACAACCACAAGACATAATTGGCTCTACACAGCGTCGATGAGCTCTCTTTCTCACTGACTCGCCCCTATCAACACAGACCCACAACCACAAGACATAATTGGCTCTACACAGCGTCGATGAGCTCTCTCTCTCACTGACTCGCCCCTATCAACACAGACCCACAACCACAAGACATAATTGGCTCTACACAGCGTCGATGAGCTCTCTCTCTCACTGACTCGCCCCTATCTACACAGACCCACTACCACAAGACATAATTGGCTCTACACAGCGTCGATGAGCTCTCTCTCTCACTGACTCGCCCCTATCAACACAGACCCACAACCACAAGACAGAATTGGCTCTACACAGCGTCGATGAGCTCTCTTTCTCACTGACTCGCCCCTATCTACACAGACCCATCACCACAAGACAGAATTGGCTCTACACAGCGTCGATGAACTCTCTCACTGACTCGCCCCTATCTACTCAGACCCACAATCACAAGACAGAATTGGCTCTACACAGCGTCGATGAGCTCTCTTTCTCACTGACTCGCCCCTATCAACACAGACCCATCACAACAAGAAGCACCTCTGAAATGTCACTTTGGCCTGAGCCATTCTGCCGTCCCTCCCCTCCCATCACACACACACACTTCTGTGGTGCAGCCTCCACCCTTTGCCAACATTGTGCACAAGCATTTGACGCGTTGCTCATCTTCCAGACCAGTCCCCTCCATCCCCACCCATGCCCAACTTCTCACCTAAACACAAGAAATGAGATTGCCCATTGCATCATTTTCTTCTCACTCTAAACACTGGAAATGTGATTAACCATTGCCTCATGCTCTTCTCACCCTAAACACGAGAAATGAGATTGACCATTGCATCATTTTCTTCTCACTCTAAACACTGGAAATGTGATTAACCATTGCCTCATGCTCTTCTCACCCTAAACACGAGAAATGAGATTGACCATTGCATCATACTCTTCTCACCTAAACACAAGAAATGAATTTAGCCATTAGCCAATGCCCGCTCACCCGACATTCACAAGACGTGTACCCACCCCAGTGTCATTTTAGCCAGAATAATAACCTCCAGCCATTGAGCTTCGCCGCAGCGGCCTAGAACATCAGAAACACGAAAGATAACACGATCCCCGCCAGTCCCCTTGAGTTCCCCAGAGACGAAAGCTAGAAAATGAGTGATAATTTGTCTCCGAAAGACAATTACCTGAACCTGGGGTTACATCAAACGCGCGGATGAATCCACGATTGCTATTGGTCCGAATGGCGGATTGATTTTAGTGTGGAGCTGGTTTATACATGAGAGAGAATGGAAGCAATATTTGTGTGCAAGGAGGAAAGATTAGGCCGTTGGACAAATTAAGTTTGTGAGTGCGGAAGTAGGAAGTGATTGTTTCAATTATTGTGTCTGTTAAGAAGCCAAGACTAGGGGCATAAAACGTACAATGCAGCGGCGGATGTTCTGAAGAACAATGGAGGTCACGACTCCCCTAATATGTTATCAAATACATATAATACGATTATTGTTCTATTCCATTCAATTCTACTCTATTATACTCTATTCAATTCAATTCAATTTTATTCTATTCTATTCTATTCTATTCTATTCTACTCTATTCTATTCTATTCTACTCTACTCTACTCTATTCTATTCTATTCTATTCTATTCTATTCTATTCTATTATATTCTACTCTACTCTATTCTATCCTATTCTATTCTACTCTACTCTATTCTATTCTACTCTACTCTACTCTACTCTATTCTATTCCATTCCATTCTACTCCACTCTGCTCTGCTCTATTTTATTCTACTCTACTCTACTCTACTCTACTCTACTCTACTCTACTCTACTCTACTCTACTCTACTCTACTCTACTCTACTCTACTCTATTCTACTCTACTCTACTCTACTCTACTCTATTCTATTCTACTCTACTCTACTCTACTCTACTCTACTCTACTCGATTCTACTCTACTCTACTCTATTCTACTCTACTCTACTCTACTCTACTCTACTCTACTCTACTCTACTCTACTCTACTCTACTCTACTCTACTCTACTCTACTCTATTCTATTCCATTCTACTCTACTCTGCTCTGCTCTATTCTACTCTACTCTACTCTACTCTACTCTACTCTACTCTACTCTACTCTACTCTATTCTACTCTACTCTACTCTACTCTACTCTACTCTACTCTACTCTACTCTATTCTACTCTACTCTACTCTACTCTATTCTACCCTACTCTATTCTATTCTACTCTACTCTACTCTACTCTACTCTACTCTACTCTACTCTACTCTACTCTACTCTACTCTACTCTACTCTACTCTACTCTACTCTACTCTACTCTACTCTATTCTATTCTACCCTACTCTACTCTATTCTAATCTATTCTATCCTACTCTACTCTATTCTATTCTAATCTATTCTATTCTACTCTACTCTACTATATTCTATCCTATTCATGCAACAATTTTTACTGTAGTCAGGACTTCCCCATATCCGCTCCATCACTTGTCACAACATTAAAAAAAATGCAGCTAAATTCCGCCGACAAGGTCGCCAAGTGCACCAACTTTTCGACGGAACATGCCACAATTATAAACCTCCTTAGTTGCCTCTTACAGCATGTGCGGCAGGAACCAGTGGCTCCCGGTAGCGACAAACGGGTGATAACGCAATCATGTTCCAGCTAATTGAGTTAAATGTCAGTTTTATGAAACAAAAATACAACAAAATCGTCACAGTAGGTAACTGAACACTATTCACTCTGCTCAACTAGTAACTACATCATAACTAACATATCTACATCATAACTAACATATCTACATCATAACTAACATAACTGCATCATAACTAACATATCTACATCATAACTAACATATCTACATCATAACTAACATATCTACATCATAACTAACATAACTGCATCATAACTAACATAACTACATCATAAATAACATAACTACAACATAAGTTACATAACTACAACATAAGTTACATAACTACATCATAACTAACATAACTACATCATAACTAACATAACTGCATCATAACTAACATAACTGCATAATAACTAACATAACTGCATAATAACTAACATAACTACAACATAAATTACATAACTACATCATAACTAACATAACTACATCATAACTAACATAACTACATTATAACTAACATAACTACATTATAACTAACATAACTACATTATAACTAACATAACTACATCATAACTAACATAACTACATTATAACTAACATAACTACATCATAACTAACATAACTACATTATAACTAACATAACTAACATACTAACTAAACATAAACATAACTAACATAACTACATTATAACTAACATAACTAAATCATAACTAACATACTAACTAAACATAAACATAACTAACATAACTACATTATAACTAACATAACTAAATCATAACTAACATACTAACTAAACATAAACATAGCTAACATAACTACATTATAACTAACATAACTAAATCATAACTAACATACTAACTAAACATAAACATAACTAACATACTAACTAAACATAAACATAACTAACATACTAACTAAACATAAACATAACTAACATACTAACTAAACATAAACATAACTAACATAAGACCTAATAACTACACAGCCACGAAACCAAAAGTTTAACCAAAAAAAAAAAAAAAGAATGTTATCTTAAATATATTCACGATCCATCTTTTAGAAAGATTCTCTATCTTCCTCTCTTAAGGCATCATCTAGTGCTGGTTCCAGCAGAAGAAAAACGTGCATAAATCAAGACAATGACAGTTTCATTAAGACGTCATCAGTTTGTGTCGTCCGTTGTTCCCATTAACAATTCGTTTTTTATGTTTACATTTTTTTAATTTTCGGAGCAATCCATTTTTGACAATAGAAACAAGAAAAAGAGTTCTTAAATGTTACGTAGAGCCAGTCTTAACATACGGATGCGAATCATGGACAATAGGACAACAGACAAGAAAATCACTGGAGTCTGTAGAAATGTGGTTTTACAGAAGAATGTTGAGAATACCATGGACAGCCAAGAAGAGTAATGAAGAGGTTCTGAGAAAGGTCAAAGCAAAAAGAGAGCTAATTTCCAATATTAAGAAGAAACAATCATCATTTTTTGGCCATGTAATGAGAAGAGAACAACTGGAATATATTGTAACAACTGGAAAAATTGAGGGACGAAGAGATAGAGGGAAGCAAAGAGAAAAAATAACAGATAGCTTAAGAGAATGGCTTGGCAGAAGGTCAACAACAGAAATGATAAATAGCTGCGGAGATCGAAAGTTGTGGAGAGACATGATCACCTACGCCACTAGGCCCGGTACTTGATGATGATGATGATGATTTTCGGACACTGGAGAGCGGGTGAGTGAGCGAATACAAAATTGTGTTTTATAGGTAAGTTCAACATGGGTTCTGTGTGGGTGGTCTAGAGGTAGGACGTCGGCATTGGGACAAGACAGTCACGGGTTCGAAACCAGTCGCAGGGGGTGGGAATTTGTAGTTAGTTGAATGCCATTGTATCACTGCAAATAAATTAAAATCCATAATCGGTCAACCGCCCGTGCCAGTGGAATCATCTGAATTAACATCTCATCTCGTTGAAGGCTAGAAACAATGAAAGGCAGCTGCAGTCCCCATAAAAGCAGCTACAGCACACGCCAAAAGACATAAGGCGTAGCCGCACCGAAAGTGAACGCAGTCAAACTGTCCTTCGTTATACGATATGTCCAATGAAAGATAGATACGATATCACCATCTATCTAGTAAGTAATGGGAATATCGGAACACAATCCGGATGAAAAACACAGCTCACAGAGTGTGCACAGATCACTAAACTCAGTAGCTCCGGTAGCAAGCCGGGCTTGGAATATGAGGAAACTGCAACAAGGAACACTTTTCAAACGGAGCTTCAGCGATTCCTGTCGCCTATCCGTCACTTTGACAGGAAGTAGAAATTTGTCCACTTCAAATCCGTAGTTCCTTCGTGGCTTTACCTCCACTTGGTCTCTGGGTAGTGATATTAAACGTCAAGCACTCTGGGATAACAGCCTTTAATGGGTACCGGATTTTTTTTTCAGGGAAAGTAAAGCTGCACGGGCGTAATACCGACCACATTACCCCAAAAATCATGTGCTGAAGGTCTGTAAAATTTATGGTCACTAACACCATATTCCCTATACGCCACTTGGCGTGACGGGGCTTTTACTTTTTTTTTTTTTTGCTCTGGGATAACGAAGAAAAACAAGAAGTCTAGTGCGCATGCTGCGCATGTTAAAGAGTCATAAACACGATTATATTGTTCTCTAATTTCTTCTTACTCTGACCACTAATATCTCTCCTTACTCTAATCACTCCTCTCTTATATCTCCCTACTCTAACCATTCTTCTCCAATCTCTCCTTACTCTAACCACTGTTCTCCAATCTCTCCTTACTCTAACCACTGTTCTCCAATCTCTCCTTACTCTAACCACTATTATCCAACCCGTCCTTATTCCAACCACTATTATCCAACCACTCTATATCAAATCTTTCCTTACTCTAACCACTCTTCTCCAATCTCTCTTTATTCTAACCACTCTTCTCCAACCTCTCCCTACTCCAACCACTCTACATCAACCTCTCTTTATTCTAACCTCTCTTCTCCAATCTTTCCTTAATCTAACAGCCATCGTTAGTTTCTCATTAAATTAACACCTCTTCCCTTCTCCTCCTCCTGTCACACCAACCACTCTATTTCTGAAATTTCCCCTTACACTAACCACTCTCATAAGTCCCCCACTTCTCCTTAAATCTCCCTTTACACTAACTATTCTCATAAATCCCTCACTTCTCCTTTAATCTCCCCTTACTCTAACCACTCTCATAAGTCCCTCATTTCTCCTTAAATCTCCCCTTACACTAACTACTCTCATAAGTCCCTCACTTCTCCTTTAATCTCCCCTTACTCTAACCACTCTCATAAGTCCCTCATTTCTCCTTAAATCTCCCCTTACACTAACTACTCTCGTAAGTTCCTCACTTCTCCTTAAATGTCCCCTTATACTAACTACTCTCGCAAGTTCCTCACTTCTCCTTTAATCTCCCCTTACTCTAACCACTCTCATAAGTCCCTCATTTCTCCTTAAATCTCCCCTTACACTAACTACTCTCGTAAGTTCCTCACTTCTCCTTAAATGTCCCCTTATACTAACTACTCTCGCAAGTTCCTCACTTCTCCTTAAATCTCCCCTTACACTAACTACTCTCGTAAGATCCTCACTTCTCCTTAAATCTCCCCTTACACTAACTACTCTCGTAAGTTCCTCACTTCTCCTTAAATCTCCCCTTAAATTAACTACTCTCATAAGTTCCTCACTTCTCCTTAAATCTCCCCTTACACTAACCACTCTCATAAGTCCCTCACTTCTCCTTAAATCTCCCTTCTCCAGCCTCAAATCCAACCGAACACTCTCATCTCCATATCTCGAACACCCATTACTCGACACGTGAATGTAGCTCGGCATAACAAGATGCGATCTAATTTAATTCTGACCCTCCAGCTCGCCTCGGTGGCTAGATCCATCCCTAGTGGTGCTATAGCGGTCTATGGTGGTCTGTTGGGTGTTTATTGCAATTTTTGTTTGATAACAAAGTTATTCTAATGGAGTGGTTATCGTACTTTTATATGGGGCTATCTATCTATCTATCTATCTATCTATCTATCTATCTATCTATCTATCTATCTATCTATCTATCTATCTATCTATCTATCTATCTATCTATCTATCTATCTATCTATCTATCTATCTATCTATCTATCTATCTATCTATCTATCTATCTATCTATCTATCTATCTATCTATCTATCTATCTATCTATCTATCTATATCTATCTATCTATCTATCTATATGTCTGTCTGTCTGTTTGTCTGTCTATCCATCCATCCATCCATCCATCCATGCATCCATCCACCCACCCATCCATCCACCCACCGATCCATCCATCCATCAATCCATCCATCCATCCATCCATCCATCCATCCATCCATCCAACCATCTATCTATCTATCTATCTATCTATCTATCTATCTATCTATCTATCTATCTATCTATCTATCTATCTATCTATCTATCTATCTATCTATCTATCTATCTATCTATCTATCTATCCATCTATCTATCCATCCATCCATCCATCCATCCATCCATCCTTCCATCCATCCATCCATCCATTCTATCTATCTATCTATCTATCTATCTATCTATCTATCTATCTATCTATCTATCTATCTATCTATCTATCTATCTATCTATCTATCTATCTATCTATCTATCTATCTATCTATCTATCTATCTATCTATCTATCTATCTATCTATCTATCTATCTATCTATCTATCTATCTATCTATCTATCTATCTATCTACGGCAGTACATAGGACAGCAATTCTAGATCTTATGTCCAACGATCTTTGTTACAAAGCGTCAGACTGTGCACAGGGCCCTCATTGTATCTCGCTACACATCTATGTTGTTGCGAGTTGTTGAATCTCGGCGAGGGCGCTGATATCTACTATTTTTATTCCTCGCCTCAGAGTTCTTTTAAGTGTTTCTGAAGGTCAGTATCTTTCCCTGTTACCCTCTGGTCCCCATCTGAAGTCATGCTTTGAGAATCTCTCGTCTCTTCTCGTCACATGGCAAACATATGACCACCTTCTTCTCTTGTTTCTTCTCGTCACATGGCCAACATATGACCACCTTCTTCTCTTGTCCCTTCTCGTCACATGGCAAACATATGACCACCTTCTTCTCTTGTTTCTTCTCGTCACATGTCCAACATATGACCATCTTCTTCTCTTGTTTCTTCTCGTCACATGTCCAACATATGACCATCTTCTTCTCTTGTTTATTCTCGTCACATGTCCAACATATGACCACCTTCTTCTCTTGTCCCTTCTCGTCACATGGCAAACATATGACCACCTTCTTCTCTTGTTTCTTCTCATTACATGTCCAACATATGACCACCTTCTTCTCTTGTTTCTTCTCGTCACATGACCAACATATGACCACCTACTTCTCTCATCTCTTCTCGTCACATGACCAACATATGACCACCTACTTCTCTCATCTTTTTTCGTCACATAACCAACATATGACCACCTTCTTCTCTCATCTCTTCTCGTCACATGACCAACATATGACCACCTTCTTCTCTCATCGCTTCTCGTAACATGACCAACATATGACCACCTTCTTCTCTCATCTCTTCTCGTCACATGACCAACATATGACCACCTACTTCTCTCATCTTTTTTCGTCACATAACCAACATATGACCACCTTCTTCTCTCATCTCTTCTCGTCACATGACCAACATATGACCACCTTCTTCTCTCATATCTTCTCGTCACATGACCAACATATGACCACCTTCTTCTCTCATCTCTTCTCGTCACATAACCAACATATGACCACCTACTTCTCTCGTCTCTTCTCGTCACATGACCAACATATGATCACCTTCTTCTCTCGTCTCTTCACGTCACATGACCAACATATGACCACCTACTTCTCTTGTTTATTGATGGTATTTTTCATGCTTTACAATTCTCTTATTTCTTCACTAGTCTTAAATTAAAATAGGAAATGGAATAGCTCAGCCCGAACTGCATTTCAGAAAATTAAAAACGTCTTGTGCAACAAGTCTGTCAATAGAAGTGAGAGAGAGAGAGAGAAAGAGTGAGAGAGAGAGAGAGAGAGTTCATCGGTGCTATATAGAACCAGTTGTGATCTGAGGAGTTAAATCTTGGACAGCCGACAAACAAACTAAAAGAGCATTAGAGGCCACAGAGATGAGATTTCTCTGAAGAATGTTGAGATTTCTCTGTGCAGCTAAAAAGACCAACAAGGACATTCTCAAAGAGGCCAACATAAAAAAATGGAGCTCATAAAAATATCAGAAAGAAACAACATATTTTTCGAGCATATAATGAGAAGAGGAAAGTTGAAGTACTTGGTTACAACTGGCAAAATACAGGGATAGAGGGATCGCGGACGACAAAGAGAGAAGATACTAAATCGATTAGTGTCATGGCATGGAAAACAGTCAACAACAGAATTGATAATATGCTATGTTGATAGAAAATTGCGGAAGGACATGTTCGCTTACATCAAACTGTATGGCACATGATGATGATGATGCGTGTTAAATTCATTCCTGGGAGACTGGCTGGTCTGGAGGCAAAACGCCGGTCTCGAGACACAGAGGCGGTGGGTTCAAATCCCGGCTAAACTGGTTGGGGATTTTTATTTATGATTTCTCTCTGCGGCAACCACCCCCTGGTCTCAGCAGCGAGGCCTGCCTTGAAACGTCAATTACTCACCGACGGAAAAAAATATTTGAGTACCTCCGAAAGCAGAGTTATCTGCCTGTGCGGCGATGGACCCCTGTGCACACGGCTGCCAGGGCAAAACGGATTAACACGCAAAATTCAGTTGCTAGTCTCTAGAGATTTCGCTAAAACTGGCGAACAATCAAACAAGCAAAAAAAAATTCCTCGATATAAAAAGTATATACCGGCATTTGTTTTCTGGCGTATATATTTTTTTGTTGTTTTGTTTTTTTCCCTATCCGTGCATGCATAAGTAAGGGTTGATAATGCATTTATTTCTTAACAGCTATTTCAGTGCAATGTTTTGTAATACGATTTTATCAGCCAGGCCACCAATGTCATTTGTAATAAACTAGAGTTATCATCGGATATGATCGCTATAATGTCATTATTAACTATTACCGCTATTATATATTTCCTTTGTAGTTTGATTTAAAAAAGAAATACAAATAGTCACATACATTATTTAATGGCGAACTTATTGGCACTTATGGGAGCCGCGATAGCTAAGTGGTTAGTGAACTGGACTACAAAGGACAAGGGGTAGGGTTCGATCCCAACCGACGGCTTCCGGGTTCACCCAGCCTTAAATGGGTACCGGATTTTTTTTCTGGGAAAGTAAAGCGGCACGGGCATAATACCGACCACATTACCCCAAAAATCAAGTGCTGAAGGTCTGTAAAATTTATGGTCACTAACACCATATTTATCCCGTGTGTTACCGGGGCCTCATTATGAGGGAGGTAAAGAATAGTGACACTGTGACCTTCCTGGCATGTCGTAAGAGGCGACTAAGGAGTTTGATCGATGGCTTGACAAGCTGTCATTGTAAAAAGTATTGTTATGGAAACAGCACCATAGATTGTAGATCAGTGATCTCTGCAATATGTGCCATTTTGGCACGCAAGGTTTCTGTTTTTGAGATTGTGGTTCTGCCCTATGTGCCGTCTTCGGCTCGAAAGGACAATAGAGAACACCGTATTTCCCTACACGCCACTTGGCGTGACGGGGGTACTTTACTTTTTTTTTTTTTAATTAGCACTTCTTACTTTTTGCTACTTCTTTTTCCCCCATTCTTTTTCTCATATTTTACTTCTTCTTTTTCCTTCTCTTCTTTCTTTCTTCTTCTTCTTCTTCTTCTCCTTCTTGTCGTCTTCATCTTCTTTTTTTCCACCCTACTTTGTCTTTCAACTTTGATGTGGTCTTATCCTCTTCTGTTGGCCTCTCCTGCTGTTCTATTTCCTTGTGTTTCTAATATTCCATCAATCTACTTTTTTCTTGATAAGCCCTTGTATCTGGTGTTCTCGTAACACTCAATGAAGGCTCGTTTGTTTTATGTTTTGACATTCCCCCTTTATTGGCACTGTCTCATTTATTTAACAAACGAAAAGTGCGTTCTTTGATTGCTGTTGTATCTGTCCTGCCACTTTGGCTGTCTTCTGCTGTATTTCAATTCGCATAAAATCAATAAACACAGGCGTATCATTGCTCGTGGGCTCACTCAGAATTCCCGAGCGGAACACGAGGTTTTCAAGTCAAATCTGAGTGTTTGGCCTCTCCTCGCGACATTCCAATTTTAAACGTTATTTTAACGTGGGCCGTCTCCTCGTTGAATATTAGCTGTGATTGATTTTTGGCGCCTTTGTTTCATAGACTGTACAGCTCCTATTAGAGTGTCAGCGGTGGAAGTAAAATAAAACTCTCTGTACAGAGATTCGCAGCAGGATACAATCTGATCATCAGAAGTAGACCTCACGTGGAGCAAGTGTTTCGGCTCTTTAGCTTCTTGATACTTTAAGAGAGGTGGGCCCGCCTGGATTATGACTCCCAGGCCTTATCTGGGCATTGCTTACAAGGCTTACACTGGCTTTTCGTGGCAAGGCGCTGTGCCACTGAGTACGGTTTCCATCTTGCCTTGGTCCATATTTTTTTCTGTTGTTGATTATTTGTCATTCTTTCTGAGTGCTGTAAACATACCTCTTCTTCTGAATTGATTCACTTACACTATATACCCGGCACATGGGGACTGGTTGGTCTCGAGGCAAGACGCCGGCCTCGAGACAGAGAGGTTTTGGGTTCAAATCCCGGTTGGTTGGGATTTTTATTTACGATTTCTCTCTGCGGCAACCACCCCTGGTCTCAGCAGCGAGGCTCGGCTTGAAATGTCAATTACTCATCGACGGAAAAAATATGAGTACCTCCGAAGTCGGATTTATCTGCCTGTGCGGCGAGGGACCCCTGTGCACACGGCTGCCATAGAAAAATGGATTCTCCTTCTTCTTCTTCTTCTTCTATCCTTCCTCTACTACCGTTGGCGTCGAGGGAAATACAATTTGCGATTCTTTGTTCTTCTGTTGGCCTCTTCTGGTGTTATCCCTCCTAGTGACTCTAGTATTCCCATTATCCATCTCTTTCTCAGTCTTTCTCTTAATCTGGCGTTATCGTATCGTTTGTTTATGGCTCTTTGAGTCATTGGTTTATCCATCTCTTTCTCAGTCTTTCTCTTAATCTGGCGTTATCGTATCGTTTGTTTATGGCTCTTTGAGTCATTGGTTTATCCATCTCTTTCTCAGTCTTTCTCTTAATCTGGCGTTATCGTATCGTTTGTTTATGGCTCTTTGAATCATTGGTTTATCCATCTCTTTCTCAGTCTTTCTCTTAATCTGGCGTTATCGTATCGTTTGTTTATGGCTCTTTGAGTCATTGGTTTATCCATCTCTTTCTCAGTCTTTCTCTTAATCTGGCGTTATCGTATCGTTTGTTTATGGCTCTTTGAATCATTGGTTTATCCATCTCTTTCTCAGTCTTTCTCTTAATCTGGCGTTATCGTATCGTTTGTTTATGGCTCTTTGAATCATTGGTTTATCCATCTCTTTCTCAGTCTTTCTCTTAATCTGGCGTTATCGTATCGTTTGTTTATGGCTCTTTGAATCATTGGTTTATCCATCTCTTTCTCAGTCTTTCTCTTAATCTGGCGTTATCGTATCGTTTGTTTATGGCTCTTTGAGTCATTGGTTTATCCATCTCTTTCTCAGTCTTTCTCTTAATCTGGCGTTATCGTATCGTTTGTTTATGGCTCTTTGAATCATTGGTTTATCCATCTCTTTCTCAGTCTTTCTCTTAATCTGGCGTTATCGTATCGTTTGTTTATGGCTCTTTGAGTCATTGGTTTATCCATCTCTTTCTCAGTCTTTCTCTTAATCTGGCGTTATCGTATCGTTTGTTTATGGCTCTTTGAATCATTGGTTTATCCATCTCTTTCTCAGTCTTTCTCTTAATCTGGCGTTATCGTATCGTTTGTTTATGGCTCTTTGAGTCATTGGTTTATCCATCTCTTTCTCTGTCTTTCTCTTAATCTGGCGTTATCGTATCGTTTGTTTATGGCTCTTTGAGTCATTGGTTTATCCATCTCTTTCTCAGTCTTTCTCTTAATCTGGCGTTATCGTATCGTTTGTTTATGGCTCTTTGAGTCATTGGTTTATCCATCTCTTTCTCTGGCAAATCGATTAACTCGCAAAATTCAGCTCCAAGTCTCTAGGGACTTCGTCAGAGGTAAAAAAGCTGGCGAACGGAAAAAAAATACCCGGCACACGATAACTACACTTAATACACAAATGATAAAGTCCTAGTATTGCGATTAACTCCATCCGTACGTTTCGCCGAACTGTGTGTCATGACGATTTCGGCCGCGTACCTTTCGCCGCATGGAGCGTCACTCTCATATTCATTACTGTAAACAGTCATCAAACCATATTCTTTTTACATGTCTTGTATCATCTTGGTATTCTTCTTCTTCTACATTTTTAGCTCCCTGTGGAGCATAGGTCTTCAACAAACACTTTCCAAGTCGTTCTGTTTTTTTTGCCATTCTTTTAAGATCATTCCATGTCTTCCCCATCATCTTTATCTCTTCTTCTATCTGTCTTCTCCAAGAATTCCTTGGTCTTCCTCTTTGTCTTTTCCCCTGGGGATTCCAAAAAGGGCATGTTGTGTAATACTCTCAGTTGGCTTCTGCAGGGTGTGTCCTATCCAGCGCCATCGTCTTCGCCGTATCTCTTTATCCACTGGTATTTGACTGGTACATTTCCATAATTCTACGTTAGTGATTTTGTCCTGCCATTATTTTATCATCTTGGTATTGGTAAGTAAAGGACACAGCCTTAATAGCAAAAAGACAGAAGTAATGGTTAGAACGAAGAAAAAGACATCATCTCAGTGCAAAATAAAGACAAGTGGAATAATATTAAAACATGTAAATGAATTTAAATATTTGGGAACTTTGTTAACCTCAGACGGAAGATGTACAAAAGAGGTGAGATGCAGAATGGCTCAGGCAAATGCATCTTTCCAGAAAATGAGGAAGATACTATGCAATCCATTTTTGACAATAGAAACAAGAAAAAGAGTTCTCAAACGTTATGTAGAGCCAGTCTTAACATATGGATGTTAATCATGGACAATAGGCAACAAACAACAAATCAGGCTGTAGAAATGTGGTTTTACAGAAGAATGTTGAGAATACCATGGACAGCTAAGAAGAGTAATGAAAATGTTCTGAAAGAGCTCAAAGCAAAAAGAGAGCTAATTTCCAATATTAGGAAGAAACAATCATCATTTTTTGGCCATGTAATGAGAGGAGAACAACTGGAATATATTGTAACAACTGGGAAAATTGAGGGACGAAGAGATAGAGGGAAGCAAAGAGAAAAAATAACAGACAGCTTAAGAGAATGGCTCGGCAGAAGGTCAACAACAGAAATGATAAATAACTGTCGAGATCGAAAGTTGTGGAGAGACATGTTCACCTACGCCAGTAGGTACGGTAACTTGATAGTGAAATCTAACTCCTTGTTCAGTTATAAATAAATTCATGTATAAAATGTTATATAATGCTTTTTGTTACAATACAATGTTATATAATGCTTTTTGTTACAATACAATGTTATATAATGTTTTTTTGTTACAATACAATGTTATATAATGCTTTTTGTTACAATACAATGTTATATAATGCTTTTTGTTACAATACAATGTTATATAATGCTTTTTGTAACAATACAATGTTATATAATGCTTTTTGTTACAATACAATGTTATATAATGCTTTTTGTTACAATACAATGTTATATAATGCTTTTTGTTACAATACAATGTTATATAATGCTTTTTGTTACAATACAATGTTATATAATGCTTTTTGTTACAATACAATGTTATATAATGCTTTTTGTTACAATACAATGTTATATAATGCTTTTTGTTACAATATAATGTTATATAATGCTTTTTGTTACAATACAATGTTATATAATGCTTTTTGTTACAATACAATATTATATAATGCTTTTTGTTACAATACAATGTTATATAATGCTTTTTGTTACAATACAATGTTATATACTGCTTTTTGTTACAATACAATGTTATATAATGCTTTTTGTTACAATACAATGTTATGTAATGCTTTTTGTTACAATACAATATTATATAATGCTTTTTGTTACAATACAATATTATATAATGCTTTTTGTTACAATACAATGTTATATACTGCTTTTTGTTACAATACAATGTTATATAATGCTTTTTGTTACAATACAATGTTATATAATGCTTTTTGTTACAATACAATGTTATATAATGCTTTTTGTTACAATACAATGTTATATAATGCTTTTTGTTACAATACAATGTTATATAATGTTTTTTTTTCGACAATTAGAGACATAGAAACAAAGTTGAACGCATTCGAAAACAAATGTCTAAGGAAAATAAGTGGTATAGCGAGGAAATTAGAGAAATCGCCAATCAACCACTAATATCTTCAGTAATCAAGAAAAGATGATGGTCATATGTTGGACATGTGATGAGAAGAGATAATAACTGAATAACAAAACATGCCTTCATGTGGGAGACAACAGGTAAAAGGAAAAGAGGCCGACCCAAAGAGAAACCGAGGAAAACATTGATCAGAGAGGTAAGAGCAGCAGGAATCGGCTCCTTCAACGAGATAGAGCTGCTTGTACAGAACAGAGACAAATGGCGAGATTTGATAAAATACCTTTAAAAGAATTGAAAAACTGCTAGAATAAAAATTTAGGTAAGAGAAAGAGTATCTGGGTCTATGCCCTATGGGCCGGCTACGGTTCGAAATGTCAATATATAGATATATAAATAGTTAGATAGACAGACAGACAGACAGATGATAGATAGATAGATAGATAGATAGATAGATAGATAGATAGATAGATAGATAGATAGATAGATAGATAGATAGATAGATAGATAGATAGATAGATAGACAGATAGATAGATAGATAGATAGATAGATAGATAGATAGATAGATAGATAGATAGATAGATAGATAGATAGATAGATAGATAGATAGATAGATAGATAGATAGATAGATAGATAGATAGATAGATAGATAGATAGATAGATAGATAGATAGATAGATAGATAGATAGATAGATAGATAGATAGATAGATAGATAGATAGATAGATAGATAGATAGATAGATAGATAGATAGATAGATAGATAGATAGATAGATAGATAGATAGAAAGATAGATCGATAGATAGATAGATAGATAGATAGATAGATAGATAGATAGATAGATAGATAGATAGATAGATAGATAGATAGATAGATAGACAGATAGATAGATAGATAGATAGATAGATAGATAGATAGATAGATAGATAGATAGATAGATAGATAGATAGATAGATAGATAGATAGATAGATAGATAGATAGATAGATAGATAGATAGATAGATAGATAGATAGATAGATAGATAGACAGATAGATAGATAGATAGATAGATAGATAGATAGATAGATAGATAGATAGATAGATAGATAGATAGATAGATAGATAGATAGATAGATAGATAGATAGATAGATAGATAGATAGATAGATAGATAGATAGATAGATAGATAGATAGATAGATAGATAGATAGATAGATCCACAAATGTTTTTACAACTTAACCTACAGCTGCTAAAATTTACAACTTCTAAGATCTAAAACTTCTAAAATCTGCAACTACTAAACAATGCAACTTCTAAAATCTACTAAACAATGCAACTTCTAAAATCTAAAACTTATAGACTACAATTAATAAAATCAACAACTTGAAGCAATAAAACTTCTAAAATCTGCAACTTTCTAAAATTTCCAACTTCTAAAATATGTATTAAAATCTACAAATTCTAAAAGTACAACTTCTAACTACAGCTGATAAAATCTACAGTTGATAAAATCTACATGTAATAAAATCTCATCATCATCATCATTGAGTGCCGTCTCCGCAACGAAGGTTGGCTACCATGGAGCGCCATTTTGCTCTATCTCTTGCTTTGATGGTGCAGGTTGTCATCGGTTGATTTGTCCATCTCTTGATGTTACTCGTCCATGTTAATCTTGGTCTGCCTCTGCCTCTTTTACCTTGTATTTTCCCCTCCAGGATCACTTTCAGTAGGCTGTTGTGTCTTTTAACATGGCCCAAGAATCGCATTTGTCTTGTTCTAGTTGTGTTCAGAAGTTCTCTTTTCAGAAGTTCTCTTTACAATAAAATCTACAGGTGATAAAATCTACAGGTGATAAAATCTACAGGTAATAAAATCTACAGGTGATAAAATCTACAGGTGATAAAATCTACAGGTAATAAAATCTACAGGTGATAAAATATACAGGTGATAAAATCTACAGGTGATAAAATTTACAGGTGATGAAATCTACAGCTGATAAAATCTACAGGTGATAAAATCTACAGCTGATAAAATCTACAGGTGATAAAATCTACAGCTGATAAAATCTACAGGTGATAAAATATACAACTGATAAAATCTACAGGTGATAAAATCTACAGGTAATAAAATCTACAACTGATAAAATCTACAGGTGATAAAATCTACAGCTGATAAAATCTACAAGTGATAAAATCTACAGGTGATAAAATCTACAGCTGATAAAATCTACAACTGATAAAATCTACAAATGATAAAATCTACAGGTGATAAAATCTACAACTGATAAAATCTACAGGTGATAAAATCTACAACTGATAAAATCTACAGATGATAAAATCTACAGCTGATAAAATCTACAACTGATAAAATCTACAGGTGATAAAATCTACAGCTAATAAAATCTACAGGTGATAAAATCTACAGGTGATGAAATCTACAGGTGATAAAATCTACAGGTGATAAAATCTACAGCTGATAAAATCTAGAACTTTTAAACCATTAAACGAATATTATTATGAAGGGAAACTTCCGAGGCGATAGATCAGAGAATCATTTCAGGGGGAGAGAGGTATGTTTACAGCACTCGGGGGCCTCGGTAGCCTATTTTGGGAAAAACCACCCGACCGGGCTCCGACGTTCGGGCAACCCGTGTTCGACTCCCGTTGGAAGCAGTGTGAGTTGTACTCATGGTTGGTAAATAATAAATACCCCCGTGGTCCACCCAGCCGTTGGCATAAATGGTTTCCAAGGTAGTACTCTGAGAAGGTGAGGGATGTGGCCTCGCATCGAGTTTCGATGCTTGAAGCGACACTGTCCAGAAGTCTCCGACCACTTCTGGATAGTCGAGCACATATGGGTGAAAACCCGCGTGCTAAGACCCCGATTTAAGTTTCCTACTTTACCTTTACCTTTCATCATCATCATGTACCATGCCGGCTGGCGTAGGCGATCATGTCCCTCCACAATCTTCTATCTACGCTGCATCGTATTATAATATAGTTCTGTTGTTGATTGTTTTCTATGCAATGACACCAAGCTATCCAACATTTTCTCTCTTTGTCGTCCGCGATCTCTCGTTCCTTTTATTTTGCCAGCTGTAACCAAGTATTCCAACTTTCCTCTTCTCATGATGTGCCCGAAAAATATTGATTGTTTCTTTACCTTTAAGTCGGAAAAAAACACAAATAAACAGAAAAAAAAACAATTGCTGCAACAATTGCTTAATGTGATAAACATAACAAGCAAAAAATATGGACTAGAAATGAATATCAAAAAGACTTAAACTATGATAATAAACAAAGAAAATTCTCAAGACCTACAATTAAATATCACAGTGGAGGGAATACATCTGGAGACAGTCCAGAGTTACAACTACCTGGGACATACTATAACCAGTGATGGAAAATGTAAAATTGAAATAAACAAGAGAATAGGAATGGCAAAAAGTAATTTTAGTGCCATGAAAAATATATTAACAACAAAACAAATATCAGCAGGGCTGAAACTAAGAATAGCAAAATGTTAAATCTCAATATTCCTGTATGGTGCAGAAACATGGACATTAGACAAGAAAACAGAACAGAAAATTGAAGCCTTTGAAATGTGGATTTATAGAAGAATAGGTAGAATTGGATGGAAACAAAAGATAACAAACGATGAAGTTTTAAAACAACTGAAAATAAAAAGAGAACTACTAAATACAATTAAGACAAGACAAATGAAATTATTGGGGCATGTTAAAAGACACAGCAGCCTACTAAAAGTAATATTGGAAGGGAAAATACAAGGTAAAAGAGGCAGAGGCAGACCAAGACTAACATGGACGGGTTACATCAAAAGATGGACAAGTCAATCTATGACAGCCGGCACCATCAAAGCAAGAAACAGAGTAGAATGGCTATCCATGGTAGCCAACCTTCGTTGCGGAGAAGGCACTCGATGATGATGATGATGATGATGATGAGAAAAAAAAAGATGAATGAACAATAGACGGCTCGAAACAGGATCGAACACATACACCTTGACACAGCGCCTTGTCACGAGAAACAAACGCTAAAGCACGCGACCACCTGAAGTTTTCTTGTGGCAAGGCGCTGTGCCGAGAAGTACTGGTTCCATCCTGTTTCAGATTGTCTCTGTTATTTTTTTTCTGTTGTTCATTATTTGTACATTTTTTCTGTTGTTCATTATTTGTACATTTTTGCTGTTTATTATTTGTACATTTTTGCTGTTGTTCATTATTCATACATTTTTGCTGTTGTTCATTATTTGTACATTTTTCCTGTTGTTCATTATTTGTACATTTTTCCTGTTGTTCATTATTTGTACATTTTTCCTGAATGCTACAAACGTACCTCTTCATCTGAAATGATTCGCTCATTCATCGAGATGGAAGGCAAACCCGGTACTCAAAATGTCGTGCTGAAGTCGGACGTTTTCGCATGAAAACCGCAACTATAACAGTTTTACTGCAAAACACAACACGATCCTTACACTCCAAAGTTCTCTTGAAAGGCCGTGCCGAAGCCACCGTAAGAACACGTAGGAACACGTAAACAAGCAACGATGCGTGAGGAAGCCGAACAGCTTCGAAAAATTGCCTCATTCGGCAAATAATTTCTTTTTATTTCCCTTACAAGCTGTGGCAAAATGTACTTTTAATGCCATGAAAAATATACTAACAACAAAACAATTAACAGCAGGGCTGAAACTAAGAATAGCAAAATGTTACATCTTCTCAATTATCTGGTTAATAGACCAGAAAACAGAACAGAAAATTGAAGCCTTTGAAATGTGGATTTATAGAAGAAAAGGTAGAATTGGATGGAAAGAAAAGAAAACAAATTATGAAGTCTTAAAATAACTAAAAATAAAAAGAGAACTACTAAATACATTTAAAACAAGACAAATGAAATTTTTGGGGCACGTTAAAAGACACAACAGCCTACTAAAAGTAATATTGGAAGGGAAAATACAAGGTAAAAGAGGCAGAGGCAGACCAAGACTAACATGGACGAGTAACATCAAAAGATGGACAAGTCAATCTATGATAACTTGCACCATCAAAGCAAGAATTAGAGGTAGACCAAGACTAACATAGACGAGTAACATCAAAAGATGGACAAGTCAATCTATGATAACTTGCACCATCAAAGCAAGAGTTAGAGGCAGACCAAGACTAACATGGACGAGTAACATCAAAGGATGGACAAGTCAACCTATGACAACTTGCACCATCAAAGCAAGAAAAAGAGTAGAATGTTGATACATGGTAGCCAACCTTAGTTGCGGAGACGGCACTCGATGATGATGATGATGATGATAAGTCCCCACTAATTTCTTGTATTTCTTTAAACGCCTCTTAAATCAGCTGCCTTTATTCTTTCATTAACACACATCCACTATTTGTGCCCTCCACACCAAAGCTCGTCTTCTCGCTGTCTTCACTCTCCTATTCTCGCGCGCTTCAGCACGCGCCTGGAATAACTACTTCCGATTACGCCGGGAAGTGAAGTGAACCATGTCATTCACTTTCTGCCTGTTTGAACAGATTCACACTCGACTAGTTCCAATCAATTTTTCAAGTGTTTACAGTAATGTACATGGATATTTAAAAGGCTGTAATTACTCTGTTATATCTGTCATTGCTTCGCTCTGGGCGCGTTTATTCCGTGAGTAACCGAGGCTGTAGCCAGGGCGATTGAGGTCTCTCACTCCATTTTTTTCCTATCTATTCCCCCTCTCTTTCTCTCTCTCTCTCTCTCTCTCTCTCTCTCTCTCTCTCTCTTTCTTGTTTCATTCTCTTTGTTTTTCTTCTTAAGTCTTTCATTCTTAATTTCTTTCACTTATTCCGCACTCTGTTTTCCCTCACTCTCTACTTTTCTCTTACCTTCTCCAACTTTCTCTCTCTCTCTTTCTCTCTAAATATATTATATATATATATATATATATATATATATATATATATATATATATATAAATATTTATGTATATATATATATATATATTCAATTCTCTATCTCTTAATATATATTTCTCTATCTTTCTCTCTCTCTCTCTCTCCCGCGTCATATTTATATCTCTCTTTCTTCTCCATCTCTCTCTCTCTCTCTCTTTCTTTCGTGGTATTCCCCTTTATCATTCAATTTCTCTTTCTTGATCACCCCTTATCTCCTTTTTTTCCCTCCTCTCTCTCTCCCTTTTCTCTCTCACTCTATCTTTTCCTTTCTCTATCTTTCTCTCTCTCTCTCTCTCTCTCTCTAATTCTCATTTTTCTATCTCCTCCTCTATTTGTATCTCTCTCAATCTTTCTCGCTCTTTTAAATCTCTCTTAATCTCTCATCCTCTATCTTTATCTCTCTTAATCTTTCTCTCTCTTTAACTCGTATTCTCTCCTTCCATCTTCTATCTCTCCCTCTATCTTTCTCTCTTTTTAACTCTCCGTTTCTCTCTCTCTCTCTATATATATATAAATTTATTTTTCCCTATCTTAATCTCTCTCTATCTTTTTCTTTATATAACTCTCTCTTTCTCCCTCTCAATCTTTCTCTCTCTCTCTCTTTAACTCTTTTTTTTCTCTTTCTCTCCCTGCCTCTATCTTTATCTCTCTCAGTCTGACTCTCTGTAACTCAATCTCTATCCTTCTCTCTCTCTATCCTTCTTTCTCTATATCATTCTCCCTCTTTAACTCTCTCTCTCTCTATCCTTCTTTCTCTATATCACCCTCTCTCTCTTTTACTCTCTCTATATTCTTCTCTCTCTCTCTCTCTCTATCCATCTCTCTTATTTAACTCAGAAGTTCTCTTCTCTCCCATCTCAATTTACCTCTCTTTTTTGCTTCATCACTCTCCCTTGCTACATCTTTCTCTCTTCCTCTCCCTTCTCGCTCTCTCTCTTTCTTTCTCCTTTCCTCTCTCTCTTTCTTTTCTCTCTCTCTCTCTCTGTGTTCAAAAATTATAAGTTCTCGATATGTTCTTTCCCCCTGCAGCCAGGACAGAGCTATAAAAAAGCTAGGACAGAGCTCCGAAAAGCTAGGACAGAACTCTCAAAAAGCTACGACAGAGCTCTAAAAAAGCTAGGACAGAACTCTCAAAAAGCTTCGACAGAGTTCTAAAAAAGCTAGGACAGAAATCTCAAAAAGCTACGACAAAGCTCACAAAAAGCCAGAACAGAACTCTCAAAAAGCTAGGACAGAACTCTCAAAAAGCTAGGACGAAACTCTCAAAAAGCTAGGACAGAACTCTCTAATAGCTAGGGCAAAGCTCACAAAAAGCCAGGACAGAACTCTCAAAAAGCTAAGACGAAACTCTCAAAAAGCTAGGACAAAGCTCACAAAAAGCTAGGACAGAACTCTCAAAAGCTAAGACGAAACTCTCAAAAAGCTAGGACAAAGCTCACAAAAAGCTAGGACAAAGCTCACAAAAAGCCATGACAGAACTCTCAAAAAGCTAGGACAGAACTCTCAAAAAGGAAGGACAAAGCTCACAAAAAGCCATGACAGAACCCTCAAAAAGCTAGGACAGAACTCTCAAAAAGGTAGGACAGAACTCTCAAAAAGCTAGGACAGAACTCTCAAAAAGCCAGGACAATGCTCACAAAAAGCCAGCACAGAACTCTCAAAAAGGCCAGGATAAAACTCACAAAAAGCCAGGACAGAACACTCAAAAAGCTAGGACAAAAAGTCAATGCTAGGAATAATTCCCACAATAGAACACAACAGATACGTGTTTCTCTCTCTCTCTCTCGCTCTCTCTCTCCCTCTCTCTCTCTCTCTGCTATCAAAGACCAAAACACAGCACACCGAGCCTTGAACAAACATTACGAAAACACCAGACTAACGGTCCGAAAACGAAAAAGGTGGCGTGATGGAATATTAGAAACACTAGGAAATATAACAGCAGGAGAGGCCAACAGAAGAGCAAAAGATGGATTGATGGAATATTAGAAATACAAGATAACATAACAGCAGGAGAGGCCAACAGAAGAGCAAAAGATGGATTGATGGAATATTAGAAACACTAGGAAATATAACAGCTGGAGAGGCCAACAGAAGAGCAAAAGATGGATTGATGGAATATTAGAAACACGAGGAAATATAACAGCAGGAGAGGCCAACAGAAGAGCAAAAGATGGATTGATGGAATATTAGAAATACAAGATAACATAACAGCAGGAGAGGCCAACAGAAGAGCAAAAGATGGATTGATGGAATATTAGAAACACTAGAAAACATAACAGCAGGAGAGGCCAACAGAAGAGCAAAAGATGGATTGATGGAATATATTGTGGCAACTGGGAAAATTAAGGGACGAAGAGAGAGGGAAACAAAGAGAAAAGATAGCAGACAGCTTAAGAGAATGGTTTGGCAGAAAGTCAACAACGGAAACAAGGACTAGTCCCTGGAACAGAAGGGTAAGTAGCCTCTGCTCGATGTTGGTAGCTGCCATGACCTTCAAGACGGCTAATCCTTTGCGGGATTTTGTTATCACCTGGTCAACGTGGTCCCGAAAACACAGGCTGCGATCAAACTTAACTCCGAGGAATGTCATCAACTTGTCCCTGGTCACCTCATCAGCTCCCATTCGTACTACCGGTGTGGTCGTATTAACGATATGATTGTTAAGGGAGAACTATGAAACTGTTGCTTTATTAGGATTAACCAAGGCACCTGATACTCCACACCAGGAAGAAATGCGATCGAGTTCGTTTTGCATTGTGGAGGCGATTCCCCGTCTGTCTCTTCCCTGTCGAGATATCAGAATGTCATCAGCAAAAGTCGTAGATCTTCCCCTTCCATCCAGCTGTTGTTCCGTGATCGTTATTGTGTACACGTTAAATAGAACTGGTGACAATGGTGAGCCTTGTGGCAGCCCTGGACAAATGGATGTTGGCTCGGATGACCAACTTCCACATCTGAGTATCACCTTCCTCTGAAAGAGTGCAGCAGCGATCCATCTAATGAGAAAGGGATGCACCACCAGTTTGAGGAGCGTGTGCATGAGATATTCAAATGGTACTCTGTTGTATGCATCCTCCAGATCTATAGCAGCAGCACATGTCTCCTCTCGTCTGTGGAAGCCTTCGAAGACGCCATAAGCAAAGACTGCCGCATTGAGCCATGTCTCTTTGTTATATCTATAACCTCCGAGTGTGGGTGGGAATACACGTTTCTGTTCAAGGTGACAGGTGAGGACGTGGGCAACTATTTTCTCCAGCAGCTTGCCCGCAGTGTTCTGCATTGTGATGATTCTGTAGACACTGATCTGAGAATGGTCCTTGTTTGGCTTCGGTAGCGGTAGTAAGTAGCTGTGTAGCCACTCCTCCTTAATCTGGCCACTCCGAATACTGGCATTAAACTCATTGGCCAGTGTTGTCAAGTCGTCGTCAGCTAAATCGCCTATGTCATCGTACCGAACGCCATCTGGACCAGGAGCAGTGTTGTGTGACCTTTTAAGTTGTGACGATGATAATGGTGGTGTAGGTAGTATTGACGATGGTGATGGTGGTGATGATATAATGATGATGGTAGTGATGGTGATGGTAGTAGTGATGGTAGTGATGGTGATAATGAGGATGATGATGATAAGGATGATGGTGGTGGTAGTGGTGACGATGATGATGATGATGATGATGATGATGATGATGACAGGTGTGATGACATAATGATGATGGTAGTTAGGGGTGGTGATACTGATATGATGATGGCGAATTGAAGGTGATGATGGTAGTGATAATGAGGGTGATGATAGTAGTGATAATGATGTTGATTATTTTGATGATAATGATGATGATAAGATGATTATAGTCGGGATATGGTGATGATGATAGTGTACACTAGTGTAACAGTGACCTCCCACACTTCTACGATTATCATTTTCTCCTAGTACTTTTACAACATTCTTGTCACCAATATTTCAACAACATTTTTATTTCACCATTTTTACAACATTCCTCCCACCAACTTTTCAACATTTTTATTTCAGCATCTTTACAACATTCTTGCCACCAACATTTCAAGAAACATTTTTATTTCATCATTTTTACAACATACATCCCACCAACATTTTTACAACATTCTTCATTTCGACATTTTTACAACATTATTCAATTCAACATTTTTACAGCATTCTTCCCACCAACATTTTTACAACATTCTTCATTTCAACATTTTTACAACATTCTTAATTTCAACATTCTTACAACATTCTTCATTTCGACATTTTACAACATTCTTCATTTCAACATTTTTACAACATTCTTCCCACCAAAATTTTTACAACATTCTTCATTTCAACATTTTTACAACATTCTTAATTTCAACATTTTTACAACATTCTTAATTTCAACATTCTTCCCACCAACATTTTTACAACATTCTTACAAACATTCTTCCCACCAACATTTTTACAACATTCTTCATTTCAACATTTTTACAACATTCTTAATGTCAACATTTTTACAACATTCTTCAATTCAACATTTTTACAACATTCTTAATTTCAACATTCTTACAACATTCTTCCCACCAACATTCATACATTTTTTCCATCAACATTTTCACAACATTCTTCCCACCAACATTTTTACAACATTCTTCTCATCAACATTTTTACAACATTCTTCCCATCAACATTTTCATAACATTCTTCCCATCAACATTTTCACAACATTCTTTCCACCAACATTTTTACAACATTCTTAATTTCAATATTCTTACAACATTCTTCCCACCAACATTCTTACATTTTTTCCATCAACATTTTCACAACATTCTTCCCACCAACACTTTTACAACATTCTTCCCATCAACATTTTCACAACATTCTTCCCACCAACAATTTCACAACATTCTTCATTTCAACATTTTTACAACATTCTTCCCATCAACATTTTCATAACATTCTTCCCATCAACATTTTTACAACATTCTTCATTTCAACATTTTTACAACATTCTTCATTTCAACATTTTTACAACATTCTTAATTTCAACATTCTTACAACATTCTTAATTTCAACATTTTTACAACATTCTTAATTTCAACATTTTTACAACATTCTTCATTTCAACATTTTCGCACCAACATTTTTACAACATTCTTACAAACATTCTTCCCACCAACATTTTTACAACATTCTTCATTTCAACATTTTTACAACATTCTTCATTTCAACATTTTTACAACATTCTTAATTTCAACATTTTTACAACATTCTTCCCACCAACATTTTTACAACATTCTTCATTTCAACATTTTTACAACATTCTTAATTTCAACATTCTTACATCATTTTCTCACCAACATTCTTACATTTTTTCCATCAACATTTTCACAACATTCTTCCCACCAACATTTTTACAACATTCTTCCATCAACATTTTTACAACATTCTTCATTTCAACATTTTTACAACATTCTTCCACCAACATTTTTACAACATTCTTCATTTCAACATTTTTACAATATTCTTCCCACCAACATTTTTACAACATTCTTCCCACCAACATTTTTACAACATTCTTCCACCAACATTTTTACAACATTCTTCCCACCAACATTTTTACAACATTCTTCATACCAAAATTTTCACAACATTCTTCCCACCAACATTTTTACAACATTCTTCATTTCAACATTTTCCCAACATTCTACATTGAGAATACACATGTTGTTTATGTTCGATTCACAAGGAAACCGATAAAACTAATCTGATTGGCCCTTGGAATAATTGCGGATCCTGTAATGACGTAGATTGGAGTAATTGAAGTGACAGTCTTAAGTAGAGTCCCCTAAATATAGCCTTTGCGAAAGATGTCCATTTTTGTTTTGATCAAACGAGACATCTCCGAGAACGTATTTAGAGGATTATCCATATGGCATGTTGGGAAATTACAAGGGACGTCAGACAATTCTTTGACCAAGTAGAATTTAGAGACAAGATCGACAATGGCTGCGGCACGGCACTAGATAATTGCTCGAAGGGGTAAGGTCATATATATATATGACCACATTACCCCAAAAATCATGTGCCGAAGGTCTGTAAAATTTATGGTCACTAACATCATATTCCCTATACGCCACTTGACGTGAGGGGGCGCACGCGCGCGCACACACACACACACACACACACACACACATAACAACACAACGAGCCTTCAACAAACGTTGTGAGAACACCAGACCCAATGGTCGACCACGAAAAAGATGGATCGATGGATTATTAGTAGCACTAGGAAACATAACAGCAGCAGTGGCGAACAGAAGAGCAAAAGACCGCAAATTATATCTCCCCTCGACACTGAAAGGCAGATGATAAAGGAAAGAGGAAGAATAATATATATATATATATATATATATATGGTCTTTGGTTAAATCTCTGAAAGAGGCGAAAGCAAAAAGAGAGCTAATTCCCAATATTAGGAAGAAACAATCATCATTTTTTGGCCACGTAATGAGAAGAGAACAACTAGAATATATTGTAACAACTAGGAAAATTGAGGGACGAAGAGATAGAGGGAAGCAAAGAGAAAAGATACCAGACAGCTTAAGAGTATGGCTTGGCAGAAGGTCAACAACAGAAATGATAAATAACTGTCGAGATCGAAAGTTGTGGAGAGACATGATCACATACGCCATCAAGCCCAGCACTTGATGATGATGATGATGGCTTTTGGTGACTTGACAGACGGTTGGTAGCAAGCAATCATGATAAGTCAGTGGTTCGGTAAAATATTAGTGTCTTATGCTGGATGCAGTTTTGCTGAACAGCTTCTTTCCTGGATCTGCTAGTATTAGAGAGACAGATCTGACCATAGAACGAACACGATGTATTCGTGGTGCCTAGTCTCGTCTCTATCCACTTGCTCCATTTGTCTTCTGAATTTGGTATCAGAGTTGCCTCGATTGTCACAGTACCGTTTTTATTTTTGTTCTCCATGAGCTTTCCAACAAATTAAAAGACGATTAGAGGCCACAGAGATGGGATTTCTCAGAAGAATGTTGATAGTTCCCCGGACAGCTAAAAAGACCAATGAGGAAATACTGAAAGAGGCCAACACAAAAAGGGAGCTACTAAATAACATCAGAAAGAAACAATGAACATTTTTCGGGCACATCATGAGAAGAGGAGAGTTGGAATACTTGGTTACAACTGGCAAAATAGAAGGAAAGAGAGATCGCGGACGACAAAGAGAGAAAATACTGGATAGCTTGGTGTCATGACATGGAAAACAGTCAACAACAGAACTGATATGATGCACTGTGGATAGAACATTGTGGAAGGACATGATCGCCTACGCCAACCGGTGTGGCAACGCTTCCCTCAAGGAAGCCCTGCAAACATAGCACTGGTCTGCCCTTTGGTCCTCTTAAGCTCGCCATATATTTGTTTGGGATGAAGTCTTAAAATAACTACAGTTGAAAAGAGAATTTCCTCTTCTTCTATCCTTCCTCTGTTGCCGTTGGCGTCGAGGGGAGATACAATCTGCGATTCTTTGTTCTTCTGTTGACCTCTTCTGGTGTTATCCCTCCTAGTGACTCTAGTATTCCCTTTATCCATCTCTTTCTCGGTCTTCCTCTTAATCTGGCGTTTTCGGAGCGTTCGTTTATGGCTCTTTGAGTCATTGTTAGTTCTTTTTGTCTTGTTATGTGGCCGAACCAATTTATCTGTTGTTTCTTTATGTATTCGATGGCTGGTTCAATTTCGAGTTTCTTCCTCAGGTCGGTGTTTCTTACTCTGTCCTTTAAGTTGTTTCCTGCCATTCTTCTGACACATTTCATCTCGGTGGCCGTTAAAGAGAACTACTAAACAAAATTCAAACAAAATAAATGATATTTTTAGGACATGTTAAAAGACACAACAGCTACTAAAAGTAATTGTGGAGGGGAAAATACAAGGTAAAAGAGGCAGAGGCAGACGAAGACTAACATGGACGAGTAACACCAAAACATGGGTAAGTCAGAGTATGACAACCTGCACCATCAAAGCAAGAGACAGAGCGGAATGGCGCTCCATGACTGCCAATTTTCGATGCGGAGACGGCACTCAATGGTGATGATCATGATCATAATGATGAGTATTATCCATATTCATCTACCCACCCACCTACCTAAATACCTACCTTACTACCTACAAACCTCCTGAAGTCTTGTCTATTTCTGCAATGCCGTTTCCTGTATACATTTTACTGTTTGGGGGGGCCTCGGTAGCCTAGTTAGGGAAAACCACCCGACTGGACTACCGACGTTCGGACAACCCGTGTTCGATTCCCGCTGGGAGCAGTGTCAATTGTACTCGTGGTTGGAAAAAAAAAATACCCCCCACGGTCGACCCAACCGTTGGCAGAAATGGGTACAAGGGTATACCCTGGGAAGGTGAGAAATGTCGCCTCGAATTGTGAGTTTCGAAGCTTGAAGCGACACTATCCAGAAGTCTCCGAACATTTCTGGATAGGCGGCCGAGCACATATGGGTGGAAACTCGCGTGCTAAGACGCCGGTTCAAGTCTCGTACTTTACCTTGACCTTTATTTTACTGTCTCTTGTAATTCTTGCAGTGGCCCATATAGTTTTGTCTGTGGTGTTGTATCTATGGAACAATGGGTTTTCCTCTGTCTACTACATTTACTGGGAGTCACGATAGCTCACTGGTTAGTGAAATGGGCTACATAGGACAAGAGGTCGGGTTCGATCCTGACCGATGGCTTCCGGGTTCACCCAGCCGTAACTCTTTTCGTACATTTCGCCGCACAGAGCGTCACTCGCATTTTGATTAGTGTGAACCGTCATCAAACCATATTCGTATTACACGTCTTATATTATGTTGGTATTGGTAAAATCTAATACCTTGTTTAACTATCTAAATATTAATATATAATATGTTATATGTTAGATAAATATAAACATGTAGTAGTAGTAGTAGTAGTAGTAGTAGTAGTAGTAGTAGCCTCCGTCAGTCATAGTTGACTATGGATTTTTCAGCGCCCCTAGAAATGTTATTTTTTCTTTTCTTTTGTCGTATATTCTCTTTCTCTATGAATCTGTCTGCTTCTTCTTTGAGTTGCAGCTTTACAGTGTGTTTCCAAAGATTGCGGTCTGCAGCTATGTCTTCCCATGCTGCAGGGTTTATGTTCAGATTCTTCATGTCACGTTTTCACACATCTACAAATCGAAGTTTTGGGCGCCCCCTAATTCTTTTACCATATGCCAGTTGTCCGTAGAGTATATCTTTTGGTACGCGGCCATCTTTCATACGGTGTACATGGCCAAGCCAGCGTAACCTACGTTGTTTGAGCAACGTGTAGATATTCGGTAGGCCTGTGCGAGTCAGGACCTCCACGTTAAACATGTATATTAACTCTTAAAACCATTGCAAATTTTGTCTCTGAAATCTCTGCCCTTGAATCGATAAAATTTTCCGTACGGAATGAGTTAAATGGCTACCGGATTTTTTCTGGGAACATTACCCCAAAAATCATGTGTCGAAGGTCTGTAAAAATTATGGTCACTAACACCATATTCCCTAAACGCCACTTGGCGTGACGGGGGCTCTTTACTTTACTTTTTACTATATTCAGTACAGTCTAGAAGTATGTGTTCAGCAGTCTTGGGTGCCTGTTCACATGTACATATGGCTGAGGTACCAATCTTTGTACACATGTACATATGATTGAGGTACCAATCTTTGTACACATGTACATATGATTGAGGTACCAATCTTTGTACACATGTGTATTGTATATTGAGAGTCTCGATAACTCAGTGGCTGGTGAACTCATTTCATCACTCAGTGACGTCATGGGTCTTTTCTTAACTCCCCGAATAATTTCATCACTCAGTGACGTTTTTTAGTCTTTTCCCCTAATAATTTCATTACTCCGTGACGTTTTAATTATTTTCTTAACTCCCCTAATAATTTCATTACTCAGTGACGTTTTCATTATTTTCTTAACTCCCCTAATAATTTCATTACTCAGTGACGTTTTCAGTCTTTTTTAAATTCCCCTAATTATTTCCTCCTTCTATTCTTCATGTCTTCTATCTATTCGTTCTTCTCTCGTTTCCTCTTTTAATAAATTTCTTCCTCCTGTCTATCTTTCATTTCACCATCATTCTTCCTTACTCTCCATAAAATTCTCCTCTTTAGAAGCCTTTCTTATCTTTCATAATCTCCCATTCTCTCACGCTTTCTCCATCTCTGGCTACACTCCCACGAAACAACGAACTACCACAAGTCTCATCTACGAATTACATAACCTCACCAGGGCGGTCACAGAACTCAGTGTTTCATTTCTTGCTCAATGACGTACACGTCTGGGGATTGGGAGAAGGGGGAAGGGTGGTGGGAGAGAAGATACAAATCTATGAGAAGCCTGGAGACGGTCCTGGGGCCGTGTTGTGCCCGCCCGTCGGTCTGTAAGCTTCCAGCAAGGAAAATTAACTCTGGCTAAAACCTTAATCGCTTCCGGTCTTTGCGGCGATTCTCAAAGGTTATTGGTTGCATATCTATGACGCGTCACTAGAGGACATGGGCGACCATTTTACACTTCTTCTTTCTTTTCTTCCTCTTTTTCTTCTTCATTCAGTAAACACAACAAGATATCTGCACCCAATCAAAGGGCACCCTCAAGAGATCTCCGCCCAATAATAGGTCACTTACAAGAAATCTCCATCCAATCATAAGTAGCCCACAAGAAATCTCCACCCAATCGTAGGTCACCTACAAGAAATCTCCACCCAATAATAGGTCACTTACAAGAAATCTCCACACAATCATAGGTCACCCACAAAAAATCTCCCCCCAATTATAGGTCACCCACAAGAGATGTCCACCCAATCATAGGTCACCCACAAGAAATCTCCCCCCAATTATAGGTCACCCACAAGAGATGTCCACCCAATCATAGGTCACCCACAAGAAATCTCCACCCAATAATAGGTTACTTACTAGAAATCTCAACCCAATTATAGGTTACTTACTAGAAATCTCCACCCAATAATAGGTTACTTACTAGAAATCTCAACCCAATTATAGGTTACTTACTAGAAATCTCAACCCAATTATAGGTTACTTACTAGAAATCTCCACCCAATAATAGGTTACTTACTAGAAATCTCCACCCAATAATAGGTTACTTACTAGAAATCTCAACCCAATTATAGGGCACCCACTAGAAATCTTGACCTAATCATAAGACACCCACAAAATCTCCACCCAATCATAGGGCACCCACTAGAAATCTTGACTCAATCATAAGACACCCACAAAATCTCCACCCAATCATAGGGCATCCACTGGTAATTTCCACCCAATCCGGCTTGGAGCAAGTTTTGAAAACTCTCGCCAGGACCTGCCCAATCTCTTTCATTTCACGTAGGGTTCGTCGCCATGTCCCCAATGGTCTTCCTCTTCTTCATTTGCCAGGTGGTGTCCATGTTAATGCTAGGTGCGGATTCCAGCTTTGTTCCATTCGTAGAACGTGGCCGATCCATTTCGAACTTCTTCTTTTCACTTCTTGATTGATGTTGTTAATGCTTGATCTTCTTTTCACTTCTTGATTGATGTTGTTAATGCCTGATATTCTTTTCACTTCTTGATTGATGTTGTTAATGCTTGATCTTCTTTTCACTTCTTGATTGATGTTGTTAATGCTTGATCTTCTTTTCACTTCTTGATTGATGTTGTTAATGCCTGATCTTCTTTTCACTTCTATCTATCTTTCGTTCGCCTGAAGTATTGTCTATATCAGCAATGTCGTTTCCTGTATAAATTTTACTGTCTGTTGTAATTCTTGCAGTGGCCCATATAGTTTTGTCTGTAGTGTTGTATCTATGGGCCAATGGATTTTCCTCAGTCTACTATATTCAGTGCAGTCTTGAAGTATGTGTTCAGCAGTCTGGGGTGCCTGTCCACATGTACAAGTAGTTGATGTGCCGATCTTGAATTTTGTATACATGTGACTATGGAGTCGATTGTGTCCTGTTCTTAGGCGTATAATGATAACTTGTTCATATCTATTCATATTATGAAAGGCATCCTGATTTGGGGCTTGTGGTCCTCTGATTGATTTGATTATCTGTTTCTTATGATGGTATGTAACTGGTGTATCTAGTTGTGTGCCTGTTGAACCTTCCTTTGCCAACTGATCTGCTTTCTCATTTCCTGGTATTCCACAGTGAGACGGGATCCACTGCAGGGCAACCCTGTGGTGCTTGCAGAGTTCAGTCAATAAGGTCTGCAGATGTGGTAATTTTCTGGATTGTAGTGCCTGGAGTACTGATCTTGCATCTGTCAAAAACACTACAGGCTGTGGGCTAAGATTACTGTTCAGCAGTTTTTCTATTGCCAACTTTATTGCTTGTATTTCTGCATCATAATTGTGACAATATTTCCCTGTTGCTATTTTATTCATATCCCTAGTGTTATTTGGGTACTCTATATATGCACCTGCTCCCCCATTCTTTACTGCATTCTGTGCTGATCCATCCGTGTACACACGGATCCATAGGTCTTGTGGGTATTCTTCATCCAGGAAACTGAGAGTTATTGTTTTTCGCTGTAGACTATTTTGTTCCTCTTTGTCAACTATTCCTTTCACTTCTGTCCGTATTTGAACTGATAATCCTGATTCATCTGTCCAGGGAGTCTGTTCTGGTATGGGCAGAAGGGGTTTAACAACTCTTGGCATGTCTGGTGTTTGTCTACTAATACGCTTGGCTTGGTGGATAAAGCTGCTTCTCTTAAGTCGTCCCAATGCAAGATTTTGGAATCTGTCCTTCATTGGATGTCTCGGCATGCATACACATTTTTCTGCCTGTATCAGCACCTTTGTGTCTCTCCGTTCTCTCAGTGCTGGTATCCTCCACAATTTCTCCATCTCCAATATTGGTGTTGATTTCATTGCTCCTGTGATGACCCTAAGTGCCTGGTTTTGTACTTTATCCAGTTCTTGCAATGTGGTGTTTGATGCTGAGCACCATGCGGATGATCCATATTCTAAATGTGGGCGTATACTCTGTTGGTAAACTTTACTGAGTATTTTCCCACTCGCACCCCATGTGGTTCCACACAACTTTCTTAGAATAGCCAATTTCCTCCTTGCTTTTTGGGTTGCCTTATTTATCTGCTGTTTCCAAGATAGTTTGTTATCAAATGTAACTCCGAGATATGTAGCTTGTATGTCTTCTTTCACAGGCTCATTGTTTATGTAGATGGCTCCTGCTTTTTGTTTTGGGGAGAGTGTGAAAAGTGTAGTGCTGCATTTGTCTGTATTGATGCTGATACACCATCTATTTGTCCATGAATTCAGTGCATTCATAGCTCTTTGTAGCAATTTGGAGGCCACTGTTGCATACTCCTCTGTGCACCACATTACCAAGTCATCTGCATACATTGCCACTTTGATGCCATGTGGTAGTTCAGTAACTAGGTCATTGATGTAGATCAGAAAAAGTGTTGGAGATAGTACCCCTCCTTGTGGAACGCCCTGGCGCAATAAGACCTTCTTACTCTTAAGACCATCCAATTGCACTCTGGCTCTCCTGTTATGCAGGTATGCTTTGACCCATTTGTACATCCTGCCATTTACTCCATAATTTCTCAGTTTCTTCAAAAGCCCTTCCTTCCATACCTTATCAAATGCTTTCTTTAGGTCTATCCATGCTGCTAGTACCAGTTTCTTTTCTTGAAACGCATCTTCAATTTCCTGGGAAAGATAGGTTGCTTGATCTTCGGTAGAGTAACACTGTCTAAAGCCTGCTTGTTGTGGGACAAGGAGATTTTCACTTTCCAGGTACCACTGCAGTCTGAGATTGATTATACGTTCCATTGTTTTACACAAACAGCTTGTAAGGCTGATTGGTCTATAGCTGGATGTCATTGAACCATCTTTTCCTGGCTTTAGTAATGGTATCATAATTGCTTCTCTCCATGCCTGTGGCACTCTACCTGTGATCCAGCAAATGTTGTAGATCTGCAGTAGTTTTGCTTTAGCTGCAGTTCCCAAGTTCTTAATCATTTCATTGGACACTCCATCATTGCCTGGTGACTTTTTCATTTTTAATTTGGATATTGCCAGCTCTAGCTCTCTTTGTGTAATGGGTGTTTCCATTACTTCATGTGTGGTCTCTTCTTGTCTTGCATTTTGTTGTTTTAAACGGGTCTCTTGTCGTTTTTCTAGACTAATTTCAATATTATTGTCATTTGCAAAGGAGTCTGCAAAGTAATTTGCTGCATGTTTACCTGTTAGAATGTTTCCATCCTTCTTCAGTGTAATTTTGGTGTTCCTTTCTGTACCCTCATCATTCAGCTGTTTTACAAGCTTCCACACTTTTCTTGTGTCTCGTTCAAGATTCAAGGACTCTGTTTTCTCTTTCCAGCTTCTCCGTCTGGCTTGTAGTTTAGCCCGTTGAAATTTGGCTTTAGCATGCTGGTAGTTGTTGTGGTGTTCTTGGCAAGGGTTATTTTCTGCTTGCTTTCGAGAAGTTTCCGTGTCATTGTGCAGTTGCTCTAGTTCACTACTCCAGTATGGTTTGTAGTGTTTCCGTGCCCCTCTAGGTATTGTTTCACTGGCAGCTTGTATTATTAGTCTACTGAATTCATCAACTATTTTGTTGATGTCTCTATCTGTATTTATATCTTTAGTCAGTACACTGGTGTAGTGTTGATACATTTTCCAGTCTGCCTTTTTGTAATTCCATCTGGAGAGAGTGCTGCTCTCCCTGATGGCCTTATTTTGTACCACTAAAAAGACTGGTCGGTGGTCGCTGCCTCCAAGTTGTTTCCAACAATTCGTGTGATATTCCAATCCAGGTCTGGTGAATGGAAAGCAAGGTCTGGTGTAGATGTGGTATGCCATGATCTGGAGTAGAATGTTGGTGGATCTGTTGCCTGGTTTAATAGTATAAGCCCATTGTCATCCTGCCAATTTTCAAGCTCTTCACCTCTCTTGTCCATATGTTCATAGCCCCAGCTCTGTGAGTGGCTGTTAAAGTCTCCACATACAATTATTCTTTCTTTTAATGTAATTGTGTCTAGTGCTAGTGGGCGGTCACTCGGACAGTAGTAGTTAAGTAGATGGAAGTCTGTATTTCCTGTCCTGAGGTGCATTATTTGATATTCCGCCCCATCCATATACACTTCAATCTGACATGCATTAATGTTGTTCCTTACAAGAGTCAGTATTCCGCCCTTTTGTCTATTTATTCTGTCAGATCGGTAGCACTGGTATCCTCTAATCTTCAAGGCTATGTCGTTGTTTAGATGGGTTTCCTGCAAACAGCATATGCTTACTTGTTCTTCATGCAGGATATTTTCTAATTCTATCTTTTTACTGTACCCATCTCTTTTGCTGTTGATGCCTTCAGCATTCCAGTGCATTATTTTTAGTGGTCTTATTTTGGATTGGCCAGTAGCTCTATTCTCTCGCCCCCTGACTCCACAGAGCGGTTGAGAAGGACATCCAGTAATAGAGGTTGGGCCCTTTCGAGGCTGAGGACCCGGCGCTGCTCCTGCCTGAGTGCCCATCACAGGGCGAGTGCCATATCGATTTGCGGTTATAGACATACTTCCATTTGCGTTGAGTGCGTGGCATCCTGATTGTCGTGCGCCTTTTGGCTGGTTGCCTCCGACTTCAGCACTTGAACTTGCTAGAGCAGACTGTGGTCTTGCTCGGTTGTAGGAAGGCCTGGCCAGTCTTAGTTTTCAGTCCCTGGTGACTGTTAAGCCCCATCCCCACGACAAGGAGCTGGCCTCACTTTTCACTTTTTGATTGATGTTGTTAATGCCTGATCTTCTTTTCACTTCTTGATTGATGTTGTTAATGCCTGATCTTCTTTTCACTTCTTGATTGATGTTGTTAATGCCTGATCTTCTTTTCACTTCTTGATTGATGTTGTTAATGCTTGATCTTCTTTTCACTTCTTGATTGATGTTGTTAATGCCTGATCTTCTTTTCACTTCTTGATTGATGTTGTTAATGCCTGATCTTCTTTTCACTTCTTGATTGATGTTGTTAATGCCTGATCTTCTTTTCACTTCTTGATTGATGTTGTTAATGCCTGATCTTCTTTTCACTTCTTGATTGATGTTGTTAATGCCTGATCTTCTTTTCACTTCTTGATTGATGTTGTTAATGCTTGATCTTCTTTTCACCTCTTGATTGATGTTTTTAATGCATGACCTTGTGGCTACTTCATTGAAAATGTGCTGATCCCAGCGGATATTTAGAATCTACTTAAGACATTCACTTTCAAATCATCTCTAAGTCGGGTTTCTATCTTATGGTCCACTCTCCTTGTTTATGCAGCATATTGGAGTCTAGATCCTACATTTGACTTGTAAATTCTAAGCCTAGGCTAACATGGAGACAAGTTGAACGTCAAATGTTTCTGATGAATGCCTGGGCTAACATGGAGACTAGTTGAACGTCAAATGTTTCTGATGAATGCCTGGGCTAACATGGAGACAAGTTGAACGTCAAATGTTTCTGATGAATGCCTGGGCTAACATGGAGACAAGTTGAACGTCAAATGTTTCTGATGAATGCCTGGGCTGACATGGAGACAAGTTGAACGTCAAATGTTTCTGATGAATACCTGGACTGACATGGATACTAGTTGAACGTCAAATGTTTCTGATGAATACCTGGGCTGACATGGAGACTAGTTGAACGTCAAATGTTTCTGATGAATACCTGGACTGACATGGATACTAGTTGAACGTCAAATGTTTCTGATGAATACCTGGACTGACATGGATACTAGTTGAACGTCAAATGTTTCTGATGAATACCTGGACTGACATGGATACTAGTTGAACGTCAAATGTTTCTGATGAATACCTGGACTGACATGGAGACTAGTTGAACGTCAAATGTTTCTGATGAATACCTGGACTGACATGGATACTAGTTGAACGTCAAATGTTTCTGATGAATACCTGGACTGACATGGAGACAAGTTGAACGTCAAATGTTTCTGATGAATACCTGGACTGACATGGATACTAGTTGAACGTCAAATGTTTCTGATGAATACCTGGACTGACATGGATACTAGTTGAACGTCAAATGTTTCTGATGAATACCTGGACTGACATGGATACTAGTTGAACGTCAAATGTTTCTGATGAATACCTGGACTGACATGGATACTAGTTGAACGTCAAATGTTTCTGATGAATACCTGGACTGACATGGAGACTAGTTGAACGTCAAATGTTTCTGATGAATACCTGGACTGACATGGATACTAGTTGAACGTCAAATGTTTCTGATGAATACCTGGACTGACATGGAGACAAGCACCCAATTAATGAATGACGCTACACGTTAACCAACCTTCGATGTGGAGACGGCACCCAATGAATGAATGACACTACACGTTAACCAACCTTCGATGTGGAGACGGCACCCAATGAATGAATGACACTACACGTTAACCAACCTTCGATGTGGAGACGGCACCCAAACAATGAGATACCTAAGACAGGATACGGCAACTAAAAACTAACCCCAACATTATGTATCTAACCAGCGAGCTACCTGCTACGTCACATGGCTGCAAAAAGAAAAAAAAATTACTTCACGTCAACACGAATGAAATTTAAATAATGCTATTTCTTCTTTATTTCTTTTAATTTGTTGCCAAACAAGAAAATATCTTTCCGTGACTAGACATTCCGAGACCAAGTTTGGGCCACGGCTCTGCCTGTTTGTATTGTGTCTACGGCACAGCTGTCTGTTGTCATCTAAAAGTGGTATTTAAGTTCTCATCTTGGAAATTGTGCCGCTTTGATGATTGAAGAAAGTCCTGAGTAAATTACTTTAATGTCAAACATTGAGACAAATGCAGCTTTCCTAAAAAATGGGGAATACACAATTTATATAAACATCTAGTACAAACACCTCGTATAAACAATTTATATAAACATCTAGTATAAACACCTTGTATAAACAATTTATATAAACATCTAGTATAAACACCTTGTATAAACAATTTATATAAACATCTAGTATAAACACCTTGTATAAACAATTTATATAAACATCTAGTATAAACACCTTGTATAAACACCTTGTATAAACACCTTGTATAAACAATTTATATAAACATCTAGTATAAACACCTTGTATAAACTCCATGTATAAACAATAAGTATAATAACTCAGTATAAACACCTTGTATAAACACCACGTACAAACACCCTGTATAAACACCTAGTATAAACACCACGTACAAATACCCTGTATAAACACTTATTATAAACACAACGTATAAACACCAAGAATAAACAACTAGTATAAACAAGAAATATAAACAACTAGTATAAACACCCCGTATAAACACTCTACCATAGTGTAAACAGCCTGTATAAACACCGCGTATAAACACCCAGTATAAATACACTATGTAACACCCTGTTTAAATACCTAGTATAAACACCATATATAAACCCTTTTTCTAAATACATTGTAGAAACACCACTTTCAATAACCACGTATACACACCCTATAAAGAGAACTTGTATAAACTCATTATCTAAACACATTGTCTAAACACCCTGTATAAATATTCTACATAGTGTAAATACCCTGTATAAACACCCTGTATAAACACTCTACCATGGTGTACACATCTTGTATAAACACCCTGTATAACACTCTACGATAGTGTAAACACCCTGTATAAACACTCAACCATAGTGTAAACATCCTGTATAAACACCCTGAATAAACACCCAGTGTAAACACTCTACCATAGTGTAAACACCCTGTATAAACACCCTGTATAAACACCCTGTATAAACACTCTACCATAGTGTAAACACCATATATAAACACCCTGTATAAACACCCTGTATAAACAACCATGCCACAGGTTTTAGAAACAGTGATCTCTGCAATATGTGCCATTTTGACACGCAAGGTTTAGGTTTTTGAGATTGTGGTTCTGCCCTATGTGCTATCCTCTGATCGAAAGCAACACTAGATAGAAAGATAAACTCCATGTATAAATATTCTGTATAAACACCCTATATAAACACTGTATAAACACCTTATATAAACACCCTTTTTAAAAGAATAAGTGTGTGTCTTTTATTTTCCCGGACAGAAATAACGAACAAAGTAACTAAAGTATTAATGACAAACAGCTGTGACGGAAATATTCGGGTAGAAATGGAAACAGTAAAAGTGTATGATGTGTTTGTTGTAATCTAAGGATTTGGTTTTGTTGAAATGATGTGGTTGCAGGAAGGGAAATATTTGTGGACTTGACTTGGGCAAACATACCAGGGGAAATACCAAGGAGGGTTTTCTTTTATGTTTCAATCATTTCGTTTATTTCTATTTCTGTATATCTCTCTCTCTCTCTCTCTCTCTCTCTCTCTCTCTCTCTCTCTCTCTCTCTGTGTGCTTCTTTCTCTCCAGGCTTTTGTGTCTGTATTTCTGTGTACATTCCGTGCATTAGAGGTATAATTATGTTAAAGAAGTAAATTAATGCTGTTATATGTATGTAATTTAATGACGTATCTGTGCTGTGAAAGTAAATTATTGCTATATCTATATAAGTAAATTAATGATATATTTATGTACATAAATTAATGCTATATCTATGTTAGTAAATTACTGATATATCAATGTAAGGAAATTAATACTATATCTATGTTAGTAAATTAATTATATTAATGTAAGTAATTAGTGCTATATCTCATCATCAAGTACCGGGCCTACTGGCGTAGGTGATCATGTCTCTCCACAACCTTTGATCTTGACAGTTTTTAATTATTTCTGTTGTTGACCTTCTGCCAAGCCATTCTCTTAAGCTGTCTGGTATTTTCTCTCTTTGCTTTCCTCTATCTCTTCGTCCCTCAATTTTTCCAGTTGTTACAATATATTCCAGTTGTTCTCTTCTCATTACATGGCCAAAATATGATGATTGTTTCTTCCTAATATTGTATGTGCTATATCTACGTATGTAAATTAATACTATATCTATGTATGTAAATTAATGCTATATCTATGTAAGTAAATTAATACTATATCTATGTATGTAAATTAATGCTATATCTATGCATGTAAATTAAAGCTATATCTATGTATGTAAATTAATGCTATATCTACGAATGTAAATTAATACCATATCTATGTATGTAAATTAATACCATATCTATGTATGTAAATTAATGCTATATCTATGTATGTAAATTAATGCTATATATGTATGTAAATTAATACTATATCTATGTATGTAAATTAATGCTATATCTATGCATGTAAATTAATGCTATATCTAAGTATGTAAATTAATACTATGTGTACGTATGTAAATTAATGCTATATCTACGTATATAAATTAATACTATATCTATGTATGTAAATTAATACTATATCTATTTAAGTAAATTAATACTATATCTATCTATGTAAATTAATGCTATATCTATGTAAGTAATTTAATGCTATGTCAATGTAAGGAAACTAATATTATATCTATGTAAAAAAATTAATGCTTTATATGTGTAAGTAAATTAATGCTATATATTTGTAAGTAAATTAATGCTATATCTATGTAATTAAATTAATGCAATATATTTGTAAGTAAATTAATGCTATATATTTGTAAGTAAATTAATGCTATATCTATGTAATTAAATGAATGCTATATCTATGTATGTACATAAATACTATATCTATGTAAGTAAATTATTGCTATATATTTGTAAGTAAATTAATGCTATATCTTTGTAAGTGGGAAGCGCACTCATCTGCCAATCTTGACGTATGTGGGTTCCATTCTCAATTTTTTTTTCTTCTTCTACAACAGCACGAATTACTTTTTCTTTCATGATCTGAAAATAGGTACTCACGTTTTGTCTCTTGGTATCTAAGTCGATCTGACGAGATACAAACCACTGAGCCCATGAATGTGTCTGTCATCATCATCATGTGCCATACTGGCTGTCGTTGGCGATCAAGACCTTCCAAACTTCTCTGCTCACAGTGCGTCATATCAATTCTGTTGTTAACTGTCTACCGTAGTATCTTCTCTCTTTGTTGTTGACTGTTTACCATACCATGATACCAAGTATGACGTCATGGGACGCACCAAAATGGCAGCTTATTTCTATTCGAGCTATGGACTAAGCAATGTTTACATTGAACAACACGATATATTTTATTGCTGCGAGTTGGCAGATTTTTGAAAATGTTTTCAAGGGTTTGAACATAAATGTTTGTTCACAGTTCGTTAACCTTCGCTGTAGATAAAGTCGTTAATTGGATGGCTTCGTTTCAGACATTTGTGACGTTGGTATCTAAGGACCTAACTTGTGCAAATGGATGGCATTGGCAAGGATCATTTTGAATCTATGAAGTGGGCTCATTGTGTGTTTAACTCAAAAGCATATGTGCTTTTTAACCAAAGACCTTTTTTTGGGGACTTAATGAAGATATCCCCGATGGAAGAATAAATTGTACTATTAGTCCCATAAATGTTTCGCTTCCAGAGGTTTATGATGTAAACAAAGCAGTTTTGTCATTGCAAGTGAATAATGTCCACACCTATAATTGGTCAGGATTGTGTAGCAGCAGCAGCTTTATAGCGAACACAGAAAACATCATAGGATTGTGCTGTTCTGAAACAGCTATGCCATGCTATCCTAGAATTGCCTTTAATGGGATTACTGTGACCACAAACCACTCTCCATGTGTGTGCCACATATTTACACCCCAGAAAGAAATACTGAATATAACAACATCATGTGCCGTCTGTGATATTAATGACCACAGACCAGGAGCCTCCAGTATGATTGATACAACTGTTGCACCAAGCATTTCATCAGCAGAGCCATATCTATGGAATGTTAATCTGACATTGTTCTTGAATGATGTCCAAGTTAATGAGACATCAGAATCGTGTGGCGGCAGCTACAAGAAAGGAGCGGAGAACATCAAGTTCTGCTACTATAAAGGAGACTTGCCTTGCTATCCCAGAATTGCCTTAAATGGGATCACTGTAGTTGAAAACTTCTCCTCTTGTGTAAACTACACATTCACATCTAAGAATGAATCAGTGAAGGTCACAAAATCATATTCTCTCTGTGGTTTTACTAACTACAGGTCATGTGGCTTCTGTTGGATTGGAAATGATAACTTACCACCACTGTGTGTCTATATGTTTGGAATTGGAGTCATCAATGACGGCCTAACATCATCAAGCGCTATGACGATCATCATTTTTGGGAGGACGTGAACTCCCATGGTATATGGTGGATAGGCGGCAGGAACCATTGAAGGCTATGTCTGAAAAGTGTTCCTTCTTGCAGTTTCCTCATATTCCAAGTCCGGCTTGTTGCAGGAGCTACTGAGTTAAGTGCTCTGTGCACACCGTGAGCTGTGTGTCTCATCCGTTTTGATCCTGCTTCGATATCCCGCTTGTTTACGATGAATGATGATATCGTATGACAGGGAACAGTTGGCTGTGTTCACTTTCTGCGCGGTTTCGCCTTATGTCTTTTGGCGTGTGCTGAGACTGCTACGATGGGGACTACAGTTACCTTTCTTTGTTTGGGAGATGAATTAGTAATTCGGATGATTCCACTGGCACGGGAGGTTGAGCAATTATGGATTTTAATTCGTTTGCTGTGATACCGAGGCCTTCCATAACCAATAACCAATAACGATACCAAGCTATCTAGTATCTTCTCTCTTTGTTGTTGACTGTTTACCATGCCATGATACTAAGCTATCTAGTATCTTCTCTCTTTGTTGTTGACTGTTTACCATGCCATGATACTAAGCTATCTAGTATCTTCTCTCTTTGTTGTTGACTGTTTACCGTGCCATGATACTAAGCTATCTAGTATCTTCTCTCTTTGTTGTTGACAGTTTACCATGCCATGATACTAAGCTATCTAGTATCTTCTCTCTTTGTTGTTGACTGTTTACCATGCCATGATACCAAGCTATCTAGTATTTTCTCTCTTTGTTGTTGACTGTTTACCGTGCCATGATACCAAGCTAACTAGTATCTTCTCTCTTTGTTGTTGACTGTCTACCGTGCCATGATACCAAGCTATCTAGTATCTTCTCTCTTTGTTGTTGACTGTCTACCGTGCCATGATACCAAGCTATCTAGTATCTTCTCTCTTTGTCGCTCATTCGTCCCTTACATACGATAGTAGAAGACATGCAAAAAGACCTCGATAATCTTAACAGAGTCGGGAAACAACCTAATAAAAAAATCAATATAAACAAAACAGAAGTAATGACAATATCGAAAAAAAACCACAAGATATCAACATAGACAAGAAAGAAGTAATGACGATATCAAAAGAAACACAAAACATCAACATAGACAAGAAAGAAGTAATGACAATATCAAAAGAAACAAAAGACATAAACATAGACAAGACAGAAGTAATGACAATATCAAAAGAAACACAAAACATCAACATAGACAAGACAGAAGTAACGACGATATCAAAAGAAACACAAAACATCAACATAGACAAGACAGAAGTAATGACAATATCAAAGAAACAAAAGACATAAACATAGACAAGACAGAAGTAATGACGATATCAAAAGAAACACAAGACACCAACATAGACAGGACAGGAGTAATGACGATATCAAAAGAAACACAAGACACCAACATAGACAGGACAGGAGTAATGACGATATCAAAAGAAACACAAGACATCAACATAGACAAGACAGAAGTAATGACAATATCAAAAGAAACACAAGACATAAACATAGACAAGACAGAAGTTATGACAATATCAAAAGAAGCACAAGACATCAACATAGACAAGCCAGAAGTAATGACAATATCAAAAGAAACACAAGACATCAACACAGACAAGACAGAAGTTATGACAATATCAAAAGAAACACAAGACATCAACATAGACAAGACAGAAGTTATGACAATATCAAAAGAAACACAAGACATCAACATAGACAAGACAGAAGTAATGACAATATCAAAAGAAACACAAGACACCAACATAGACAAGACAGAAGTAATGACAATATCAAAAGAAGCACAAGACATCAACATAGACAAGATAGAAGTAATGACAATGTCAAAAGAAACACAAGACATCAACTTAGACAAGACAGAAGTAATGACAATGTCAAAAGAAACACAAAACATCAACATAGACAAGACAGAAGTAATGAGGATATCAAAAGAAGCACAAGACATCAACATAGACAAGACAGAAGTTATGACAATATCAAAAGAAACACAAAACATCAACATAGACAAGACAGAAGTAATGGCTATATCAAAAGAAACACAAAACATCAACATAGACAGGACAGAAGTTATGAGGATATCAAAAGAAACACAAGACATCAACATAACGATAGATGGGAATATCCTAAAACAAATGAAGGAACTACAATTGACAAGCAGCACCCTGACATGTTACAACATGCAAGCAACAGAAATAGAATCTCGATGTAACAAAGCTGGTCAAGTTATAGGGCAGATCTCACCACAACTAACAAACAAGCCACGTCACAAAGGAAGCGAGATATTTATAAAGAAAATGAGGAAGGAAGGAAAGAAAGCCATCCCTTTCCTTGTATTTTGCCAGTTGTAACCAAGTATTCCAACTTTCCTCTTCTCAGGATTTGCCAGAAAAATGTTGATTGTTTCTTTCTGATGTTTCTTAGAAGCTCCCTTTTTGTGTTGGCCTCTTTGAGAATGTCCTCACTAGTCTTTATAGCTGTCCAGGGAAGTTTCAACATTCTTCTGAGAAATCCCATCTCTGTGGCCCCTAATAGTCTTTTCATTTGTTTATATAAAAAAAAGTAAAGTACCCCCGTCACGCCAAGCGGTGTATAGGGAAATAAGGTGTTAGAGACCCTATATTTTACAGACCTTCAGCTCATGATAGTAGTATACAAGGGTCCATTTGGACCGAATTGTGGTGTAAATTAACAAAGACATCTATCTATCTTTCGTTCGCCTGAAGTATTGTCTATATCTGCAATGTCGTTTCCTGTATAAATTTTACTGTCTTTTGTAATTCTTGCAGTGGCCCATATAGTTTTGTCTGTAGTGTTGTATCTATGGGCCAATGGATTTTCCTCAGTCTACTATATTCAGTGCAGTCTTGAAGTATGTGCTCAGCAGTCTGGGGTGCCTGTCCACATGTACAAGTAGTTGATGTGCCGATCTTGAATTTTGTATACATGTGACTATGGAGTCGATTGTGTCCTGTTCTTAGGCGTATAATGATAACTTGTTCATATCTATTCATATTATGAAAGGCATCCTGATTTGGGGCTTGTGGTCCTCTGATTGATTTGATTATCTGTTTCTTATGATGGTATGTAACTGGTGTATCTAGTTGTGTTCCTGTTGAACCTTCCTTTGCCAACTGATCTGCTTTCTCATTTCCTGGTATTCCACAGTGAGACGGGATCCACTGCAGGGCAACCCTGTGGTGCTTGCAGAGTTCAGTCAATAAGGTCTGCAGATGTGGTAATTTTCTGGATTGTAGTGCCTGGAGTACTGATCTTGCATCTGTCAAAAACACTACAGGCTGTGGGCTAAGATTACTGTTCAGCAGTTTTTCTATTGCCAACTTTATTGCTTGTATTTCCGCATCATAATTGTGACAATATTTCCCTGTTGCTATTTTATTCATATCCCTAGTGTTATTTGGGTACTCTATATATGCACCTGCTCCCCCATTCTTTACTGCATTCTGTGCTGATCCATCTGTGTACACACGAATCCATAGGTCTTGTGGGTATTCTTCATCCAGGAAACTGAGAGCTATTGTTTTTCGCTGTAGACTATTTTGTTCCTCTTTGTCAACTATTCCTTTCACTTCTGTCCGTATTTGAACTGATAATCCTGATTCATCTGTCCAGGGAGTCTGTTCTGGTATGGGCAGAAGGGGTTTAACAACTCTTGGCATGTCTGGTGTTTGTCTACTAATACGCTTGGCTTGGTGGATAAAGCTGCTTCTCTTAAGTCGTCCCAATGCAAGATTTTGGAATCTGTCCTTCATTGGATGTCTCGGCATGCATACAAATTTTTCTGCCTGTATCAGCACCTTTGTGTCTCTCCGTTCTCTCAGTGCTGGTATCCTCCACAATTTCTCCATCTCCAATATTGGTGTTGATTTCATTGCTCCTGTGATGACCCTAAGTGCCTGGTTTTGTACTTTATCCAGTTCTTGCAATGTGGTGTTTGATGCTGAGCACCATGCGGATGATCCATATTCTAAATGTGGGCGTATACACTGTTGGTAAACTTTACTGAGTATTTTCCCACTCGCACCCCATGTGGTTCCACACAACTTTCTTAGAATAGCCAATTTCCTCCTTGCTTTTTGGGTTGCCTTATTTATCTGCTGTTTCCAAGATAGTTTGTTATCAAATGTAACTCCGAGATATGTAGCTTGTATGTCTTCTTTCACAGGCTCATTGTTTATGTAGATGGCTTCTGCTTTTTGTTTTGGTGAGAGTGTGAAAAGTGTAGTACTGCATTTGTCTGTATTGATGCTGATACACCATCTATTTGTCCATGAATTCAGTGCATTCATAGCTCTTTGTAGCAATTTGGAGGCCACTGTTGCATACTCCTCTGTGCACCACATTACCAAGTCATCTGCATACATTGCCACTTTGATGCCATGTGGTAGTTCAGTAACTAGGTCATTGATGTAGATCAGAAAAAGTGTTGGAGATAGTACCCCTCCTTGTGGAACGCCCTGGCGCAATAAGACCTTCTTACTCTTAAGACCATCCAATTGCACTCTGGCTCTCCTGTTATGCAGATATGCTTTGACCCATTTGTACATCCTGCCATTTACTCCATAATTTCTCAGTTTCTTCAAAAGCCCTTCCTTCCATACCTTATCAAATGCTTTCTTTAGGTCTATCCATGCTGCTAGTACCAGTTTCTTTTCTTGAAACGCATCTTCAATTTCCTGGGAAAGATAGGTTGCTTGATCTTCGGTAGAGTAACACTGTCTAAAGCCTGCTTGTTGTGGGACAAGGAGATTTTCACTTTCCAGGTACCACTGCAGTCTGAGATTGATTATACGTTCCATTGTTTTACACAAACAGCTTGTAAGGCTGATTGGTCTATAGCTGGATGTCATTGAACCATCTTTTCCTGGCTTTAGTAATGGTATCATAATTGCTTCTCTCCATGCCTGTGGCACTCTACCTGTGATCCAGCAAATGTTGTAGATCTGCAGTAGTTTTGCTTTAGCTGCAGTTCCCAAGTTCTTAATCATTTCATTGGACACTCCATCATTGCCTGGTGAATTTTTCATTTTTAATTTGGATATTGTCAGCTCTAGCTCTCTTTGTGTAATGGGTGTTTCCATTACTTCATGTGTGGTCTCTTCTTGTCTTGCATTTTGTTGTTTTAAACGGATCTCTTGTCGTTTTTCTAGGCTAATTTCAATATTATTGTCATTTGCAAAGGAGTCTGCAAAGTAATTTGCTGCTTGTTTACCTGTTAGAATGTTTCCATCCTTCTTCAGTGTAATTTTTGTGTTCCTTTCTGTACCCTCATCATTCAGCTGTTTTACAAGCTTCCACACTTTTCTTGTGTCTCGTTCAAGATTCAAGGACTCTGTTTTCTCTTTCCAGCTTCTCCGTCTGGCTTGTAGTTTAGCCCGTTGAAATTTGGCTTTAGCATGCTGGTAGTTGTTGTGGTGTTCTTGGCAAGGGTTATTTTCTGCTTGCTTTCGAGATGTTTCCATGTCATTGTGCAGTTCTTCTAGTTCACTACTCCAGTATGGTTTGTAGTGTTTCCGTGCCCCTCTAGGTATTGTTTCACTGGCAGCTTGTATTATTAGTCTACTGAATTCATCAACTATTTTGTTGATGTCTCTATCTGTATTTATATCTTTAGTCAGTACACTGGTGTAGTGTTGATACATTTTCCAGTCTGCCTTTTTGTAATTCCATCTGGAGAGAGTGCTGCTCTCCCTGATGGCCTCATTTTGCACCACTAAAAAGACTGGTCGGTGGTCGCTGCCTCCAAGTTGTTTCCCAACAATTCGTGTGATATTCCAATCCAGGTCTGGTGAATGGAAAGCAAGGTCTGGTGTAGATGTGGTATGCCATGATCTGGAGTAGAATGTTGGTGGATCTGTTGCCTGGTTTAATAGTATAAGCCCATTGTCATCCTGCCAATTTTCAAGCTCTTCACCTCTCTTGTCCATATGTTCATAGCCCCAGCTCTGTGAGTGGCTGTTAAAGTCTCCACATACAATTATTCTTTCTTTTAATGTAACTGTGTCTAGTGCTAGTGGGCGGTCACTCGGACAGTAATAGTTAAGTAGATGGAAGTCTGTATTTCCTGTCCTGAGGTGCAGTATTTGATATTCCGCCCCATCCATATACACTTCAATCTGACATGCATTAATGTTGTTCCTTACAAGAGTCAGTATTCCACCCTTTTGTCTATTTATTCTGTCAGATCGGTAGCACTGGTATCCCCTAATCTTCAAGGCTATGTCGTTGTTTAGATGGGTTTCCTGCAAACAGCATATGCTTATTTGTTCTTCATGCAGGATATTTTCTAATTCTATCTTTTTACTGTACCCATCTCTTTTGCTGTTGATGCCTTCAGCATTCCAGTGCATTATTTTTAGTGGTCTTATTTTGGATTGGCCAGTAGCTCTATTCTCTCGCCCCCTGACTCCACAGAGCGGTTGAGAAGGACATCCAGTAATAGAGGTAACAAAGATATATAAGAGGCGCCTTTAGCGCCTAATGTACACGAGAGACAGGGGGAATTAACCATGACTGCTCGTGTCGGGATGTTGACCTCTAGTCCCGGTGACCCCGGAAGTGACCTGTTTATGTCTGCTTTGTGCTGACTTTGGCGTTCTTCATGTACTTGCTCGATAGTGATAGGTTAGTAGATTATACAACATCAATGAAAAAACGATCAATATAAAACAGAAGACGAAGATATATTTTATTCTTTTATTATCTCAATAGGTGTATAACATACAGTGAATATTATATATCATTACAAAAATATTTAGTACACTGAGTAAATATATAGTACAAGGATAACATTTATTTATAGCTATGTAGTTGGGTGTCTGCTTAGTTCTATGTCATAAATGAATCATAAGGGGTGAAACTGTACCTGTCTTTTTAAACTAGAGTATGAAGGGACAGCTCTTGTTAGCTTATGTAGTAAGACGTACCATTGTAGTGGTGATTACGATAAAATCAGTTGTAAAGGGTTAAGTAAGCAACACAACAAATTAGCTAAAGATATGTTTTTAGAGGTTCTCGCTACGCAAAAGGCTAAGGGTGGGAAAAATGTAGGTTTCAAAGTCTTAAATAATTCCATATTTTCCTACAGTCAAACAAATAATGCTCTGTCCTATTTCTATATATAAAACGAAATGTAGTTTCACCCCTTTGAATATAACTTTCTACTCGTTGTGTCTAACTATTATGACTAGGTGAGTAGTTTTTTGGGATTTTTAGGTCGACTTTTTGAATATGAGCCTACATTTATTGTGTTCTGTAGGTAAAATATTTGCGATTTTTGGCCAAACTTTTTTGGTTTTAGAAATAACGATCGGTTCGATGTGTCTAACAATTATGACTATGTGAGTAGCTTTTTACAATTTTTAGGTCGACTTTTTGAATATGAGCCTAAATTTGTGTGTTCTTGTGGTAAAATCTAAGTGATTTGGTCTAACATTTTGGACCTAGAGTATAACTTCCTATTCGTTGTGTCTAACTATTACGACTATGTGAGTAGCTTTTTGGGATTTTTAGGTCGACTTTTTGAGTATGAGCCTAAATTTGTGTGTTCTGGATGTAAAATGTTAGTGATTTGGCCACTCTTTTTGGGACTTTGGATGTAACTATCTGTTCGATGTGTCTAACTAGTATGACTATGTGAGTACCTTTTTATGGTGTTGAGGTCGACTTTTTGAATATGAGCCTAAATTTTTGTGTTCTGGATGTAAAATGTTAGTGATTTGGCCACTCTTTTTGGGACTTTGGATGTAACTATCTGTTCGATGTGTCTAACTAGTATGACTATGTGAGTACCTTTTTTATGGTGTTGAGGTCGATTTTTTGAGTATGAGCCTACATTTTTGTGTTCTGTGGGTAAAATATTTTCGATTTGACCAAACTTTTTTTGGGACTTTGGCTGTAACTATCTGTTCGATGTGTCTAACTAGTATGACTATGTGAGTAGATTTTTATGGTTTTGAGGTCGCTTTTTTTGAGTATGAGCCTACATTTTTGTGTTCTGGAGGTAAAATGTCTAAAATAAAGCGGGCATTGCGTCAACAGTCAAAAACTATTTTTAGTAACACATCCGGTATTGCCTCAGAGGTCAGTTCTATTTTTAGTAACACCTCTGGGGTTTCAAGTGTATATATCTGAGAAGCTTGTAATCAGATATACGATTACAGTTGTTGCGGGCAGTTGTGGCTCGCGCCTTCAGACACGTAAAAGTAAGTGTTATCTTAGTTCTTTCATATTATAGTATGTTACTTTAGTAACCTATTTTCGATAAGTTGGTTGTTTAGTATCCACGTGTTATTTTAGTAACCTAATTTCGCTAGTTTGTGAATCTCATTGTTTACTTTTATTATTTTCTTCTCTTGTAGTTTACTGTTCTTTATTCTTTAGTTGTAATGTTTCAATTTCTTTTCTACAGATGTCTAACACTTGTCATCTCTGCTCCAAAACTTTCACCGGCGCCGGGACATAAAGCGACATGTTGATAGTGTACATGGGTGTCAGGAATACAAATGTGAAGTTTGTGAACGAGTATATACAAGAGTAGACAGCCTTGCCAGACATATTAAGACAGAGCATTCTGCATCTCTTGCATCAGTAGTTCCTGCATCACCAGCACGTCCACAAGTATCGACAACCTCACGCAAGCGGGCAGTAAAGAGTTCGACTCAAGAGCCCTCAAAGAGACCAAGACTTATTAATGAAATAGACTCTTTAAATAAGTTACTCGAAGATATTAAGAAGATATATAAGATCAACTGGTTAGCTATTAGAACACATGAACGTAGGAACAAATACATGGATACATACACTATATTTCATCAGCCTGATACTCCTATAGATTGGGAGACCCTTGTAAACCCAATTTTTCTAGCCCAGAAAAAGCGTTTCAAGGTGAATTATAGTCATCATCTAGTCTTAAGACATAGAGAGACACAGGGATTGCGTTACTTTCACGCCAGCTCGAATAATGCGACAGGGTTAGACAAACCCTTGTTAGTTAACAACAGAAATGACTTTGAAATGTTTGTTGATAGATTAAATGAAAGTGATATATTAGGTTATACAGACAAAAATAGGGAGACAACCAAATACACATTGGAAGCCTTAGTCAGTACGAGTGTTTATGTTTATAAACTTCAAGATTATCCTATAGGGTGTCTGCTAGATATCCCACACTACATTGCATCAAGTCAAGGTGTTAATACCCTTCAAATCGATTCTCATTCTAAAGTTTACAATGGATAATCTCTGCTTCTTCCGTTGTCTAGCTGTCCATCGAGGTGCCTTCTAGGTTTCTGCCCTTGCCTCCTAGGTTTCTGACCTTGCCTCCTAGGTTTCTGCCCTTGCCTCCTAGGTTTCTACCCTTACCTCCTAGGTTTCTGCCCTTGCCTCCTAGGTTTCTGCCCTTGCCTCTTTGGTTTCTGCCCTTGCCGTCTAGGTTTCTGCCCTTGCCTCCTAGGTTTCTGCCCTTGCCTCCTAGGTTTCTGACCTTGCCTCCTAGGTTTCTGCCCTTGCGTTTTGGTTTCTGCCCTTGCCTCTTAGGTTTCTGACCTTGCCTCCTAGGTTTCTGCCCTTGCGTTTTTGGTTTCTGCCCTTGCCTCCTAGGTTTCTGACCTTGCCTCCTAACTTTTATTTACCAGATTATATTTAAACTAGTCGGATGTGAGACTTCAGATAGATCCGACTTTCAGTTATGTGAAACAGATACTGATAGTTTATACTTGGATTTAAGTGCACCTAAGTTGAAGGATATAGTTAAGTCAGGTCTGCGGGATGAGTTTAATAGTATATATAAAGACTGGTTTCCTGCCGAGTTTTGCGATGAACATACTAGCAAGACAGAGTGTATAAACTGTAAGGGTGTTAAAGCATACACCAAGCGAAAGCCCGGTCTTTTTAAACTAGAGTATGAAGGGACAGCTCTTGTTAGCTTATGTAGTAAGACGTACCATTGTAGTGGTGATTACGATAAAATCAGTTGTAAAGGGTTAAGTAAGCAACACAACAAATTAGCTAAAGATATGTTTTTAGAGGTTCTTAAATAATTCCATATTTTCCTACAGTCAAACAAATAATGCTCTGTCCTATTTCTATATATAAAAAGAAATGTAGCTGATGATAACGTCTCGACTACGCCTTTAGATATTTAACTCTTTACACTACCAGTTTAGACTACCCAGCAATCTCTAACAGTTTCACCCCTTATGATTCATTTATGACATAGAACTAAGCAGACACCCAACTACATAGCTATAAATAAATGTTATCCTTGTACTATATATTTACTCAGTGTACTAAATATTTTTGTAATGATATATAATATTCACTGTATGTTATACACCTATTGAGATAATAAAAGAATAAAATATATCTTCGTCTTCTGTTTTATATTGATCGTTTTTTCATTGATGTTGTATAATCTACTAACCTATCACTATCGAGCAAGTACATGAAGAACGCCAAAGTCAGCACAAAGCAGACATAAACAGGTCACTTCCGGGGTCACCGGGACTAGAGGTCAACATCCCGACACGAGCAGTCATGGTTAATTCCCCCTGTCTCTCGTGTACATTAGGCGCTAAAGGCGCCTCTTATATATCTTTGTTAATTTACGCCACAATTCGGTCCAAATGGACCGTTGTATACTACTCATGATTTTTGAGGTAATGTGGTCGATATTACGCCCGTGCTGCTTTACTTTCCCAGAAAAGAAATTCCGGTACCCATTTAAGGCTGGGTGAACCTGGAAGTCGTCGGTTGGTATCGAACCCTACCCCTTGTCCTTTGTAGTCCAGTTCCCTAACCCCTAAGCTATCGCGGCTCATTTGTTTATATACTGTCCATAGTTCGCTTCCATAGGTCAGAATTGGTCTATTTAGCATCGATGAGCTCTCTTTATCACTTCTGCTGACATGGCCTTGTTTGCACAGGAACTTTTATAACTTTTTAAAATACTACTTTTGCCTAATCTATTCTAAATGTTTACTAGGTACTCATTCCTGTGTGTTAATCAAATTATTATATATCACTTTATGTAACTATGATTTTGTTATGCTTTAAACTCATATCATAAATAAGTTATATTCCGGCTTGTTGCAGGAGCTACTGAGTTAAGTGCTCTGTGCACACCGTGAGCTGTGTGTCTCATCCGTTTTGATCATGTTTCGATATTCCAATTGTTTACGATGAATGATGATATCGTATCTCAGGGAACAGTTGGCTGTGTTCACTTTCTGCGCGGTTTCGCCTTATGTCTTTTGGCGTGTGCTGAGACTGCTACGATGAGGACTACAGTTACCTTTCTTTGTTTGGGAGATGAGTTAGTAATTCGGATGATTCCACTGGCACGGGCGGTTGAGCAATTATGGATTTTAATTCGTTTGCATTGATACCTAGGCCTTTCATAACTAATAACCAATATATTCAGCTTTTTTTTATCATTTCCGTGGTGCATCTCCCATCTGATGTTATTATTGTGCCCAAGTATTTGACGAGTTGCACTTGTTTCAGATTTGTTCTATTTTTATGCTGCAATATAGTGATGATTGTTTCTTCGATATAACCATTACTTCTGTTTTCTTAATATTCAGACTGAGACCTTTCATTTTGCTGCTTTTCACTATTCATCATCATCATAGAGTGCCGTCTCCGCATCGAAGGTAGGCACCATAGAGCACCATCCCGCCCCATCTCTTGCTTCGAAAGTGCAGGTTGTCATAGGCAGATTTGTCGATCTTTTGATGTTACTCGTCCATGTTAGTTTTGGTCTGCCTCTGACTCTTTAACCTTGTATTTTCTCTTCCAAAATTACTTTTAGTAGGTTGCTGTGTCTTTTAAAACGCTCGACCATTATTAGGTCAATAATTTTTTGTAGGTCTAGCAAAAACCTTATATTTACGGTGTTTACTCTAAGGTCCCAACGCACTTTACATTTACAGTCTTTATTTTAAGGTCACAACGCACTTTACATTTACAGTTTTTACTTTAAGGTCCTAACGCACTTTACACATACAGTCATTACTTTAAGGTCCCAACGCACTTAATATATGCAGTCCTTACTTTAAGGTCCCTAACGCACTTTATGTTTACCGTTTTTACTTTAAGGTCCCTAATGCAAATACGTTGAGAGGTAAAATGCTCAGTTAACCAACCAGACACTTAGCAACACTCGTGTTTGAAGTCACTCACTTCTCGAGGACCAGACAAGTTTCAGGTAGAATCGAGAGCGTCGAGAAGTCATCTGGGTCTAACGGGACCAAGAATTATGTCCTGATGTCAGAACCACGTGCTCACAGACTCGCACTCTCCGCTGCTCTGGCCTGGTCAGACACGGAATCTTTACAAATCCTGCGCTCCACCCATTTCACTCGGCGAGTGCTGTCCTTTGTTGCTTTCATCATTTTTGTGAGGACAACTTTTCCTACAGGACTTGTTCTATCGCACTGTAGTGTTGTGTGTTTACAATTCATATCTACTGTGGATTTAGCATTAACTCATTAGTAACGGGCTAAAAAAAAAAGTATAACGCTTTTATCGCCGAATTTTAGAGTTAATTTTGAGGAAGTATTAGTATCAACAGTAAGACAAGGTGATCAAAGGTTCCTTGTTCTATCCCCTTATGTATCGTGATCTCTAACATAGAACTGCTATTGTGGTATATCTTTTCTTATTCTGCATTTCCTTCTACTTCTTGTTGTTGTTCTTCTGCTTTTTCTACATGTACTGCTCCTTCAACTTTATCTTCTTCTTCTTTCATTTCTTATCTTCTATTTCTTCCTCCACTTCTTCTTGTTCTTTCTCTCCGTCTTACTCTCCTGCCTCTTCTTTTTATACTGCTCCTACTGCCACTGTTGCCTTTACTACTACCATTACTACCACTACTTCTACACCTACCATTATTTCGACTACTATTACCACTACTGCTACCACTACTTCTACTACTACTACTTCTACTACTACTACTACTACTACTACCATCAATAATGCCAATGCTGCTGCTACTACTACTAATACAGCTACTACCACTACTACTACAACCATTACCACTACTACAACCACAACCACTACTACAACCACTAACACCACCACTAGTACTACTACTAACACAACCAGTAAAACTACAACAACCACTACTACTACTACAACGACTAACACTACTACTACCACTATCACTACTACTACCACTACCACTACTACAATCCCACTACTACTACTACTGCCACTACGACAACTACCATTACCACCACTACCACCACAACTACCACTGCTACCACTACTAACACTATCATTACTACTACTAACATTATCACCATTACCACTACCGCCACTATCACTACTACTACTACCACCAATACCACTACTACTACTACTACCACTATCACCATTACTACCGCTATCATCAATACTATTACCACTACTACCACTACCACTACCACTATTACTACTACCACTACCACCACCACCACCACTACCACTACTACTACTACCACTACCACCATAACCACTACCACCACTACTCCTACTATTATTACTACTACCACCACTACCACCACTACCACTACTACTACCACTACCACCACCACTCCTACTATTACAACTAATACCACCACTACCACTACTACCACTACTACTACTACCACCACTACCACAACTACCACTATCACCACTACTACCACTACCACCACCACTCCTACTATTACAACTAATACCACCACTACCACTACTACCACTACTACCACCACTACCACAACTACCACTATCACCACTACTACCACTACCACCACCACTCCTACTATTACAACTAATACCACCACTACCACCACTACCACCACTACCACCACTACCACCAATACTACTACCACTACCACCACCACTCCTACTATTACAACTAATACCACCACTACCACTACTACCACTACTACTACTACCACCACTACCACAACTACCACTATCACCACTACTACCACTACCACCACCACTCCTACTATTACAACTAATACCACCACTATCACCACTACCACCACTACCACCAATACTACTACCACTACCACCACCACTCCTACTATTACAACTAATACCACCACTACCACTACTACCACTACTACTACTACCACCACTACCACCACTACCACTACCACCACTACTACTACTACCACTACTACCACCACTACCACAACTACCACTACTACCACTACTACTACTACCACCACTACCACCACTACCACTACCACCACTACTACTACTACCACTACCACCACTACCACAACTACCACTACCACCACTACTACTACTACCACTACTACTACCACCACTACCACCACTACCACTACCACTACTACTACTACTACCACTACCACCACTACCACAACTACCACGATCACCACTACTACTACTACCACCACTACCACCACTACCACAACTACCACTATCACCACTACTACTACCACCACTACCACCACTACCATCACTACCACCATCACCACTACCACTACTACCACTACTACCACTACCACCACTACCACTACCACCACCACCACTACCACTACCACCACTACCACCACCACCACTACTACTACTACCACCACTACCACAACTACCACTATCACCACTACCACTACTACCACTACTACTACTACCACTACTACTACTACCACCACTACTACTACCACCACTACCACCACCACCACTACTACCACTACCACCACTACCACTACCACCACCACCACTACTACCACTACTACTACTACTACCACCACTACCACAACTACCACTATCACCACTACCACTACTACCACTACTACTACTACCACCACTATTACCACTACTACTACTACCACCACTACCACCACTACCACCATCACCACTACCACTACTACCACTACCACCACTACCACTACCACCACTACCACTACCACCATCACCACTACTACCACTACCACCACTACCACCACTACCACCACTACCACCACTACCACTACCACCATCACCACTACTACCACTACCACCACTACCACCACTACCACTACCACCACCAACACCACTACCACCACAACCACTAACACTACTACCACTACTACCACCACTACCACTACTACCACTACTACCACCACTACTACTACTACCACCACCACTACCACTACCACCACTACTTCTACCACCACTACCACTACTACCACTACTACCACTACCACCACTACCACCACTACCACTACTACCACTACCACCAATACTCCTACTATTACTACTACTGCTACTAATATTTCTTATTGTTATTTTATTTCTTGTTTTATTCTTGATTTTGTTCTATACATTTTCTTAGTTCACCTCTTTCTCCTCTTTCATTCCTACTTTTCTTTATTCCCATTCCATTTTTCTGCATCTTCGCACACTCGAACTGTTTTGTCATTTTTACCTAGTGCATCCATTGTCAATACATTCTTCTTCTACCTTTCAGCTCCCTGTGGAGCATAGGTCTTCAACAAACACTTTCCAAGTCGTTCTGTTTTTTGCCAATCTTTTAAGATCATTCCATGTCTTCCCCATCATCTTCATCTCTGCTTCTGTCTGTCTTCTCCAAGAAATCCTTGGTCTTCTTTTCCCCTGGGGATTCCAAAAAAGGGCCTGCTGTGTAATACTCTCAATCAAAAGATAGGTCATCGGCATCTGAACAGGAAGTATCCGGGTTCTAGGTCAACAAGAGGGAAAGGTTGAAGGTTTGGGCGGGGGGGGGGGGGGGGGGTGAGGGTTTCCTAAATCATCATCATCGAGTGCCATCTCCGCAATGATGGTTGGCTACCATAGAGCGCCATTCTGCTCTGCCTCTTGCTTTGATGGTGCAGGTTGTCATAGGCTGATTTGTCTATCTTTTGATGTTACTCGTCCATGTTAGTCTTGGTCTCCCTCTGCCTCATTTTACCTTGTATTGTCCCCATCCACGATTACTTTAAGTAGGCTGTTGTGTCTTTTAACATGGCCCAAAAATCGCATTTGACTTGTTTGAATTGTGTTTAGTAGTTCTCTTTTCATTTTTAGTTGTTTTAAGACTTTATCGTTTGTTTTCTTTTCTTTCCATCCAATTCTACATATTCTTCTATATATCCACATTTCAAAGGCTTCAATTCTCTTTCCTTTCTCTTTTCTCTTTCTCTTTTTTTTAATCTTTTCTAAATAGGAAAAATTAATCTTTGGTTTCTTCATGGGCGTTACCCAAAACCCCTCCCCCCTGATCTCTTGAGTAATGACGGCCGGACGGATAGCCCTCTTGGATAACATAAATAATCAGGATGTCCCGTGTGCAGTCGCGCACGTTAAACAACCCGTGGCAGTTTAAAATAGAAAAGAGAAAGCAATAAATTTGAGCGCTGCCCGGGTAAAATTGACAGCAAAACCCTACCCATACAGTAAATCCCTGGCCGTGTACGGAGTTCGTGCACATGGGTCAGGATTCTGATTATATTTTCTCTGGATTCTCAAGGGAAATATCGGAGCAAATATGGGTTCGTCCGGTATGCAGTGATGTTGATCGTGACACAAACAAACCACTCGTTCATAGTCAGGGTTTTTGTTCAGAACTGTGCTTCTTTTGTTCTTGTTTTCACATTTGAATGTTTCAACGGGAGAGTTGTGGGTTAATGTTCCTGTTGTGTTGTGACTTTAGACTATTGGGGGGCAAACCTAAAGTTGACCGAGGGCAGGATTATAGCCAAGGCGTAAAGACATCAAGATGCATAGAGAGGCGAAGCTGCTGCAAAGCTGGTGATAATGACAATTTTGAAGAAAAAAAAAAAGAAAAAAAGTGGTATGATAATAGCTTTACCTGGTAATTAACAAAACAAAAGTCGACGTTCCGGACAAGTTTGCCTTCAGCTGGGACAATAAACAACACAAATATATATATATAAGGATATATGCATAAATCTAACTACATGGTGATACTATGCTAGATACTTAAGAAAGGAAATAAAAACACTTCCCTGCGGTCCAAAGAGAAGTGACCTTTTTTTATTTCCTTTAATGAGTATCTAGCATATTATCGCCATGTAGTTAGATCTGTGTATATATATATATAAAAGTAAAGAGCCCCCGTCACGCCAAGTGGCGTATAGGGAATATGGTGTTAGTGACCATAAATTTTACAGACCTTCGACACATGATTTTCGGGGTAATGTGGTCGGTATTGCGCCCGTGCCGCTTTATTTTCCCAGAAAAAAATCTGGTTCCCATTAAAGGCTGGGTGAACAGGAAACCGTCGGTTGGGATCGAACCCTACCCCTTGTCCTTTGTAGTCCAGTTAACTAACCACTGAGCTATCACGGCTCCCATTTGTGTATATCCTTATATATATATTTGTTTTTGTTGTTCCAGCTGAAGGCCTACTTGGCTGAAACGTCGACTTTTGTTTTATAGCCAAGGCCAGGAATCGAGAGCCAAACTTAGGGTATTGTCAACAATTACATGATATGATTTAAACATGATAATAATGCTCGCACGCATTTACGTGACAGTAATAGAAGAAACTTCCCAGGAAATCCTCCAGAATTGGCACCTGGAATGTACGTACCTTAAACTAACAAGGAAAAGCTGCTCAGGTAGCAGCAGAAATGACAAACTACAGGACAGCTATTCTGGGAATGTGTGAAACAAGATGGCTATGAACGGAAAGAATAAAATTAAATACAGGAGAGATGATTTTATCATCAGGACACCAGGAACCTGGAGCATAACATAGTGAAGGGGTAGCTATAATGCTATCAAGGAATGCACAGAAGACACTAATAGAACGGGAAGCAGTAGGACCAAGACTAATGAGAGCAACATTTAAAACAACCAAAAACAAAATAAAATTACACATTGTCCAATGCTTTGCACCAACCAACGATAAGGATAATTTAGTTAAAGATGATTTCTATAAACAGCTACAATGTCAGATGGATGCAAGACGAGCCAAGGATATTATAATCTTGATGGGAGACCTAAATGCTAAAGTAGGATCAGACAACAGAGGCTTCGAAGAGATTATGGGAAAACATGGACTTGGAGATATAAACGAGAATGGAGAGATATTTGTGAATTTCTGCGCCCTGAATCAAGTGAGCCTAGGAGGAACGATATTCCAAAACAAAAGAATACACAAAGCTACATGGGTGTCACCGGATCATAGAACGGAAAATCAAATTGATCACATATGTATTAATAAAAAGTTTAAGTCATCCTTACAGGATGTAAAAGTATATAGAGGGGTAGATATAGCTTCTGATCATCACCTTCTGATAGCTAAACTTAAAATTAAACTAAAAAGGTATACTACAACGAATAAGGGTAGAAAGTATTTCAATGTAGGGTTTCTTAAAGAACAAGGAATTAAAGATAAATTCGCAGTCACAATAGCAAACAAATACCAAGTTCTCCAACAACTAGAAAATACAATAAATATAGAAGATCATTGGAAACAGGTAAAAGATATATGGAAAGAAACATGCGAAGAAACACTGGGGAAAAGAGAACGCCAGAATAAGGTATGGATGACAGCAGAGACCCTGGATAAAATTAAAGAAAGAAAGAACAAGAAAGCAGACATAAATAAAAGCAAAACGAGAAGTAATAAAGCCAAGACACAGGAAGCTTACACAGAGGTGAACAAAGAAGTGAGAAGATGTATTAAAAGGGATAAGAGGAAATACATAGATGAACTAGCTAAAGAGGCAGAAGAAGCAACAAATAAGGGAATATGAAAGAACTGTACAACCGCACAAAGAAATTAAGTGGAAAATACAAACAGATCAATGCCTTTATTAAAGATAAGAAAGGAAATCTGCTTAGTAATATAAGGGAACAAATGGAGAGATGGAAAGAGCATTTTGAAGAACTTTTGAATAGACCCGGCTCAAATAATCCTCCAGATATACTACCAGCAGAAGAAGAGTTATACGTTAACTGTGGAAAACCAAGCAAAGAAGAAATAATGATAGCCATCAAACTATTAAAAAATGGTAAAGCCACAGGACCAGATGAAATTCCTTCGGAAGCCATTAAAGTAGATATTAACACCTCTACCACGATGTTACATAATTTACTAGATAAAATTTGGGAGAGGGAAGAAATACCTAAAGACTGGAAAGAAGGTTATATGATCAAACTACCAAAGAAAGGAAGTTTACAGGATTGCACAAATTATAGGGAAATTATGCTACTATCAGTGCCAGGTAAAATATTAAACAGAATCATTCTGGAGAGGCTAAAAGAGGCTATAGAGAAACATTTGAGAGATGAACAAGCAGGTTTTAGGGAGAACAGATCATGTGCTGATCAAATAACTACGCTACGTATAATAGTTGAACAAAGTTTAGAACTAAAATCCCCACTTTATATTGGATTCATAGATTATGAAAAGGCATTTGATAGTTTAGACAGAAGAATGCTTTGGAAGTTGCTGAGTCATTACGGAATCCCCATAAAGTTTGTTAACCTGATAAAAACAATGTATGAAGGAACAAAATGAAGTGTGATGCATGAAGGACAGCTTACAGAAACATTTGGAATAAGAACAGTAGTAAGGCAGGGATGCCTTCAGTCTCCATTTCTCTTTCTACTGGCCATAGATTGGATTATGAAAATAACTCAAAACAACAGAAATGGGATCCTGTGGTCACTGACCAAACAACTTGACTTAGACTTTGCTGATGACATAGCTCTCCTATCACACAGCCATCAACAGATGCAGGATAAAATGAGTATATTAGATGAGAGATCACAACAGCTAGGACTGAAGATTAATAGAGATAAGACCAACATTGTGAGAATTAATACAGTTGGCAATAACCAAATAAAACTAGGAGAATTACCTCTACTAGACGTACAATCTTACATATATCTGGGCAGTAATATAGATAAAGAGGGAGGAACAGAAAATGATACCAAAATAAGGATATCAAAAGCAAGAGGAGCGTTCTTGCACTGAGAAACATATGGAAATCCAAAGAAATTAGGTCAAATACAAAAATAAACATTTTCTACTCAAATGTTAAGTCGGTCCTATTATATGGCTGTGAAACATGGATAACAACAAAATTGACAATCACGAAGATACAGACTTTCATTAATGGATGCTTACGCAGAATGAAAGGATGGAAATGGCAGGACAAAATAACTAACATAGAATTATGGAAATGTACCAATCAAATACCAGTGGATAAAGAGATACAGCGAAGACGATGGCGCTGGATAGGACACACACTACGGAAGCCAACTGAGAGTATTACACAACAGGCCCTTTTTTGGAATCCCTAGGGGAAAAGACAAAGAGGAAGAACAAGGAATTCTTGAAGCTGTTTGTGTAAAACAATGGAACGTATAATCAATCTCAGACTGCAGTGGTACCTGGAAAGTGAAAATCTCCTTGTCCCACAACAAGCAGGCTTTAGACAGTGTTACTCTACCGAAGATCAAGCAACCTATCTTTCCCAGGAAATTGAAGATGCGTTTCAAGAAAAGAAACTGGTACTAGCAGCATGGATAGACCTAAAGAAAGCATTTGATAAGGTATGGAAGGAAGGGCTTTTGAAGAAACTGAGAAATTATGGAGTAAATGGCAGGATGTACAAATGGGTCAAAGCATACCTGCATAACAGGAGAGCCAGAGTGCAACTGGATGGTCTTAAGAGTAAGAAGGTCTTATTGCGCCAGGGCGTTCCACAAGGAGGGGTACTATCTCCAACACTTTTTCTGATCTACATCAATGACCTAGTTACTGAACTACCACATGGCATCAAAGTGGCAATGTATGCAGATGACTTGGTAATGTGGTGCACAGAGGAGTATGCAACAGTGGCCTCCAAATTGCTACAAAGAGCTATGAATGCACTGAATTCATGGACAAATAGATGGTGTATCAGCATCAATACAGACAAATGCAGTACTACACTTTTCACACTCTCCCCAAAACAAAAAGCAGGAGCCATCTACATAAACAATGAGCCTGTGAAAGAAGACATACAAGCTACATATCTCGGAGTTACATTTGATAACAAACTATCTTGGAAACAGCAGATAAATAAGGCAACCCAAAAAGCAAGGAGAAAATTGGCTATTCTAAGAAAGTTGTGTGGAACCACATGGGGTGCGAGTGGGAAAATACTCAGTAAAGTTTACCAACAGAGTATACGCCCACATTTAGAATATGGATCATCCGCATGGTGCTCAGCATCAAACACCACATTGCAAGAACTGGATAAAGTACAAAACCAGGCACTTAGGGTCATCACAGGAGCAATGAAATCAACACCAATATTGGAGATGGAGAAATTGTGGAGGATACCAGCACTGAGAGAACGGAGAGACACAAAGGTGCTGATACAGGCAGAAAAATTTGTATGCATGCCGAGACATCCAATGAAGGACAGATTCCAAAATCTTGCATTGGGACGACTTAAGAGAAGCAGCTTTATCCACCAAGCCAAGCGTATTAGTAGACAAACACCAGACATGCCAAGAGTTGTTAAACCCCTTCTGCCCATACCAGAACAGACTCCCTGGACAGATGAATCAGGATTATCAGTTCAAATACGGACAGAAGTGAAAGGAATAGTTGACAAAGAGGAACAAAATAGTCTACAGCAAAAAACAATAACTCTCAGTTTCCTGGATGAAGAATACCCACAAGACCTATGGATCCGTGTGTACACAGATGGATCAGCACAGAATGCAGTAAAGAATGGGGGAGCAGGTGCATATATAGAGTACCCAAATAACACTAGGGATATGAATAAAATAGCAACAGGGAAATATTGTCACAATTATGATGCAGAAATACAAGCAATAAAGTTGGCAATAGAAAAACTGCTGAACAGTAATCTTAGCCCACAGCCTGTAGTGTTTTTGACAGATGCAAGATCAGTACTCCAGGCACTACAATCCAGAAAATTACCACATCTGCAGACCTTATTGACTGAACTCTGCAAGCACCACAGGGTTGCCCTGCAGTGGATCCCGTCTCACTGTGGAATACCAGGAAATGAGAAAGCAGATCAGTTGGCAAAGGAAGGTTCAACAGGCACACAACTAGATACACCAGTTACATACCATCATAAGAAACAGATAATCAAATCAATCAGAGGACCACAAGCCCCAAATCAGGATGCCTTTCATAATATGAATAGATATGAACAAGTTATCATTATACGCCTAAGAACAGGACACAATCGACTCCATAGTCACATGTATACAAAATTCAAGATCGGCACATCAACTACTTGTACATGTGGACAGGCACCCCAGACTGCTGAACACATACTTCAAGACTGCACTGAATATAGTAGACTGAGGAAAATCCATTGGCCCATAGATACAACACTACAGACAAAACTATATGGGCCACTGCAAGAATTACAAAAGACAGTAAAATTTATACAGGAAACGACATTGCAGATATAGACAATACTTCAGGCGAACGAAAGATAGATAAGGAATTCTTGGAGAAGACAGATCGAAGCAGAAATGAAGATGATGGGGAAGACATGGAATGATCTTAAAAGAATGGCAAAAAAAAAACAGAACGACTTGGAAAGTGTTTGTTGAAGACCTATGCTCCACTGGGAGCTAAAAAAAAAAAGGTAGGAGAAGAAAATAGAATAAACAACCTTGTAGCGTCAACTACGAACAAAGTAAAGTAAAATTAAAGAGCCCCGCCACGCTAAATAACATGCAGGGAAAATGGTGTTTATCATCATCATCAAGTACCGGGCCTGCTGGCGTAGGTGATCATGTCTCTCCACAATTTTCATTCTGACAGTTATTTATCATTTCTGTTGTTGACCTTCTACCAAGCCATTCTCTTAAGCTCTCTGTTATTTTTTCTCTTTTCTTTCCTCTATCTTTTCGACCCTCAATTTCGCCAGTTGTTAAATATATTCTAGTTGTTCTCTTCACATTACATGGCCAAAAAATGATGATTGTTTCTTCCTAATGTTGGAAATTAGCTTTCTTTTTGCTTTGGCCTCTTTCAGAACATTTAAAGCAACAGAAAACTACCGTTGTAACTTCTTTGTACAATTATGAATCGCTACAATTTGGTGACCTTCATTTTTATAGATCTCCGGAACATGATATTTGGGGTAATGCGGTCGGTATTACTTTAATTTCCCAGAAAAAAAATATCTGGTACCCATTTAAGGCTAGGTGAACCCGGAAGCCGTCGATCAGGATCGAACTCGGCCTCCTGTTCTTTGTAGTCGAGTTCACAAACCAATGAGCTATCGTGAGTCCCTACTCTAAACGAAGCCTTTGATTATGGTCGCCATCAATAGCTTTCTTTATAACCAAATGGAAATGTGGTTCTTATAAATTTAAATATCTTCTTCTTCCTCCTTTCAGCTTATAGGTCTTCAACAAACACTTTCCAAGCCGTTCTGTTTCTTGCCATTCTTTTAAGATCGTTCCATGTCTTCCCCATCATCTTCATCTCTACTTCCATCTGTCTTCTCCAAGAATTCCTTGGTCTTCCTCTTTGTCTTTTCCCCTGGGGATCCCAAAAAAGGGTCTGTTGTGTGCTACTCTCAGTTGGAAACCAATATATATAATATAGTGGTTTCAAGTGGCAAGAAAAATATATTCGCGTGCCAGATTTGGCCCGCGGGCCACCATTTGGTCATCACTGCTTTCGACCATATATCTTTCAATGATAATTTCAATGTGGAGTCTTTAGGTTAATCCATGATTTTTGTATCTGTGTGCTTGCCGGGTTCCAACTGTGAGGAGAATAGCGGCACTATTACCTGCCAAGCAAGTCGTAAGAGGCGACTGAAGAAGTCTGAAATCGTCGCCCATGTATTCGAGTAAGATGTTCTTGTAGTCTACGGAATTTAGCAGCAGATATGGGGAATTCATGATTGAAATGAAACTAGTCCATGGATAGAATAGAAAATAACAAAATAGAATAGAAACCATGAATTTAAGCATGAATTTACCATGCATTTTTGGGATATGCTGTGGCAAGTGGTGGGGAATTCATAACTGAAATGAAACTAGTCCATGGATAGAATAGAATATAATAAAGTAGAATAGAAAATAACAAAATAGAATAGAAAATAATAAAATAGAATAGAAAATAACAAAATAGAATAGAAAATAACAAAATGGAATATAAAATAATAAAATAGAATAGAAAATAGCAAAATAGAATAGAAAATAACAAAATAGAATAGAAAATAACAAAATAGAATAGAAAATAACAAAATAGAATAGAAAATAATAAAATAGAATAGAAAATAATAAAATAGAATAGAAAATAACAAAATAGAATAGAAAATAACAAAATAGAATAGAAAATAATAAAATAGAATAGAAAATAACAAAATAGAATAGAAAATAACAAAATAGAATAGAAAATAATAAAATAGAATAGAAAATAATAAAATAGAATAGAAACCATGAATTTTAGCTGGCCAGGTTTATTGATGCAGTTAGGACTAGGATACGTATTTCGGTACTACAGCAGAGATTACATTTGTATAATTTTACATATCTGGGCAGTAATGCACAAGACGTTTTTTATTTTCTGAATTATTATTTTGGCTTGAGCTATTCTGCTTTTTATTTCTGTGGTACATCTTCCATCTTATATTATTGTGCCCAAGTATTTGACACTCTGCACTTGTTTCAGATTTATCATCTTTATTTTTATGCAGCATGATGGTGATGATTCTTTCTTTCGATATGACCATTACTTCTGTTTTCTTACTATTCAGACTGAGACCTTTCTTATTTAACGCCCTTGTAAAGGCAGTAGATGTAAATGAAGAATCACATGTGAGAAAGCGGTTAAGAAGAAATAAGCTCAAGTAATGAAAGCGACATCCAAACATTTCTATGGCAGGTAAACAACAAATGATAAATAGCATTTTCATACCAACTTTGTGTTATGAAAGTCAAACATGGACCCTTTCTAAATCACAATTAAGAAAGATCAATACATGTGAGATGCGATGCTTGAGAAAAGTAACAAACATCACAAGAAGAGATAGAATACCAAATGAAACCATAAGAAAAATGGTAGGAACAAAACCCTGCCAAGAATATATAGAACAACAACAACTTAAATGGTTTGGCCACCTGGTCAGAATGAATCCTCACCAATCACCATCAAGGGCGTTCTTCTCGAGAATGCATGAAAAAAGACCAAGTGGAAGACCCAGAAGAAGATGGATAGATGCAGTGACAGAGACATGTAACAACAAAGGAAAATCACTAATTCAGACAGTTCGAGCAGCTCAAGAACGACAAATGATATGAACCACGACACCTTTTCGGTATCAGTGAAAAGAGAAAAGACGAAGATGGATAGATGCAGTGATATAGACATGTAACAACAAAGGAAAATCACTAATTCAGACAGTTCGAGCAGCTCAAGAACGACAAATGATATAAACCACGACACCTTTTCGGTACGAGTGAAAAGAGACAAGAGAAGAAGAAAGAAAGAATGAAAGCGAACAAAAAAAGAAATAATGTGACTCGTTTTTCAATAATTCTAGAATGCAATAAAATCTGTGTTCAGCATCGATCGTAGAATTAATAATTGAATGTGACATTAGTCAGTAGAATTAACACTTTAATTATTCAATAAATGTCACTACCACTCGGCAACATTATTTTTTTTTTATTGCTCGTACTAGCCTCGTGCAAATGGAAGTCATAACACAGAGAAGGTCCAGTTTTCTACTTACATGAACGTTACACTGTCATATTATAATAGAACACAGATAAAGTCCAGTTTTCTACTTACATGAACGTTACACTGTCATATTATAACAGAACACAGATAAAGTCCAGTTTTCTACTTACATGAACGTTACACTGTGTTGTATATAATAGAACACAGAGAAGGTCCAGTTTTCTACTTACATGAACGTTACACTTTCTATTATATAATAGAACACAGATAAAGTCCAGTTTTCTACTTACATGAACGTTATACTAGTCTCTTCTTCTCCTTGTACTCCCTCATCTACCTCACCGTCTTCTCCTCCTCCTTCTTCTTCTTCTTGTACTCCCTCATCTACCTCACCGTCTTCTCCTCCTCCTTCTTCTTCTTCTTCTTCTTCCCATTCCTTAAGACTGGGTCCTTGGAGTAGCGTTGTCAAACTCCGTCAAACGGATCCTTTTGTCTCTATCTTCCGTCATTCTTTCAGACTATAAAGTCGAGCTTATTCATTCTTTCATGCTATCTTCCCATCTCTGCCTCTTCCTACTTCACCATCTCGCCCCATTCAGAGTTGCTCGCATAATGGTCTTCGCTAGGCCAGACGATCAAGACACGTGGTCAAACCATTACTCAAAATATCGTCATGTTGTCCGATTGCTCTTTGTATCTCGCGGAATTTGCATTTATGATACGATCTATGCAAAAGATGTGTTCTGTCATCAGCTCTGGCAGTACTTGTTTGTTTCTTGTTTGTTTGTTGTCTGTGTTAGTCACCTCTAGTGACTCGGGCAGATGGTGCTCGTAAACCTGGGAGGGCCGACCATCTAAGGGCAGAATCCCCCTACAGAAAAGACAATTTGCTGCCTTGCAGGAAGATTGGGGACAATCAAAGGCTAAGGAATACAAACCTGAATAAAATGCTGGCTGAAATCGGATGCACTGGGCCACTGGCGCAGAACACAATGCAACGTTTTAACGGGTGTTCAATCAGAGTGGATCAGGCAGACTCTAATTGTGATGTTCTGCCTATGGGGGCGATCAACACACTTAACCTGACAGCTGACTTCATGTGAGAGTCTGGAATCCTACTCTGATTGAGTCCTGATCGCAGAGAGAGAGAGAGAGAGAGAGAGAGAGAGAGAGAGAGAGAGTTTCTTGTTAAGATCATCATCACTACAAGAACCCATAGATACTCCGATAACCCCCCTCGAGGATCTCGAGAAAATCCCAGGAGAATCCTGACCCACGTGCACGAACTCCGTAACACTGACAGGGATCCACAGTGTGGTGGGTTTTTTACCACCAATTTTTGTCCCGGAAGTGGCCTTCTCTTTTCGAATTTAACTGCTAGGGAATCTTTAACGTGCGAGAGTGCACACGGGGCTTTCTATATATTGCCGTTATCCGAGAGGGTTAGACATAGAGTCTCACTACCCAAGAGATCAGGGGGAGAGTAACGTCATAAAGAAACCACGGATTAAATTTGTCCTATTTTTTAAAATAAGAATTTTAATAACATTTAAGAGTCATTATATAGACAGTCTTGACATATGGATGTGAATCATGGACGACAATAGGACAACCGACAGGAAAATCACTGGAGTATGTAGAAATGTGGTTTTACTGAAGAAAACAGCTGGACTATATTGTAACAACTGGAAAAATTGAGGGACGAAGAGATAGATGGAAGCAAAGAGAAAAGATAGCAGACAGCTTAAGAGAATGGCTTGGCAGAAGGTCAACAACAGAAATGATAAATAACTGTCGTGATCGAAAGTTGGGGAGAGACATGATAACCTACGCCAGCAGGCCCAGTACTTCTCTCTCTCTCTCTCTCTCTCTCTCTCTCACTCTCTCTCTGTGAGCAAGACTCAGTCAGAGTAGGATTCCAGACTCTCTCATCAAGTCAGCTGTCTATTTAAGTGATTCGATTGCCCCATATAGTTTCTCCTCCAGGGAGGTGGGTGTGGACCACATTGCTCTTCTCAGGTCTCTGTAATACCTGTTAAAACGTTGCACTGTGTTCTGCGCCAGTGGTCCAGTGCATCCGATTTGTGCCAGCATTTTATTCAGGTTTGCTTTCCTAAGCTTTTGATTGTCCCCAATCTTCCTGCAAGGCAGCAGATTGTCTTTTCTGTAGGAGGATTCTGCCCTTAGATGGTCGGCGCCGATATCGTTTCTCTAGACTACCCAGCGCGTACCCTCACCCCCCCCCCCCCCCTTTCCCCTACAGTACTTTCAAGAAAGTTTTCCCATGAAGATGTTGTAGTATTTAGGTTGGAGAGTAGACAACCTTGTCGAATTCCAATTGAGTGTTCTGCGGCGAATCATGGACAGTAGAAACACAAATGAAACGACAATTTGAGGTTTCATAGATAGGATTTCAGAAGAATGTTGAGAGTTCCCTGGACAGCTAAAAAGACCAATGAGGAAATCCTCAAAGAGGCCAACACAAAAAGGGAGCTCCTAAAAAACATAAGGAAGAAACAATCATGAGAAGAGGAAAGTCAACTGTGGGTTCTGAATCAACCCATTCGAGTTTCATTGACATTAAAGTTGTTTGTCATTCACTGATCATCATCATCATCATCATCATCATCATCATCATCATCATCATCATCATCATCATCATCATGTTTTTTGTGGGTTTTTTTCGTTCGCCAGATTTTACCTCTGACGAAGCCCTTAGAGACAAAGAACCGAATTTTCCGTGTTAATCCGTTTTTTTCCCTGGCAGCCGTGTGCACAGGGGTCCCTCACCGCACAGGCAGATAACTCCGTCTTCTTTTTCTTTCTCTTTCTCACTGGTACCGAAAAGGTGTCGTCGCTATATCATTTGTCGTTCTTGAGCTGCTCGAACTGTCTGAATTAGTGATTTTCCTTTGTTGTTACATGTCTCTGGCATCTATCCATCTTCTTTTGGGTCTTCCTCTTGGTCTTTTTCCGTGCATTCTTGAGAAGAACGCCCTTGATGGTGATTGGTGAGGATTCATTCTGATCAGGTGGCCAAACCATTTAAGCTGTTGTTGCTCTATATATTCTTGGCAGGGTCCTTCTTCGGAGGCACTTATATTTTTTCCGTCGATGAGTAATTGACGTTTCAAGCCAGGCCTCGCTGCTGAGACCAGTGGCGTTTGCCGCAGAGAGAAATCATAGATAAAAATCCCAACTGGTGCAGCCTGGATTTGAACCAACAACCTCTCTATCTCGAGGCCGGCCTCTTGCCTCGAAACCAACCAGTCAATATCATCATGTGCCATACCGGTTGGCGTTGTCGACCACGCTTTTCCACAACTCTCTATCTACAGTACATCGTATCAATTCTGTTGTTAACTGTTTTCCATGCCATGACACCAAGCTATCTAGTATCTTCTCTCTTTGTCGTCCGCAATCTCTCTTTCCTTTTATTTTGCCAGTTGTAACAAAGTATTCCAGCTTTCTTCTTTTATGATCTGCCCGAAAAATGTTGATTGTTTCTTTCTGATGTTTTTTTTAAAGCTCTCCGTTTGTGTTGGCCTCTTTGAGAATTTCCTCGTTTGTCTTTTTTTTAATTCCATCATGAATCAAAATAACAAAATATTTCTCCTATATATTGTCTTATCTGATTCATTAATTATATAGTATTCAATTAATAATTATAAAAAAGTTGACCCATTAATTGTTTCCGAATCTTCATAAGTTATTGTTTTGTTTTTTCATTAAAAAATGAAATAAAGTAAATAAGAAGTTCAGGCCAAAAATGCTTATTAACCAAACAAGAGCAGAACTTCCAATGCGTGGGCTCAATAATAACATTAGATTGAAGATGTACCACAGATAAGTAGAGCAGAGCCTCCAATACGTGGGCTCAATAATAACATCAGATGGAAGATGTACCACAGAAAAGAAGAGCAGAGCAGCTCAGGCCAAAATAACATTTCAGAAAATGAAAAACAATTTGTGCAATAAATCTCTACTTCTTCTTCTTTCCTTCCTCGTTTGCCTTTCAGCGTCGAGGGGAGATATAATTTGCGATCTTTTGCTCTTCTGTTCGCCTCTGCTACTGTTATGTTTCCTAATGCTTCTAATATTCAATCGACCCATCTTTTTCCTGGTCGACTATTGGGTCTGGTGTTCTCACACCGTTTATTGAATGCTCGTTGTGTTGTGTTTTGATCTTTCTGCCTTGTCACGTGGCCAACCATTTTATCTGTTGTTTCTTTATATATTCTATGTCGGGGGCTATTCCAAGCTTTTTTTCTCAGTTCTTCATTTCTGATCTTATCTCTCAGACTAAATAAACCAATGTCAATAGAAATGAGTTAAGGAGTTCGTCGACGCTATAAAGAGGCAATTGTGACATATGTAGGTGAATCATGGACAGTAGAAACAGAAATGAAAAGACGATTTGATGGGATTTCTTAGAGGAGATTTCTCAGAAGAATGTTAAAAGTTCATTGAACAGCTAAAGAGACCAACAGGGAAATCCTCAAAGGGGCCAACACAAAAAGGGAGCTCATAAAAAACATCAGAAAGTAACAATCAACATTTTTCGGGCACATCATGAGAAGAGAAAAGTCGGAGTATTCGGTAACAACTGGCAAAATACAGGAAAAGAGAGATCGCGGACGACAACGAGAGAAGATGCTAGATAGTTTGGTATCATGGCATGGAAAACAGTCAACACCAGAATTAATACGATGCACTGTAGATAGAAAGGGAGCCGCGATAGCTCAGTGGTTAGTGAACTGGACTACAAAGGACAAGGGGTTGGGTTCGATCCCAACCGACGGCTTCCGGGTTCACCCAGCCTTAAATGGGTACCGGATTTTTTTCTGGGAAAGTAAAGCAACACGGGCGTAATACTGACCACATTACCCCAAAAATCATGTGCTGAAGGTCTGTAAAATATAGGATCACTAACACCATATTTCCCTATACACCACATTAGGCGTGACGGGGGTACTTTACTTTTTACTTTACTGTAGATAGAAGATTGTAGAAGGACATGAGTGACTACGCTAATCGGTATGACACATGATGATGATGATGAAGGCTTAAATGTTTAAATTAGCATTGACATATCTTCCTCAAAATCATAACTGTAATCATAACTGTAATCATAATTGTAATCATAACTGTAATCATAACTGTAAACATAACTGTAATCATAATTGTAATCATAACTGTAATCATAACTGTAATCATAACTGTAATCATAACTGTAATCATAACTGTAATTATAACTGTAATCATAATTGTAATCATAACTGTAATCATAACTGTAAAAATAACTGTAATCATAATTGTAATCATAACTGTAATCATAACTGTAATCATAACTGTAATTATAACTGTAATCATAATTGTAATCATAACTGTAATCATAACTGTAATCATAATTGTAATCATAACTGTAATCATAACTGTAATCATAACTGTAATCATAACTGTAATCATAAATGTAATCATAACTGTAATCATAACTGTAATTATAATTGTAATCATAATTGTAATCATAATTGTAATCATAATTGTAATCATAACTGTAACCATAACTGTAATCAAAACGTATCGACCTGTTATTGGCGTGGCCGTCTCATCAGGGATGTCTCCATGTCCCTACTCTGCTCGGAATACTTTTCGCTGCCCTTCTACACATTGCGTTTGAAACCGTCTCTGGAGACATCTACATCTGTACAAGATCTGACGGCTCCTTATTCAATCTAGCACGTCTGAGATCACAATTTAAAACAACTGAGACCCTAATTAAGGAGCTTCTATTCGCTATCGATGCAGCACTGGTTGCTCACGATGAATCCGTCCTGCAGTCAATGATTGACAATCTAGCTAGATCATCTGAATTACTCTCCCTGTCAATACTTATCCAGAAGACTGTTGTGCTTCAACAAGGTGTAGCCAGCCCTGCAGCTATGTCATTAAATAACATACCACTTGAACCTGTGAGAAAGTTCGTTTATCTCGGTTATTTGCTCACAACCAATGTCTCCCTTGAAGAAGAAATAAATTCCCCAATCGGAAAGGCAGCTTCCACATTTGGTTAACTTAAAGATAGAGCATGGGCTAACATCAAATTAACACTCAGGACTAAGATTCAAATATACTAAAGTTGTGTGCTTAGTACACTTCTATGCGGATCAGAAACTTGGACTACCTGTGCAAGGCAGGAGAAAAGGTTCATCAGCTTTCCTTTACGTTGACTATGGAAGATTATAAACATCAAATGGCAGGACAAAGTAACCAACTCTAATGTCTTACAACGAGCCAAATTCCCATTCATAATGGCAGGACAAAGTAACCAACTCTAATGTCTTACAACGAGCCAAATTCCCATTCATAATGGCAGGACAAAGTAACCAACTCTAATATCTTACAACGAGCCAAACTCCCATCCGTCATGGCAAGACAAAGTAACCAACTCTAATATCTTACAACGAGCCAAACTCCCATCCGTCATGGCAGGACAAAGTAACCAACTCTAATGTCTTACAACGAGCCAAATTCCCATTCATAATGGCAGGACAAAGTAACCAAATTTAATGTCTTACAACGAGTAAAGCTCCCATCCATTATAGCAGGACAAAGTAACCAACTCTAATGTCTTACAGAGAGCAAAACTCCCATCCATCATGGCAGAACAAAGTAACCAACTCTAATATCTTACAACAAGCAAAACTCCCATCCATCATGGTAGGACAAAGTAACCAACTCTAATATCTTACAACAAGCAAAACTCCCATCCATCATGGTAGGACAAAGTAACCAACTCTAATATCTTACAACGAGCCAAACTCCCATCCATCATGGTAGGACAAAGTAACCAACTCTAATATCTTACAACAAGCAAAACTCCCATCCATCATGGCAGAACAAAGTAACCAACTCTAATATCTTACAACGAGCCAAACTCCCATCCATCATGGTAGGACAAAGTAACCAACTCTAATATCTTACAACGAGCCAAACTCCCATCCATCATGGTAGGACAAAGTAACCAACTCTAATATCTTACAACAAGCAAAACTCCCATCCATCATGGCAGAACAAAGTAACCAACTCTAATATCTTACAACGAGCCAAACTCCCATCCATCATGGTAGGACAAAGTAACCAACTCTAATGTCTTACAACGAGCCAAACTCCCATCCGTCATGGCAACACTTAGGAGTCGTAGACTAAAGTGGCTGGGTCATGTAAGAAGAATAGCAAACATTCGTATTCCCAAACAAATATTGTATGGTGAACTTAAGGGCGGAAAGAGACCAAAAGGGCAGACCAGTACTGAGACATAAGGATGTTTGCAGGGCTTCCTTGATGGAACTTTATATCAGTAAAATAAACTGGAAAAATCTAGCTGCAGATCGTAGCACATGGAGAACAAAAATAAAAATAAAAAGGGTACAGCAACATTTGAGGCTGTGATGATGTTAAATTCAGAAGAGAAAAGACGTAAGAGAAAGGAGACAAGGCCAGGTACCACGAATACATCTTGTTCACCTGGGGATGGATCTATCTGTCCAATATTTGCAGATTCAGTCACGAGAGAAGCTATTCAGAAAAACATCTTTCAGCATAAGACACTTATATTTTTACCAAACTACTGACTTATCATGATTGCTTGCTACTAACTTTCTGTCAAATACCAATGGTCATATAGCCTCATCATTAATATTTGCCAAATCTTTATTTTTACTATTTCTACCGCAGTTTTTATTACAAATTTTAAACATTATCGACATTATCATAACTTCTGCATTAAATATTATCATATTTTCCTTAATAATTATAACTTCTACATCAAGTATTAGCGCATTTTTCCTCGTTAATTATTTTAATTTCTGCTCCACGTTAAGTATTAGCATATTTTTCATTATTAATTATTATACCTTTTTAATTAAGTATGAACATATTTTACTCGTTAATTTTTATTATTCAGTATTTATTAAGGATTAACATATTTTACTCGTTAATTTTTATTATTCAGTATTTATTAAGATTAACATATTTTACTCGTTAATTTTTATTATTCAGTATTTATTAAAGATTAACATATTTTACTCGTTACTTATTACTATTCCTTATTCATTAAAGATTAACATATTTTACTCGTTAATTATTACTATTCCTTATTCATTAAGGATTAACATATTTTCCCCATGAACAGTATATCTTTCTCACTAATTATTAAATAAATTACTCATTATCATACATTCATCATAAATTATGTGTCTTCCAAAAAAGAAATTAATAATTATTTGTGGGACGAGCGATGTGTATTAATCTGTATCACATCTGTTGTTATTATTCGTCCTTAAATCCGGTTGCATCCACTTTCCTTCAGTTAAAACCAGTTAAATCTAGTTTTAGAAGTGTCCCCATTCCCCTGGCAGATCAGTCGTAATGTAGCGCCAATATCCTATTTATCCTGTATGGCTACCTGTGCCCTCTACCCCCACATCCCGAGTGAGGGGAGAAAAGAATAGAGCTAGTGTTACCTGTCATGCGTGTCGTAAAAGACGACTACGGAGATTTGGAATTGTCGCCTGTGCAGTCGAATAGGACATGCATGGAGCGATCTTGACAAGGGAATTTAGGATTAGTGAAACATCATCACCATCAAGTGCCTTCTCCGCAATGAAGATTGGCTACCATGGATCGCCATTCTACTCTGTTTCTTGCTTTGATGGTGCAAGCTGTCATAGATTGAGGTAAAGGCATCAAGATGCACCAAGATGCGTAGAGATGCGAAGCTGCTGTAAAGCTGATGATAAAAGCAATAATAAAAAAAAAGAGGAAAAAAATGGTATGGTGACAGCTTTACGTGGAAATGGACGAAACAAAAGTCAACGTTTCGGCCAAGAGGCTTTCTGCTAGACGAACAACAAACACACAAAATATACATAAGGGTATATTAACAAGTCAAACTACATGGCGATAAGATTGACTTGTCCATCTTTTGATGTTACTCGTTCACGTTAGTCTTGGTCTGACGCTGCCTCTTTTACCTTGTATTTTCCCCTTCCAATATTAATTTTAGTAGGCTGTTGTGTCTTTTAACATGCCCAAAAATTTCATTTGTCTTGTCTTAATTGTATTTAGTAGTTCTCTTTTTATTTTCAGTTGTTTTAAAACTTCATCGTTTGTTATCTTTTGTTTCCATCCAATTCTACCTATTCTTCTATAAATCCACATTTCAAAGGTTTCATTTTTTTGTTCTGTTTATTTGTGAAACAAACAAGCAAAATAGAAAAATGGCGGGGTTAAAACTTTACGTAGTTAAAGACCGACACAAATTCGAACGACGTTACGGCTCAATAGGAATTCATCAGGAACAATGAACAGCACATGCGCAAGTATTAAAGTGAGTACAATTACCAGTACATATCAAACTAATAATGAAATATACATGACCCCATATTTCATTTGTCCAGAGCACATTTTTGAGGCTAATCTTGCGATCTTGCGTTTGGTGTCATCGGGGATAATCTGAAGACGAACTGTGTTTTGTATGTTCGGAGTTGGAGTTAAACGCGATGTCCTAACATCATCAAGCGCCATACATTTACTATGACGATCATCATTTTTAGGAGGACGTGATCTTCCGGGCAATGTGATGGATAGGCGGCAGGAACCATTGAAGGCTATGTCTGCAAAGTGTTCCTTGTTGTTTTCCTCATGTTCCAAGTTCGGCTTGTTGCAGGAGCTACTGAGTTAAGTGCTCTGTGCACACCGTGAGCTGTGTGTCTCATCCATTTTGATCATGTTTCGATACTCCAATTGTGTACGATGAATGATGATATCGTATGACAGGGAACAGTTGGCTGTGTTCACTTTCTGTGCGGTTTCGCCTTATGTCTTTTGGCGTTTGCTGAGACTGCTATGATGGGGACTACAGTTACCTTTCTTTGTTTGGAAGATGAGTTATAATTCGGATGATTCCACTGGCACGGGCGGTTGAGCAATTATGGATTTTAATTCGCTTGCAGTGATACCGAGGCCTTCCATAACCAATAACCAATAATAACATTTTTGAGTCATGTGGTCGGTATCACGCCAGGTCGCCTTTGCTCCCATGAAAAACATATTTCTCGTAAAAAAAGTGTTTGAGGTTGGGTAAAATTCTGAACCTTCTCGGTCGAAACAAAAAAACCTTCCACTTTTGGTAATCGAACTCGGACCCCTTTTGTAGTGTGGCTGGGATAGTTGAAAACAGCAATTGATAATGAAAATTGGTAACAGTGCATCCATTTTACATGACCGGAGCCAGAATATTAAATTGAAATATCATCAATGGAGGGATTAGGGAAGGGGATTTGAGGGGAAGGAGATGTAAAACGAGGGAAGTGAATATTTGAATACACGAACAAGCCTCAATTGATGCCACTTGTCTCGGTAATAGAGGCTACGGGCTGCTCGTGAACTGAGCAATTTATTTGAATATTTGAGGGCAGATTGCTGCTAGGCACTGAACTCTGGGAAATAACGGCAGAAAAAATATGGGGAACTTGTAAGATATCGTAATATTATTTTGCATTTTCTTTACTTTCTTCTTATTAGTATCTGCTAAAAGCCAGTAGTGGGGTGTGATAAACACTCCAAGGTATGGTGATAGCTTTACAAGGAAGGAACACAACACAATACTGACGTTTCGGCGTGTGGCCTTCTTCAGAATACAGGGACAACGACAACAAACGGTGAAGTACAAATATCTATAACTACATGTCGGATGATCAAGTGTAGGGAGAGGTGGACAGAGAGAGAGAGAGAGAGAGAGAGAGAGAGAGAGGCGAAGTCAGATGGTAAGATAAGGAAAGAGAGGGAGAGGTGGAATTGTTTGAGACCCCACTACTGGCTCCTTGCTACCAGCTTTACCGCAGCATTGCAATTATTTGCCTGTTCCCTTAGTATCTTCTATTTCCTTTTGAACTCTTGTTCATCTCCTCTTTTTTTAATAGACTCCATCTATTTTTTTAACTACCCCCGTCACGCCAAGTGGCGTATAGGGAATATGGTGTTAGTGACCCGTCACGCCAAGTGGCGTATAGGGAATATGGTGTTAGTGACCCGTCACGCCAAGTGGCGTATAGGGAATATGGTGTTAGTGACCCGTCACGCCAAGTGGCGTATAGGGAATATGGTGTTAGTGACCATCAATTTTAGAGACTCTCGGCACATGATTTTTGGGGTAATGTGGTCAGTATTACGCCCGTGCCGCTTTACTTTCCCAGAAAAAAACCCGGCATCCATTAAAGGCTGGGTGAACCGGAAGTGTCGCTTGGGATCGAACCCTACCTCATGTCCTTTGTAGTCCAGTTCACTAACCACTGAGCTATCGCGGCTTCCATACCATCTATTACTACTACAATTATTAATATTATTACAACTACTGTCGCTGCCGCTGCTACAACTACTACTATTTATTTTCTTATTTATGTTAATATTTCTACAAATTTATTTATAAATATAATATTTAAATAAATAAATATAAAATTTATTTTTAATAACTCTCTTCTTCTTATGATTTTTCATATTTGTTTTTTTTTTTCAATTTCTTTTTTTTTTTTTCATTTTCTTATTTTTTCCCCTAATCTTCTCTCTCATCACTTTTTTTATTTCTACGTGTTCTTTCTCCATCTCATCGACATCTTCATCTTTCTCTCTTCCTCTTCTTGTTCTACTTCTTTTTACTATCTTCATCTTTCTCCTGCTTCTATTCTTCTTACATTCTTTGATGTTCTGACCTCATCGTCATCCGGGTCGCTGACATCTCCGCTTTCCAAAAAACTATACCCTCCATTACCGTTCTGCCAAGTTGATTTTGATGTCCAATAACCATAACTGAAATCTTTTCCTTATAAATTCTCTAGTCTGATTGAAAGCGCTCTGGGTGTGTTTTTATATGTTATTTTGTCCGTTATTGTGTCTGTTGTTTTGTCTGATATTGTGTCTGTTTAGACAAGAATATTTGGAAGTTTTTTTATGGAGCATGTCATTCCAACAATGACATCTTGACTCGTCTAGTTCTCTCCAACAATTCTCTATTTCTTATTTCCTCTGTCAACCTCTAATCTCCATCTATAAATTTGCCTAGTTCTCTCCTACAATTCTCTATTTCTTATTTCCTCTGACAACCTCTAATCTCCATCTACATAGTTGCCTAGTTCTCTCCTAAAATTCTATATTTCTTATTTCCTCTGTCAACCTCTAATCTTCATCTATAAAGTTGCCTAGTTCTCTCCTAAAATTCGATATTTCTTATTTCCTCTGACAACCTCTAATCTCCATCTACATAGTTGCCTAGTTCTCTCCAACAATTCTCTATTTCTTATTTCTTCTGACAACCTCTAATCTCCATCTACATAGTTGGCTAGTTCTCTCCTAATATTCTCTATTTCTTATTTCCTCTGTCAACCTCTAAACTTCATCTATAAAGTTGCCTAGTTATCTCCTACAATTCTCTATTTCTTATTTCCTCTGTCAACCTCTAATCTCCATCTATAAATTTGCCTAGTTCTCTCCTACAATTCTCTATTTGTTATTTCCTCTGTCAACCCCTAATCTCCATCTACGTAGTTGCCTAGTTCTCTCCTAAAATTGTATATTTCTTATTTTCTCTGTCAACCTCTAATCTTTATCTAAATAGTTGCCTAGATCTCTCCTACAATTCTCTATTTCTTATTTCCTCTGTCAACTTCTAATCTCCATCTATATATTTAGAAAAAAATTGACTAGTTCTCTCCTAGAATTTTCTATTTCTTATTTCCTCTTTCAACCTCTAATCTAAAAAGTTGCCTAGTTTTCTCCTACAATTCTCTATTCAACTGTCAGTGCTGATGCCCAGTTTTACAACCGTAACTTTGCAGTTGGAAATATATTTGCTCTTATTAACCTCAACCTTTTTTTGCCATAAAAATTCAATCATTTTCTTTCATCTTCTTGAGGATTTGCTGATGATACTTGTATTGGTTGTTCCTTAGATTTATGGTTGAGCCTCCATTATTAATTGTTCTGCTTAACGATTCTCTTGGTCTGCCTTGTTTCATTTTACCAGATGGTTTCCACAAGAATGCCATATTTTTTTGTCATTGACATTTCGTTTTTATTTACTTAACTCTTTCAGGACTGACTATTTTGTTGTTGCGATTAAACAAAAATAGTGTATGCTATTTTGTAGTTGCGATTAAACAAAAATAGTGTATGCTATTCGATCACAACAACGATCCCTACCTAACAATACAATACCCGTTATCCGTTGATAATTATCAACATTTGTTATGAGGGTGGGCTCAGAATCTAGCAAATAATCCTAAAGATCTAACAACAATTACTTAATGAAATAAACATTAGAAGCAAAAAATATGGACTAGATATGAATATCAAAAAGACTAAAACTATGATCATAAACAAAGAAAATACTCAAAACCCACAAGTGGATATCAAAATTGAAGGAATAGACTAGGAGACAGTTCATAACCACAACTACCTTGGACATACTATAACCAGTGATGGAAAATGTACAACTGAAATAAACAAAAGAACAGAAATGGAAAAAAAAAGTAATTTTAATGTCTAGAAAAATTTGGTTATTTGGTTATGGAAGGCCCCGGTATCACTGCAAACGAATTAAAATCCATAATTGCTCAACCGCCCGTACCAGCGTAATCATTCGAATTAATATCTCATCTCCCAAACAAAGAAAGGTAACTAGTCCCTATTGTAGCAGTCTCAGCACACACCAAACAACACAAGGCGTTACTGCACAAAAAGTGAACACAGCCAACTGTTCCCTGTCATACGATATCATCATTCATCGTAAACAATTGGAATATCTAAACATGATCAACACGGATGAGACACACAGCTCACGGTGTGCACAGAGGACTTAACTCAGTAGCCCCTGCAACAAGCCAGACTTGGAATATGAGGAAACTGCAACAAGGAACACTTTTCATGCATAGTCTTCAAAGGTTCCTGCCGCCTATCCACCATGTACCGGAAGTTCACGTCCTCCTGAAAATGATGATCGTCATATTTTTTTAAATATCTATAGCGCTTGATGATGTTAGGCCATCGTTGTTGACTCCAATTCCGAACATATAAACACACAGTCGTCAGATTATCTCCGTCGCACATCAAACAACAGACCGTAGGATTAGCGTATGGCCGTCTGGGGATATACGATGAGCCATTACGATGACGTAGCACACACAACAACGTCCACGCCCTTTAGAATCCTGATTACTCTAGTGAATGCAGCCTACGACGAACAAAACACGGTACAAATTCCCTAAAGAGATAAAACTGCGGCTGACGAAGCAGTTCACATTAATGAGTAACATGTAAATAACTTGCGTCAAGCAGTCCCAACAACAGTCATGAACAGCACCAATGTAACGTAAAGCGCATATCAAGTCTAGACGGTGGAAGGTCGCATTCACAACACTTGATTTGTCAAAAAGGGACTGTTGCCGGTGTACGACTTCGCTTTATCGGCGCAGATGTAATAAGTAGATCATCATTTTGACTTTAACGCAGAAAAGTGCAATGGAGAACCGAGATTAATCAGACCCCGAATGCACTTTCTGCAGCGATCGAAAGAACGTGAATTAGATCCACTATCATGGAAACGGAAGTCCCCGCCTAGAAAAATATGTTGAGTTATTGAGTTATTTGTAGGTCATCATCATTGCACTCCGAACATGTCCATAAGTGCTCAGATCCCCTCCTCAGCAAGTCCCGCAGTGTCCAGCGACTGACTTCTCCAGTTCTATGTTGGTTAATAAGTATTCTTACACGGCCACTAAGTTTCTCGTTTCTGGCTGTGCTCATCTTAACTTCCATCTCTTCCATACTAGAGTGACGTGGACTCATGGTTGTCGAAGTCCTGTGTCCTTCCCACTTCCCGGAGGGCATCGATGATGTCCGCCCGATCCATTGGTTGACCGTCCTCAACAATAGCGCACCTAGCCAACCTGTCCGCTCTTTCATTTCCCCGTACTCCCGCATGAACTGTGACGTAGACAAAGGTGACCTTACGTATTTTTGAATTCTGCAATGACTCTACCCATTGCATACGTACAGAGCCCGCCTCCAATTTTCTTATCATGCTCATCGAATCACTCAGTAAACAACCGTGTGTGTAGTCTTGTGACTATAACCAGATGACTGTCCTGGTCACCGCCATCACCTCCATCGTCATGCTACTCGTGGTCATAACGTATGCAACCACTGTCTTCTTAGACTATTCTGCCTGCCGATCGTGCTGTAAATGCCCGTGCACTCCTTTGGTGTCGTATTACAGATACATATAATAACGAAAAAAAATAAATAAATAAAATAACACCAGGGCTAAAAGTAAGAATATTAAAATGTGATATTTATTCAACATTCATGTATGGTGCAGAAACATGGACATTAGACAAGATAGCAGAACAGAAAATTGAATCCTTTGAAATGTAGATTTATAGAAGAATGGGTAGAATTTTGTTAACAAACTTGACTACAAAGGACAAGCGGTCACATTCGATCCTGATTGATGGCTTCCGGGTTCACCCAGCCTTAAATGTGTACCGGATTTTTTTTCTGGGAAAGTAAATCTGAGCAGGCATAATACCGACCACATTACCTCATTAATAATGTGCCAAACGTCTGTAAAATTATTGTCACTAACGCCATATTCACTATACGTCACTTGTGCGTGACGGGGCTCTTTACTTTAACTTATATACACAGCTAAATTAATAGAGAGAGACAATAACGTAAAATAGTAATGCGAAGAAATGCTCTCTGCTACATGGTTCTCTTTTACATTCTCTCTGTTACATTCTCCCTGTTACATTCTCTTTGTCATTACCTCCTTGTTAAATGCTCTCTGTTACATGTTCTCTGTTACATTCTCCCTGTTACATTCCCTCTGTCACATTCTCCTTGTTATATGCTCTCTGTTACATGCTCCTTGTTACATGCTCTCTGTTACATGCTCCTTGTTACATGCTCTCTGTTACATGCTCTCAGCAGCTCAACTCGTGGCCTCCAATAATACTCAATATCTATACAGCTCAACTCGTGGCCTCCAATAATACTCAATATCTATACAGCTCAACTCGTGGCCTCCAATAATACTCAATATCTATACAGCTCAACTCGTGGCCTCCAATAATACTCAATATCTATACAGCTCAACTCGTGGCCTCCAATAATACTCAATATCTATACAGCTCAACTCACGGCCTCCAATAATATTCAATATCTCCGCAACTCAACTCACGGCCTCCAATAATTGTCCATATATTTTATATTTGCGTATCTCTACAGCTCAACTCGTGGCCTCCAATAATACTCAATATCTATACAGCTCAACTCGTGGCCTCCAATAATACTCAATATCTATACAGCTCAACTCGTGGCCTCCAATAATACTCAATATCTATACAGCTCAACTCGTGGCCTCCAATAATACTCAATATCTATACAGCTCAACTCACGGCCTCCAATAATACTCAATATCTATACAGCTCAACTCGTGGCCTCCAATAATACTCAATATCTATACAGCTCAACTCACGGCCTCCAATAATACTCAATATCTATACAGCTCAACTCACGGCCTCCAATAATATTCAATATCTCTACAGCTCTACTCACGGCCTTCAATAATATTCAATATCTCCGCAACTCAACTCACGGCCTCCAATAATTGTCCATATATTTTATATTTGCGTATCTCTACAGCTCAACTCTCGGCCTCCAATAATTGTCCATATATTTTATATTTGTGTATCTCTACAGCTCTACTCTCGGCCTCCAATAATTGTCCATATATTTTATATTTGCGTATCTCTACAGCTCAACTCGTGGCCTCCAATAATTATCCATATATTTTATATTTGCGTATCTCTACAGCTCTACTCACGGCCTCCAATAATTGTCCATATATTTTATATTTGCGTATCTCTACAGCTCTACTCACGGCCTCCAATAATTGTCCATATATTTTATATTTGCGTATCTCTACAGCTCTACTCACGGCCTCCAATAATTGTCCATATATTTTATATTTGCGTATCTCTACAGCTCTACTCACGGCCTCCAATAATTGTCCATATATTTTATATTTGCGTATCTCTACAGCTCTACTCACGGCCTCCAATAATTGTCCATATATTTTATATTTGCGTATCTCTACAGCTCTACTCACGGCCTCCAATAATTGTCCATATATTTTATATTTGCGTATCTCTACAGCTCTACTCACGGCCTCCAATAATTGTCCATATATTTTATATTTGCGTATCTCTACAGCTCAACTCGTGGCCTCCAATAATTATCCATATATTTTATATTTGCGTATCTCTACAGCTCAACTCGTGGCCTCCAAAAATTATCCATAAATTTTATATTTGCGTATCTCTACAGCTCAACTCACGGCCTCCAATAATTGTCCATATATTTTATATTTGCGTATCTCTACAGCTCTACTCACGGCCTCCAATAATTGTCCGTATATTTTATATTTGCGTATCTCTACAGCTCTACTCACGGCCTCCAATAATTGTCCATATATTTTATATTTGCGTATCTCTACAGCTCTACTCACGGCCTCCAATAATTGTCCATATATTTTATATTTGCGTATCTCTACAGCTCTACTCACGGCCTCCAATAATTGTCCATATATTTTATATTTGCGTATCTCTACAGCTCAACTCGTGGCCTCCAATAATTATCCATATATTTTATATTTGCGTATCTCTACAGCTCAACTCGTGGCCTCCAATAATTATCCATATATTTTATATTTGCGTATCTCTACAGCTCTACTCACGGCCTCCAATAATTGTCCATATATTTTATATTTGCGTATCTCTACAGCTCAACTCACGGCCTCCAATAATTGTCCATATATTTTATATTTGCGTATCTCTACAGCTCAACTCACGGCCTCCAATAATTGTCCATATATTTTATATTTGCGTATCTCTACAGCTCTACTCACGGCCTCCAATAATTGTCCATATATTTTATATTTGCGTATCTCTACAGCTCTACTCACGGCCTCCAATAATTGTCCATATATTTTATATTTGCGTATCTATACAGCTCAACTCGTGGCCTCCAATAATTATCCATATATTTTATATTTGAGTATCTCTACAGCTCAACTCTCGGCCTCCAATAATTGTCCATATATTTTATATTTGCGTATCTCTACAGCTCAACTCACGGCCTCCAATAATTGTCCATATATTTTATATTTGCGTATCTCTACAGCTCTACTCACGGCCTCCAATAATTGTCCATATATTTTATATTTGCGTATCTCTACAGCTCTACTCACGGCCTCCAATAATTGTCCATATATTTTATATTTGCGTATCTCTACGGCTCAACTCGTGGCCTCCAATAATTATCCATATATTTTATATTTGCGTATCTCTACAGCTCAACTCTCGGCCTCCAATAATTGTCCATATATTTTATATTTGCGTATCTCTACAGCTCAACTCACGGCCTCCAATAATTGTCCATATATTTTATATTTGCGTATCTCTACAGCTCAACTCTCGGCCTCCAATAATTGTCCACATATTTTATATTTGTGTATCTCTACAGCTCTACTCTCGGCCTCCAATAATTGTCCATATATTTTATATTTGCGTATCTCTACAGCTCAACTCGTGGCCTCCAATAATTATCCATATATTTTATATTTGCGTATCTCTACAGCTCTACTCACGGCCTCCAATAATTGTCCATTTATTTTATATTTGCGTATCTCTACAGCTCTACTCACGGCCTCCAATAATTGTCCATATATTTTATATTTGCGTATCTCTACAGCTCAACTCACGGCCTCCAATAATTGTCCATATATTTTATATTTGCGTATCTCTACAGCTCTACTCACGGCCTCCAATAATTGTCCATATATTTTATATTTGCGTATCTCTAAAAATTCCGTAGAAACTATCTTCTGGGCTGCGCTAACGGAAATCTGGGGTTGGACAAATAGGGGTGGGGACGTTGTGGTTGTATCAGATTGGATGTAATACATCGACATGGTGAGGATTATACCTGCTGCAGTTGAGGCGGGCCCATTGGTCGAAAGAGCGCTGTTGACAATTGTTCCATTCATATGGGCTGTGCTTTCCTTTGTTGGATACACGAGATGTATTCCCATTGGTAAGTTCTGTGTTTGGTACTTGTTTTTTGTGTGTGCATTAAATGCAGCATTTGTCAATTTCTCCTTAGTCGTTATTGTTATTATAGTCGTCATTGTCATTATAGTCATTATAGTCGTCATTGTCATTATAGTCATTATAGAAGTTATTGTCATTATAGTCATTATAGTCGTAATTGTCATTATAGTCATTATAGTCGTCATTGTCATTATAGTCATTATAGTCGTTATTGTCATTATAGTCAGTATAGTCATCATTGTCATTATAGTCATTATAGTCGTCATTGTCATTATAGTCATTATAGTCGTTATTGTCATTATAGTCATTATAGTCATTATAGTCGTCATTGTCATTATAGTCATTATAGTCGTTATTGTCATTATAGTCGTCATTGTCATTATAGTCATTATAGTCGTTATTGTCATTATAGTCATTATAGTCGTTGTTGTCATTATAGTCATTATAGTCGTTATTGTCATTATAGTCATTATAGTCGTTATTGCCATTATAGTCATTATAATCTTTATTGTCATTATAGTCATTATAGTCGTCATTGTCATTATAGTCATTATAGAAGTTATTGTCATTATAGTCATTATAGTCGTCATTGTCATTATAGTCATTATAGTCGTTATTGTCATTATAGTCATTATAGTCGTTATTGTCATTATAGAAGTTATTGTCATTATAGTCGTTATTGTCATTATAGTCATTATAGTCATTATAGTCGTTATTGTCATTATAGTCATTATAGTCGTTATTGTCATTATAGTCATTATAGTCGTTATTGTCATTATAGTCGTTATTGTCATTATAGTCATTATAGTCGTTATTGTCATTATAGTCGTTATTGTCATTATAGTCATTATAGTCATTATAGTCGTTATTGTCTGTATAGTCATTATAGTCGTTATTGTCTGTATAGTCATTATAGTCCTTATTGTCATCATCATGTGCCATACCGGTTGGCGTAGGGGAGTATGTCCTTCCACAATCTTCTAGCTACAGTGCATCGTATCAGTTCTGTTGTTGACTGTTTTCCATGCCATGACACCAAGCCATCTAGTATTTTCTGTCTTTGTTGTCCGCGATCTCTCTTTCCTTTTATTTTGCCAGGTGTAACCAAGTATTCCAACTTTCCTCTTCTCATGATGTTTCCGAAAAATGTTGATTGTTTCTTTTTGATGTTGTCGTTATTACAGCCGACGTCATTATCGCGACTCTAGTTGGTAAATGTAAAGTCATCATCATCATCATCAAGTACTGGGCCTGCTGGCGTAGGTGACCATGTCTCTCCACAACTTTCGACCTCGACAGTTATTTATCATTACTGTTGTTGGTTGACATTCTGCCAAGCCATTCTCTAAAGCTGTCTGGGATCTTTACTCTTTGCTTCCCTCTATCTCTTTGTCCCTCAATTTTCCCAGTTGTTGAAATATATTCCAATTATTCCCTTCTCATTACATGGCCAAAAAATAATGATTGTTTCTTCCTAATATTGGAAATTAGCTTTCTTTTTGCTTTGGCCTCTTTCAGAACGCTTTCATGAATCTTCTTAGTTGTCCATGGTATTCTCAACATTCTTCTAAAAAAAACCATATTTCTACAGACTCCAGTGATTTTCTTGTCTGTTGTCCTATTGTCCATGATTCACATCCCAAAGGTAAAGTACAAGATTTAAAATGGAGTCTTAGCCCGCGAGTTTCCACTCATTAGTGCTCGGCCGCCTATCCAGAAGTATTCGAAGACTTCTGGATAGTGTCGCTTTTAGCATCGAAACTCACGATGCGAGGCGGGATTCCTCACCCTCCCAGAGTACTACTCTGGAACTCATTTCTGCCAGTGGCTGAGTCGACCGCGGGGGTATTTTTTTTTCCAACCACGAGTACAACCCACACTGCTCCCAGCGGGAATCGAACACGGGTTGTCCGGACGTCGGTAGCTCTTTCGGGTGGTTTTCCCAACTAGGCCACCGAGACCCCCATGTTGTTGGTACCTTAATGTAGTCGATCCCTCATTTCCGAGACCCCCATGTTGTTGGTACCTTAATGTAGTCGATCCCTCATTTCCGAGAACCCCATGTAATTGGTACCTTAATGTAGTCGATCCCTCATTTCCGAGACCCCCATGTTGTTGGTACCTTAATGTAGTCGATCTCTCATTACCGAGACCCCCATGTTGTTGGTACCTTAATGTAGTCGATCCCTCATTTCCGAGACCCCCATGTTGTTGGTACCTTAATGTAGTCGATCCCTCATTTCCGAGACCCCCATGTTGTTGGTACCTTAATGTAGTCGATCCCTCATTTCCGAGAACCCCATGTTGTTGGTACCTTAATGTAGTCGATCCCTCATTTCCGAGACCTCCATGTAGTTGGTACCTTAATGTAGTCGATCCCTCATTTCCGAGAACCCCATGTAGTTGGTACCTTAATGTAGTCGATCCCTCATTTCCGAGACCTCCATGTAGTTGGTACCTTAATGTAGTCGATCCCTCATTTCCGAGAACCCCATGTAGTTGGTACCTTAATGTAGTCGATCCCTCATTTCCGAGACCCCCATGTTGTTGGTACCTTAATGTAGTCGATCTCTCATTACCGAGACCCCATGTAGTTGGTACCTTAATGTAGTCGATCTCTCATTACCGAGACCCCCATGTTGTTGGTACCTTAATGTAGTCGATCTCTCATTACCGAGACCCCATGTAGTTGGTACCTTAATGTAGTCGATCCCTCATTACCGAGACCCCATGTAGTTGGTACCTTAATGTAGTCGATCCCTCATTACCGAGAACCCCATGTTGTTGGTACCTTAATGTAGTCGATCCCTTATTTCACTCGATCCTATTTTTTGCAATCGCTAAAATCATTCTCCTGTTCTATTCTGTTCATGGAATAAGTTTCACTGCAGTCCGGAATTACTCATATCCGCTCCATTACTTGTCATCATCATCCCGCCAAAATGAGCTGGGAAATTATGTTGACGCCCGTGCATCCCTAATTGGAAACGTGGGCGAAGATTCCGAATGATTTACATTGAAAAGAGAATGCAGTTACTTCGACACTCTAGTTTCTTAGAAAACAAACATTGAGAACATGCACAGCATGCGAAGCGTTTAAGCGACCACGCTAGCCTCTGCAAAAACAGGACAACATGCAGCCATTTTCATTTGTTGATTATGACGTTAACAAGGACGAACTCCGTGCGAGCCAAGTCGGCTGCGTGGACGGCATTTTAATACAGCATAACCGAAAAAAAACTGCCCAACTGTCGCTTCCAAATACAATTCACACACAAAAATCGGGAAAAACCACATAAAAAATTCACATTAAAAACCACATCAAAAACCACACCAAAACCACATCAAGAACTACATTAAAAAATGACAGAACAAGGAAAACTGGTTTTACTGATGACACCTTCGACAAGACCCGAGAAACATCAACCCCATCTTATCGGAAGTCCAATTACCGTCGATAGTATCCTAAATATTGTCGATTTTTTCATTATCTTTATCGTTAATGCGGTCGTTATGATTACAACGGTACTAAACCGGTGATTAACAGACAACGGCAACCAACAACGACAGCAACCAACAACAACGGCAACCAACAACGACAGCAACACACAACAACGGCAACCAAAAACAACGGCAACCAACAACAACAGCAACCAACAACAACTACAACAAACAACAACGACAACCAACAACAACGGCAACCAACAACAACGGCAACCAACAACAACGGCAACCAAAAACAACGGCAACTTATAACAAAAGCAACCAACAACAACGGCAACCAACAACAACAGCAACCAACAACAACGGCAACCAAAAACAACGGCAACCAACAACAACGGCAACCAACAACGACGGCAACCAACAACGACGGCAACCAACAACAACAGCAACCAACAACGACGGCAACCAACAACAACGGCAACCAACAACGAAGGCTACCAACAACAACGGCAACCAACAACAGCGGCAACCAGCAACGACGGCAACCAACAACAACGACAACCAACAACAACGGCAACCAACAACGACGGCTACCAACAACAACGGCAACCAACAACAACGACAACCAACAACAACGGCAACCGACAACAACAGCAACCAACAACAACGGCAACCAACAACAACGGCAACCAAAAACAACGGCAACTTATAACAAAAGCAACCAACAACAACGGCAACCAACAACAACAGCAACCAACAACAACGGCAACCAAAAACAACGGCAACCAACAACAACGGCAACCAACAACGACGGCAACCAACAACGACGGCAACCAACAACAACAGCAACCAACAACGACGGCAACCAACAACAACGGCAACCAACAACGAAGGCTACCAACAACAACGGCAACCAACAACAGCGGCAACCAGCAACGACGGCAACCAACAACAACGACAACCAACAACAACGGCAACCAACAACGACGGCTACCAACAACAACGGCAACCAACAACAACGACAACCAACAACAACGGCAACCGACAACAACAGCAACCAACAACAACGGCAACCAACAACAACGGCTACCAAAAACAACGGCAATCGACAACAACGGCAACCGATAACAACGGCAACCGACAACAACGGCAACCAGCAACATTGGCAACCAACAACAACAACGGCAACCAACAACAACAACGGCAACTAACAACAACGACAACCGACAACGGCAACTAACAACAACGGCAACTAACAACAAAGGCAACCGACAACAACGGCAACCAACAACAACAACGGCAACCAACAACAACAACGGCAACTAACAACAAAGGCAACCGACAACAACGGCAACCAACAACAACAACGGCAACTAACAACAACGACAACCGACAACGGCAACTAACAACAACGGCAACCGACAACAACGGCAACCAGCAACAACAACGGCAACCAACAACAACAACGGCAACTAACAACAACTGCAACCGACAACAACGGCAACCGACAACAACAAGAACGAAATAGAAACGAGAAATCATAAATAAAAATTCCAACTGGTGCAGCTGGGATTTGAACCCACAGCCTCTCTGTCTCGAGACCAGAGTCTTGCCTCGAGACTAACCAGCCCACCAAGTGAGCGCGATAACATGTGCGTATTGTCCAGAACATGCTGATGCATACGGCAATGAAACAACCGATAAGCTCGCTAGCAGGTCTAGCACTGAGTGTTGGCTTACTCTGGACGCGAGAACATCGCCAAGTTTGTTCTTCATTCCTTAAGAGAAGAGGTGGAGAATGAGTGGGACAATGACGTGGGCATTGGAAGACCGAGAAGTCTAAAGGTGAAAAAGAGACCTTGTTGACCCGGAGTGCTCAGCGGTAAAAATAGAAATATCTATAATCAACACGGAGTCTGTAGAAATGTGGTTTTACAGAAGAATGTTGAGAATACAATGAACAGCTAAGAAGAGTAATGAAAATGTTCTGAAAGAGACCATAGCAAAAAGAGAGCTAATTTCCAATATTAGGAAGAAACAATCATAATTTCTTGACCATGTAATGAGAAGAGAACAGTTGGAATATATTGTAACAACTGGAAAAATTGAGGGACGATGAGATAGAGGGAAGCAAAGAGAAAATCTACCAGACAGCTTAAGAGAATGGCTTGGCAGAAGGTCAACAAACGGAAATGATAAATAACTGTCGAGATCGAAAGTTGTAAAGAGACATGATCACCTACGCCAGCAGGCCCGGTAACTTGGTGATGATGACGATAATCAACACCTTACAGGAACAATCAGTCTGTGCACGCTTCGAGAAATGCTGAGAGTTCCAGAGATGCGGATGTGAGAATGTTCCGATTGCAATAAAACGGATTCCACGAATAGACAAGAATAGTTCCATTTCCGAGAATATGTAAATTATATTAAAATTAACTAATTAATTATAACTAATTTAAATTTTACTATATTCAAATAAAATATATTTAATGTTAAATTAAACCTTATTTTGCACAGATTAAACAACTCAGAATTGAAGCTTTTGAAATGTGGATATATAGAAGAATAGGTAGAATTGGATGGAAAGAAAAGAAAACTAACGATGCAATCTTAAAACAACTAAAAATGAAAAGAGAACTACTAAACACAATTCAAAAAAGAAAATGCGATTTTTGGGCCTGTGTTAAAAGACACAACAGTCTACTAAAAGTGATCTTGGAGGGAAAAATACAGAGTAAAAGAGGCAGAGGCAGACCAAGACTAACATGGACGAGTAACATCAAAAGATGGATAAATCAGTCTATGATAACCTGCACCATCAAAGCAATAGACAGAGCAGAATGGCGCTCCATGGTAGCCAACCTTTGTTGCGGAGATGGAACTCGATGATGATGATGATGATGATGATGATGAAAAGACTCAATTTAAAAAAAAGAAAAAACTGTTTTCCTTGTTAATGAGTAATGTTGGCGCCCTCTATCTTGGCGGCCCTGGTTGACCTGCTAACCTTGCCTGGTGGATAAACCGGCCCTGCTAGCATTCAAAATTGGTACTTTGTGTAAGCTTCTTTGTTGGAAACTAATCGGTAGTAATTAGCGCCTAGACGCACTTAGGCAAAACCCTCTATATACAGGACCAAGCGTGCGACGCAAAATTGCCTCCTGGCGTCATAAGATCAGTCTGAAACTTCTATTAATCAAATACGAATTTAATTGCGTTAAAATTGTCTATTTGTTCATTTAGTAATGAAAACGTTCTGAAAGAGGTCAAAGCAAAAAGAGAGCTAATTTCCAATATTAGGAAGAAACAATCATCATTTTTTGGCCATGTAACGAGAAGAGAACAACTGGAATATATTGTAACAACTGGGGAAATTTGTGGCACGAAGAGATAGAGGGAAGCAAAGAGAAAAGATACCAGACAGCTTAAGAGAATGGTTTGGCAGAAGGTCAACAACAGAAATGATAAATAACTGTCGTGATCGAAAGTTGTGGAGAGACATGATCACCCACGTCAAAAGGCTTAATGTTTGATAATGATAATGATTTGTTTGTTTGTCGTCTTTTTTCTCTTGTTTTTTTTCAGGCTGTCTGTACATTTTATGTACTTGTACGTGAATATACACACTTTAATTATTATAAAATACGACATACTCTGCTCGTATTAATCTTTGTCCAATAAGATTTGGTTATCGGCAAATAACATTGATATATTGCGGTACCTTACAGAGACTGAGTTAAGTGCTCTGTGTACACCGTGAGCTGTGTGTCTCATCCGTTTTAATCATGTTCCGATATTCCAATTATTTACGATGAATGCTGATAATGTATGGCAGGGAACAGTTGTCTGTGTTCACTTTCTGTGCGGTTTCGCCTTATGTCTTTTGGCGTATGCTGAGACTGCTATGATGAGGACTACGGCTACCTTTCTTTGTTTTGGAGATGAGTTAGTAATTCCGATGATTCCACTGGCACGGGCGGTTGAGCAATTATCGATTTTAATTCGTTTGCAGTGTTACTGGAGCCTTCCATAACCAAGAACAGCGGGTGGCATAATTCAGCTCCTTAGACATTCTGAATTCAAGAGATCCACGGGTATATACCAGGAAATACAAAAACAAATATCAACAGGGCTAAAACTAAGAATGGCAAAATGTTACATCTTCTCAATATTCCTGTATGGTGCAGAAACATGGACATTAGACAAGAAAACGGAACAGAAAATTGAAGCCTTTGAAATGTGGATTTATAGAAGAATAGGTAGAATTGGATGGAAAGAAAAGATAACAAACGATGAAGTTTTAAAACAACTGAAAATAAAAAGAGAACTACTAAATACAATTAAGACAAGACAAATGAAATTTTTGGGGCATGTTAAAAGACACAACAGCCTACTAAAATTAATATTGGAAGGAAAAATACAAGGTAAAAGAGGCAGAGGCAGACCAAGACTAACATGGACGAGTACCATCAAAAGATGGACAAGTCAATCTATGACATCCTGCACCATCAAAGCAAGAAACAGAGTAGAATGGCGCTCCGTGGTGGCCAACCTTCGTTGCGGAGAAGGCACTCGATGATGATGATGATGATGATGATGATGATGATGATGATGATGATGATGATGATGATGATGATGATGATGATGATGATGATATACCAGGACATCCACTGTTCCATCAATAATGAATCAATCAATTAATTAATGAAATAATTAGTTAGTTGCAAAATAAGAGACACGACAGACCAATGAGAGAGAATTGGCATTTAGAAAGAGACAAGATCAAGAGTCAACAACAGTATTATAACTATGAATATCAACAGAGAATAAGAGGAGGGATAAGAAATAGATGGAATAAAAGACATATGCAACGACCAAAACATTTCCTTTTTAACAGCAACCAGATACGGCAAAGAAAGACGTTCCATTTATGAAGAGAGAGAGAGAGAGTCAAACAACAAACAAGTAACTATCTATAGACATCATAGTATAGTGACAACAACAAGCAAATATATAGAGACATCATAGTTTAGTGACAATAACAAGCAAATATCTAGAGACATCATAGTATAGTGACAACAACAAGCAAATATCTAGAGAAATCATAGTTTAGTGACAACAACAAGCAAATATCTAGAGAAATCATAGTTTAGTGACAACAACAAGCAAATATCTAGAGACATCATAGTTTAGTGACAACAAGCTCCTTTCTCTGTGACGCTTAAAGGCATCAGCAGCGAGATAAAAGAAACAAGAAAACATGAGATACCAACAAGAAACGATCTCAGAAAAGAGATCATAAAAGGCGAAAATTTGATTGTGTCTCATTGGTCAGAGTCGCAGGTTGTCTGTCGTCTGTAGCATAACGCCATTTGCGACTCGACGTATTTTTTTGCACACATCGCCCTCTGCTATTATTTTTAATACCTAGGAAGTCTAGTAACAAACAAATACCTAGGAATTCTAGTAACAAACGGTAATCTACAAACATCAAAAAAGATTAATAATGCAACAAACCTTGTCAAATCATTGGACAGCTATCACCACAATTGTCCAACAAGGAAATAACCCTGAAGGCAAAACGAGCACTATACAATACAATATTCATCTCAACGTTGTGCTACCAATGCCAGTCCTGGACTTAAGACTCAAGAACAATAAAAAAACGAATCACTACCGAGATGAAATGTGTCAGACGAATGACAGGAAACAGCCTGAGAGATAAGATCAGAAATGAAGAACTGAGAAAAAAGCATGGAATAATATTCCTGTCATAGAGTACATACAGAAACAACAGATAAAATAGTTTGGCCATTTGATACGGCAGAAAGATCAAAATACAACGAGCCTTAAACGTTGCGAGAACACCAGATTTAGGACCACCCACGAAAAAGATGAATTGATAGAATATTAGAAACACTAGGAAACATTACAGCAGGAGAGGTTATCATAAGAACAAAATACCGCAAATAATATCTCACCTCGACGCTGAAAGGCAAGTTAGGAAGGAAAGAAGAAGATGAAGAATGCACTCTACAGTCTACAATAACAGGGTCAAATCGTTCCTTGTCCTGTCCCAAATGCTAAAAAGTCTGTGTACGCCACTGTGTGTGCAATTAAAACAGTAAAAAACTATGAGGTCATGAAGGGCTAGTGCTATGTCGTCCGGGACCTTATTTGATCTTTCCAGTTGGATGATTTAAAAATTCGACTCTTCCACGACATTACTCCCTTCTAGAAATACGAAACAATTAGAATATAGCTCTGGCTATGCTGATGGGTACAATTTGGAGATGATAGAGAGGAGAGACAACGTAATCTATTATTGTATCAATACGTGCATGTCTGTGTTAGTCACCTCTAGTGGCTCGGGCAGATGGTGCTCGTGAACCTGGGAAGGCCGACCATCTAAGGGCAGAATCCCCCTACAGAAAAGATCACCTGCTGCCTTGCAGGAAGATTGGGGACAATCAAAGGCTAAGGAATGCAAACCTGAATAAAATGCTGGCTGAAATCGGATGCACTGGGCCACTGGCGCAGAACACAGTGCAACGTTTTAACGGGTGTTCAATCAGAGTGGATCTGGCAGACTCTAATTGTGATGTTCTGTCTGTGGGGGCGATCAACACACTTAACCTGACAGCTGACCATGCGAGAGTCTGAATTCCTACTCTGATTGAGTCCTGATCGCAGAGAGAGAGAGAGAGAGAGAGAGAGAGAGAGAGAGAGAGAGTATCAATACAACAGTGGTAATGAGTCAAATATAGCAGAAAATAGCTCTGCACTGAACAAAGTTACCAGAAAACAACAGAAGAGAGGACAAAATAAATGGAATAATATTTACAGACGACCAAGTTCTAATACATGAAACAACCGAGGACCTGCAAGAACATATAAACAGGCTAAACAACACTTGTGAACAATACAACATGAAGATCAACATAAACAAGATCCGAAGTAATGGCAACAGCGAAAAAGAAAGAAAGAAAAACTAAACATCATAATAGATAATACATCTCTGAAACAAGTAGACAATTTTAAACATCTGGGTAGCACGTTAACACAAGACAATAACCAAGAGACAGAGATAGATATAAGGTGTAACAAAGCATGCCAAGTTATAGGCCAAGTATCAACACTATTGAAAAACAAAGCAATAACTACGGAAGCAAAAAGGGCAATATACAAATCAATGTTTCTACCAACTCTGTGCTATCAGTGCCAGAATTGGACGCTGGACTCTAGAACAATAAGAAAGATAACGACCACCGAAATGAAATGTGTCAGAAGAATGACAGAAAACAGCTTAAGGGACAGAGTAAGAAACACAGATCTGAGGAAGAAACTCGAAATTGAACCAACCATCGAATACATAAAGAAACAACAGATAAATTCGTTCGGCCACATAACAATACAAAAAGAAGTAACAATGACTCAAAGAGCCCTAAACAAACGCTACGAAAACGCCAGATTAAGAGGAAGACCAAGAAAGAGATGGATAAAGGGAATACTAGAGTCACTAGGAGGGATAACAGCAGAAGAGGCCAACAGAAGAGAAAAGAATCGCAGATTGTACCTCCCCTCGACGCCAACGGCAATGGAGGAAGGATAGAAGAAGACGAAAGACTGAACAAAGTGGATGTGCCACGGAAATGGAGAGTGAATATTTGAGGCCAAGATAGCATTTCATGGGATGAAAAATATCTTATGCCTCAGATCTATGTCGGTAGATGTGAGAGGGAGAGTTCATCGATGCTATATAGAACCATTTCTGCTATATAGAACCAATTCTGCTATATAGAACCAATTCTGACCTAAATAGAACCAATTCTGACCTATATAGAACCAATTCTGACCTAAATAGAACCAATTCTGCTATATAGAACCAATTCTGCTATATAGAACCAATTCTGCTATATAGGACCAATTCTGACCTATGGAAGCGAAATTATGTTATGTCTTCTCAGCATTCCTATATGGTGCAGAAACAGGGACATTAGACAAGAAAACAGAACAGAGAATTAGAGCCTTTGAAATGTGGATATATAGAAGAATAGGTAGAACTGGAGGAAAAGAAAACAAACGATGAAGCCTTAAAACAACTAAAAATGAAAAGAGAACTGCTAAATACAATTCAAACAAGACAAATGCGATTTTTGGGCCATGTTAAAAGACACAACAGTCTACTAAAAGTAATCCTGGAGGGGAAAATACAAGGTAAAAGAGGCAGACAGAGGCAGATCAAGACTAACATTGACGAGAAACATCAAAAGGTGGACAAACCAGCCTATATGGACATGCACCATCAAAGCAAGAGACAGATTAGAATGACGCTCCATGGTAGCCAACCTTTGATGCGGAGATGGCACACGATGATGATGATGGAAGCGAATCATGGTCGGTGGACGAACGGATGAAAAGAGGCCACAGATGGGATTTCTCAGGGGAAATGTTGAGAGTTCCCTGGGCGGCTAGGGGGACCAATGGGGGCATTCTCAGGGGGGGGGGCCGTGAGAGAATATAATACTTTGTAACAGCTGGCAAAATAGAGGGAAAGAGAGATCGCGGACAACAAAGAGAGAAGATACTAGATAGCTTGGTGTCATGGCATGGAAAGCAGTCAACAACAGAACTGGTACGATGCACTGTGGATAGAAGATTGTGGAAGGACATGATCGCCTACGCCAACCGGTATGGCACGTGATGATGATGAGTGAACAAAGTAGCTAAACTCTTTAACTCCAGAATTCTTGTGTTTGTTTATATTGGAGCCTCGATGACTGAGTTGTTATTGATCGAGTACTGGCCAGCTCAGTGTGGGTTCAGTTCTCTACATATCTGTCTGATCGACAAGGCTTCGAGGTTCACCCAGCCTCCTCCTCTCTCTACTTCTCACTCTCCCTCTATCTCTCTCTTTCCCTCTCTCTTTCCCTCTCTCTTTCCCTCTGACTCTCACTCTCTCTCCCTCTCCCTTCCTCTCTCTCCTTCTGTCCCTCTCTCACGCTCTCTCTCCTTGTCTCCCTCTCCTTCTCTCTCTCCTTCTCTCCTTCTTCCTCTCTCCCCTCTCTCTTCCTCCCTCTGCCTCTCCCTCACTCTCTCCCCCTCCCTCTCTCTCCTCTCTCTCCCTCCCTCTGCCTCTCCTTCACTCTCTCCCCTCTCTCTCTACGTTCAAGAAGCTCTTGTTCAAGTTATATCGCTAAGACAAAGCTCCAAGTCCTCTCCATGTCCTCATATTGTCCCCCCACACTCTCTCTTCTATATGTCTAATGTTGAACAATGAACGATGAAGTTCAACTGTGGGGCGACTGGTCTAGTCCACTCTCTCTTCTATATGTCTAATGTTCAACAATGGACGATGAAGTTCAATTGTCGGGCGACTGGTCTAGTCCACTCTCTCTTCTATATATCTAATATTAAACAATGGACGATGAAGTTCAATTGTCGGGCGACTGGTCTAGTCCACTCTCTCTTCTATATATCTAATGTTGAACAATGGACGATGAAGTTCAATTGTCGGGCGACTGGTCTAGTCCACTCTCTCTTCTATATGTCTAATGTTGAACAATGGACGATGAAGTTCAATTGTTGGGCGACTGGTCTAGTCCACTCTCTCTTCTATATGTCTAATGTTGAACAATGGACGATGAAGTTCAATTGTCGGGCGACTGGTCTAGTCCACTCTCTCTTCTATATGTCTAATGTTGAACAATGGACGATGAAGTTCAATTGTCGGGCGACTGGTCTAGTCCACTCTCTCTTCTATATGTCTAATGTTGAACAATGGACGATGAAGTTCAATTGTCGGGCGACTGGTCTAGTCCACAGGTAAGACTTGGGCTTCTGGGCCCGATGCTTCCGGTTCCGCATCACGCCATAGACGGTGGGAAGTTTTCACTTCCAGTCGATGCTTTCTTCGTGGTCTTACCTTCCTCTGGTCTCTGGATAATGAGATATGATGCCTAGCCCTATCGGATAACGACGAAAAATAGGAGGTAATATGTGAGCCAGTTTGAACGGGTTAGATGTAGGAGAAAAGAGAAAATGGACTGAGGACATCACTTACTGAACGGGTTAGATGTAGGAGAAAAGAGAAAATGGACTGAGGACATCACTTACTGAACGGGTTGGATGTAGGAGAAAATGGAAAATGGACTGAGGACATCACTTACTGAACGGGTTGGATGTAGGAGAAAAGAGAAAATGGACTTAGGACATCACTTACTGATCGGGTTAGATGTAGGAGACAAGGGAAAATGGACTGAGGACATCACTTACTGAACGGGTTAGATGTAGGAGAAAAGATAAAATGGACTTAGGACATCACTTACTGATCGGGTTAGATGTAGGAGAAAAGGGAAAATGGACTGAGGACATCACTTACTGAACGGGTTAGATGTAGGAGAAAAGATAAAATGGACTGAGGATATCACTTACTGAACGGGTTAGATGTAGGAGAAAATGGAAAATGGACTGAGGACATCACTTACTGAACGGGTTAGCTGTAGGAGAAAATGGAAAATGGACTGAGGACATCACTCACTGATCGGGTTAGATGTAGGAGAAAAGGGAAAATGGACTGAGGGCATCTCTCACTGAACGGGTTAATGAAGTCTTATCAGTTAAAAGTCGAAAAGAGTGGGTCAAGAATGGTCGCTGTCTGGGCTAAAAGGGCTGGGTAATTCTACTCATATGAAAGTCGAAAGAAAAAAACATCAGAAAGAAAAAGTCGACATTTTTATGACACATCATTAGAAGAGAACATTTGAAATACTTGGTTACAACAAAATACATGGAAAGAGAGATCGCGGACAACAAAGAGATGAGATACTAGATAGTTTGGTGTCATTGCATGGAAAACAGTCAACAGCAGAATTGATATGATGCGCGGTAGATAGACGATTGTGGAAGGACATGATCGCCTACGTCAATCGGTATGATTATGATGATTATATGACTTCCTTTACCACCAATGCTCTAGGTATTTCCTTGTATGTATAATTACATTTGGGCTGCATATGAATATTTACTGTCGTCATAGTTGATTTGGCGCTGGAATTCGATGCTGTAGATGGTCTAGAGTCACGTGCACTCACTCAGTCGCACGGCCCAGAACCCGCTTCTACGTTATAGACTGGTCACCCCCAGTCAATCAGCTCTTCAGCACGTGGATACACCATGCGCTTTTTTTTTTTTTTTTTATACAGAGAAATGGAATTAGGCGTCCTTAACAACAGACCAGCGAAAACAAACAGCCATCTTGAGGCGCACCAAAAAGCGCATCAGAGCACGTGTCTTCGACAACCATGAGTCCACGTCACTCCTTCGGATGAAGGAAATGGGAGTTGAGATGGGCCAATCAGAAACAAGAAACTTAGTGGTCGTATAAGAAGACTTATCACCCAAAACAGAGATGGGGGGGGGGGGGGGCTAGTTAGGAAAACCACCCGACTGGACTACCGACGTTCGGACAACCCGTGTTCGATTCCCGCTGGGAGCAGTGTGAGTTGTATTCGTGGTTGGAAAAATAAATACCCCCACAGTGGACCCAGCCGTTGGCAGAAATGGGTACCAGGGTATTACCCCGGGAAGGTGATGAATGTCGCCTCGCATCGTGAGTTTCGATGCTGGAAGCGACACTCTCTAGGAATCTCCGAAAATTTCTGGACAGGCGGCCGAGCACATATGGGTGGAAACTCGTGTGCTAAGACGCCGGTTCAAGTCTCGTACTTTACCTTGACCTTTACAGAGCTGGAGTCGTCAGTCGCTGGCCACTCAGGGATTTACTAAGGAGGAGATCTGAGCACATGTTCGGAGTGCAATGATGATGACCCGCAAATAACTCATTAACTCAATCGTTAGGGTAAGTTCGAAGTGCAATGATGATGACCAGCAAATAACTCAATAAATCAATAATTACATTATGTCTTGCTGTAAAAGGCGATTAAACAGTTAAAATAAAAGTTATGTTCTAAATCAATTTTAAAAAATTATTCAGGAAAAAATATTCAAAGGCAACATATCGTCAGTACATCAAGAGCTCTTGTACATACAGCAAGCAACGAGACTCACTCAAAAAGCTCTCCTGTTCTTAAACACGAAAACAAAAAATCGATTTGACCACTCCTCAATTTAATTATAATCCCGACTCGTTGCCTTCATCGACTTTGAAATAAAATTATCAGCCAAAATGTCTGCCACTAATGTTTATTCAAATGTCGTGTCTTTGGTCAGAATAATATTTCTATCTTTGTTTCACTTTTTCTCTAACTTTATCCGTTCTCTCTCTCTCTCTCTCTCTCTCTCTCTCTCTCTCTCTCTCATATCTTTAGTATGTGTTTATCTATTATTTTTAGTGTGAATTTACTTTCTTTTTAAATTTCCTTTAAGTTTTATATGTCCTACAAGTATTACAAGTCCTATAAGTCCTACAAGTATTACAAGTCCTACAAATCATATAAATCCTATAGATGCTATAAGTGCTAGAGGTCCTAAAAATGTTATAGATCTTATAAGTCCTACAAATCCTATAAGTCATATACGTCATGCAAGTCCTAAACGTTCTTTTAGTCATATAAGCCCATAAAGTCCAAAAAGTCCTACAAGTCTTACAAGTCCTTTAAGTTGTATTATCCTATAAGCCTCGGTGGCTAAGTGGTTGGGGGGAGGGGGGGGGTTTCCTGAACAGAAAGGCTGGGGTTCCATCCCCAGAACTGGCTCATTTTTTTTGTCCGACAATCACGGCTCCGGAGTTCACCCGGTCTCTAAAATTGAGTGCCAAAAATGTTTATGGGAGGAAAAGGCGGCCTGGCGTGATACCGACCACATTACCTAACAATTGTCCGTGTTCATAGAAAAATATGGCCACTAAAACAATATTCCCCTGACGTCTAGCAAATCAAGGGGGAGAAACTCTCTCTTCACGCCACTAGAAGACCGTTAAGTCCCTATAGGGCAAACCTCCAGTAATGGACAGGAAAGATAGCTTGAAAGAAAGATTGTTTCTAAATCTTTGTTTATCATTATGTAGTCGATTTGATTTAACATAGAATTATGGAAATGCACCAGTCAAATACCATATATGCAAGCTAGCCAACCCATCAGAGACAGAGGAGATCAACGAGCTTCTATTTGCAGACGATCAGGCACTAATACATGAAACAATAGAAGACCTGCAAGAACACTTAAACAAACTCAACATCTCAGGCACAAAATACAACATGAAAATCAACATCAACAAAACAGAAGTCATGAACGTCGCCAAAAAACAGAACATCAACACAACTATAGAAGGCAGACAACTAGAACAAGTAGAGGAATTCAAATACCTAGGAAGTCTAATGACAAACGATAATTCTCAAACAGCAGAGATAGAATCAAGATGCAACAAAGCTTGTCAAATCATCGGACAGTTATCACCACTATTGTCCAACAAGGAAATAACTCTGGAGGCAAAACGAGCACTATACAATACAATCTTCATCCCAACGTTGTGCTACCAATGCCAGACCTGGACCATAGATGCAAGGACAATAAGAAAAATAACCTCTACAGAGATGAAATGTGTTAGACGAATGGCAGGAAACAGTCTGAGAGATAAGATCAGAAATGAAGAACTGAGAAGAAAGCTAGGAATAGCCCGCGCCATAGAATATATAAGGAAACAACAGATAAAATGGTTTGGACACGTGACAAGGCAGAAAGAACAAAACACAACACAACGAGCCTTCAACAAACGTTGTGAGAACACCAGACCCAAGGGTCGACCACGAAAAAGATGGGTCGATGGAATATTAGAAGCACTAGGAAACATAACAGCAGCAGAGGCGGAACAGAAGAGCAAAAGACCGCAAATTATATCTCCCCTCGACGCTGAAAGGCAAATGAGGAAGGAAAGAAGAAGAAAAAAGAAAAATCAGTGGATAAAGAGATACAGCGAAGATGATGGCGCTGGATAGAACACACACTACGGAAGCCTACTGAGAGTATTACACAACAGGCCCTTTTTTGGGAATCCCCAGGGGAAAAGACAAAGAGGAAGACCAAGAAATTATTGGAGAAGACAGACTGAAGCAGAGATGAAGATGATGGAGAAGACGTGGAATGATCTTAAAAGAATGGCAGAAAACAGAACGACTTGGAAAGTGTTTGTTGAAGACCTATGCTTCACAGGGAGCTGAAAGGTAGAAGAAGAAGTCGATTTGATTACGTGCGTTGTCTCCTGGGCTTTTCCATATCCACAGACGTCTTGGATGTTGCTTAAACCAGATGTTTCCTATCATCATGTTGTGGTTTCTTGCCCATTCAATAAGTTTGTCCCCTCTTTCATTTCTCTCTCCTAGACCAGATGTTTCCTATCATCATGTTGTTGTTTTTTGCCCATTCAATAAGTTTGTCCCCTCTTTCATTTCTCTCTCCTAGACCAGATGTTTCCTATCATCATGTTGTTGTTTCTTGCCCACTCAATAAGTTTGTCCCCTCTTTCATTCCTCTCTCCTAGACCAGATATTTCCTATCATCATGTTGTGGTTTCTTGCCCATTCAATAAGTTTGTCCCCTCTTTCATTTCTCTCTCCTAGACCAGATGTTTCCTATCATCATGTTGTTGTTTCTTGCCCATTCAATAAGTTTGTCCCCTCTTTCATTTCTCTCTCCTAGACCAGATGTTTCCTATCATCATGTTGTTGATTCTTGCCCATTCAATAAGTTTGTCCCCTCTTTCATTTCTCTCTCCTAGACCAGATGTTTCCTATCATCATGTTGTGGTTTCTTGCCCATTACATAAGTTTATCCCTTCCTTCATTTCTCTCTCCTAGACCAGATATTTCCTATCATCATGTTGTGGTTTCTTGCCCATTCAATAAGTTTGTCCCCTCTTTCATTCCTCTCTCCTAGACCAGATATTTCCTATCATCATGTTGTGGTTTCTTGCCCATTCAATAAGTTTGTCCCCTCTTTCATTTCTCTCTCCTAGACCAGATGTTTCCTATCATCATGTTGTGGTTTCTTGCCCATTCAATAAGTTTGTCCCCTCTTTCATTCCTCTCTCCTAGACCAGATGTTTCCTATCATCATGTTGTGGTTTCTTGCCCATTCAATAAGTTTGTCCCCTCTTTCATTTCTCTCTCCTAGACCAGATGTTTCCTATCAGCATGTTGTGGTTTCTTGCCCATTCAATAAGTTTGTCCCCTCTTTCATTTCTCTCTCCTAGACCAGATATTTCCTATCATCATGTTGTGGTTTCTTGCCCATTCAATAAGTTTGTCCCCTCTTTCATTCCTCTCTCCTAGACCAGATGTTTCCTATCATCATGTTGTGGTTTCTTGCCCATTCAATAAGTTTGTCCCCTCTTTCATTTCTCTCTCCTAGACCAGATGTTTCCTATCATCATGTTGTGGTTTCTTGCCAATTCAATAAGTTTGTCCCCTCTTTCATTTCTCTCTCCTAAGAAATAACAACTACCCACATTACCGGAACTAGCGGATCTGAAAAAGAAAATGAAATGAAAAGGCAAATCAAAAAGGAAAAGTACTGTATTACAACAAAGTAATTAATTTAAAATAAAATGTACAATATAAAAAACAAAAACTTAGCTCAATATCTGATCTGTATGCAATGAGTCAAGAGAAACAACGTTTAACTCTAAATTACAGTTATTATTTGTTCTTGCTTTCATTTGACTAAACTTTGGTATTTGTTTATGTTGACTTAGTTTTGATTTAGCACTGTGTCTGTGCTCCAACTTCATGGCTCCCCAATGCCATGTAGTGCTGACATTTAAGCTGTGGTTGATCAAATTGAATGTGGTCACATAGAGTTTCCATAGTTACACATTGAACACTGATATTACTATGTTACTTGTCATACTACATTGGGGGGCTTGTTGCAGGAGCTACTGAGTTAAGTGCTCTGTGCACACCGCGAGCTGTGTGTCTCATCCGTTTTGATCATGTTTCGATATTCCAATTGTTTACGATGAATGATGATATCGTTCAACAGAACAGTTGGCTGTGTTCACTTTCTGCGCGGTTTCGCCTATGTCTTTTGGCGTGTGCTGAGACTGCTACGATGGGGACTACAGTTACCTTTCTTTGTTTGTGAGATGAGATATTAATTAATTCGGATGATTACGCTGACACAGGTGGATGAGCATTTATGGATTTTAATTCGTTTGCAGTAATACAGAGGCCTTCCATAACCAAATGCAATGAGTTAGATGTAAATAAGAATCGACTCCATAGTCACATGTATACAAAATTCAAGATCGGCACCTCAACTACTTGTACATGTGGACAGGCGCCCCAGACTGCTCAACACATACTTCAAGACTGCGCTGAATATAGTAAACTGAGAAAAATCCATTGGCCCATAGATACAACACTACAGACAAAACTATATGGGCCACTGCAAGAATTACAAAAGACAGTAAAATTCATACAGGAAACGACATTGCAGATATAGACAATACTTCAGGCGAACGAAAGATAGATAGATAGATAGATAGATAGATAGATAGATAGATAGATAGACAGACAGACAGACAGACAGACAGACAGACAGACAGACAGACAGACAGACAGACAGACAGACAGACAGATAGATAGATAGATAGATAGATAGATAGATAGATAGATAGATAGATAGATAGATAGATAGATAGATAGATAGATAGATAGATAGATAGATAGATAGATAGATAGATAGATAGATAGATAGATAGATAGATAGATAGATAGATAGATAGATAGATAGATAGATAGATAGATAGATAGATAGATAGATAGATAGATAGATAGATAGATAGATAGATAGATAGATAGATAGATAGATAGATAGATAGATAGATAGATAGATAGATAGATAGATAGATAGATAGATAGATAGATAGATAGATAGATAGATAGATAGATAGATAGATAGATAGATAGATAGATAGATAGATAGATAGATAGATAGATAGATAGATAGATAGATAGATAGATAGATAGATAGATAGATAGATAGACGTAAATAAGAGAAAATGTGAGGGAGAACTATGCCACGCGACAAGAGTAGGTGTGGCAGGATGATAAGGAATGGAATGCAAGGGAAAAATTCATTGACTGAGAGTGTAAATGCCGAAGCTGAGTGGCAATAAGGGTAAGAAGAGTCTGGCACTGGTTGGATAAGGAAATTGTAATCTAGTTTAACTTAGTCGACAGTTCATTTTACTGCACAACGGACAACTCTGTAGTGATAAGAGCAACTTATCAGCATACTCCCCAGTATGAAGAATGCCCATCCATCCCACCCCCACCCCCATATACACTAGTAAAAGCACCGAAGATGGCTTCAGTTCAGATGCACGAACTCCGTAGCACCGGTGAAAACATTGTCTCCAACCTCCTCAGTCGTCTCTTACGGCATGCGTGGCAGGCGACGGTGACGCTACTCCTTCCTCCACCCACTGTGGCTAGGATCTTGGTAGCCACACGGACGGTACTGAGTTTAAGACCACAAACTCTTCCTTCTTATTCAAACCACCAATTCTCCCCCATTTTCTATGATTTGCAGCACTTCTTGCAGCGCTACCGTCTCCACACACTATATCCCTCACTATTTCCCCCACATTACATTCCTCACTCTCTATCTCTCACTCTTCATTCCTCACTCTCTGTCTCCTGTTCTTTTAATCCCACTCTTTATGCCTTAATCTTTATCTCCCACTCTTTATTTCTCACTCTCTAAACTTTTTCTCCCACTCTTTATTTCTCACTCTCTAAACTTTTTCTCCCACTCTTTATGCCTTTATCTTTATCTCCTACTCTTTATTTCTCACTCTCTAAACTTTTTCTCCCACTTTTAATTCCTCGCTCTCCAATCTTCATCTCCCACTCTTACTTCCTCACTCTCTAATATTTATCTCCCGCTCTTAATTCCTCATTCTCTAATATTTTTACCCCACTCTTAATTCCTAACTCTCTATTTCCCCAAACCATCTATCTCTCACTCTTTATCTCTATCATTGACTCTTTATCCATCTCTCTTTATTTTTGATCACGTTTCCCCTTCTCCTAATTCTCACTATTCATCCCTCATTATATATCCCTCCCTCTCTATGCCTCACTCAGTATCTTCCCATCACTAATCACCTCACAACCGAGGCACAAATACATTCCCTAAATTGCTTTTATTTTCCCACCATATCAAGAGAGACAATCACTCACATGCAACTCCGTCTGTCAAATCTAATATTCATATCATTACCGAACTGCGGGCGAAAACGCAATTTGGCGCTCAATAAATCAAATTTGATTTGTCCATGCATTACTCTTTCCCGCTAAATCTCATTGCTGCCATCAAATTTTGAGGAACTGCACTGGACCGAAAACGCGAACCCTATGACGAGGTCTCGGGAAACTAACCGAGTGGCGCTTCGAAAAAGCGTGAGTTTGTGTATTTGGGGGAAAGAAGTAACGAACATCATAGTCAACAAAGTGGCGTCTCGAAAAAGCGTGAGTTTGTGTATTTGAATGAAAGAAGTATAAACGTCATAGTTAACCAAATGGAGTGTCGAAAAAGCGTGAGTTTGTGTATTTGAATGAAAGAAGTACAAATGTCATAGTTAACCAAATGGAGTGTCGAAAAAGCGTGAGTTTGTGTATTTGAATGAAAGAAGTATAAACGTCATAGTTAACCAAATGGAGTGTCGAAAAAGCGTGAGTTTGTGTATTTGAATGAAAGAAGTACAAACGTCATAGTTAACCAAATGGAGTGTCGAAAAAGCGTGAGTTTGTATATTTGGAGGAAAGAAGTAGCAACATCATACTTTCACTAGACTACAACTATTGTAAAAAACGTTTAGTGAAACCCGAAGCTATGTCGTTCCGAAATAAATAAATGTCGCATCTGAGAAGTTCAGTAAATCAAATTTGATTTGTCCATGCTTACTCATTCCCGCTAAATCTCATTACTGTTATATTCAATTTTTAAGAAACTGCTGGACCGAAAATGCGAGCCCTCGCTCAGAAAACTAACCAAGTGGCGTTGCGAAAAAGCGTGAGCTTGTAGATTTGGAGCAAAGTAGCAAGAAGTAGCAAAGTCATACTTTCTCTAGACTACAACTCCTGTATCCATTTTCAAACGTTTAGTGAAACCCGAAGCGATGTCGAACAAATAAATGTAGCATCTGAGAAATGAGCTATGTACTTCCTGGTCTGACGCATGCGCAGTAACCTTTCAAGGACCACGGCTCAAGTAAAAGGTACATGGTTACAATAAAAGTAAAAAAAAAAAATAAAGAGCCGCTGTCACGCCAAGTGGCGTATAGGGAATATGGTGTTAGTGACCATAAATTGTACAGACCTTCAGCTATTACGCCTGTGCCGCTTTACATTCCCAGAAATAAAATCCGGTACCCATTTAAGGCTGGGTGAACCCGGAAGCCGTCGATTGGGATCGAACCCTACGCCTTGTCCTTTGTAGTCCAGTTCACTAACCACTGAGCTGTCGCGGTTCCTATAACATGTTAAGTGTTAGATAAACATAAACATGTAGATTAATATTTAAAACATGAAAAATGTTGTCTCAGAAATCTCTACCGCTAAATTGATCAAAACCATTCTTACTGAAAGAGTTAACTACTAAGAATTACCTATTTCCGATTCCAGTTCAAGATGGAGACGATGTTTATTTCCTCTCTTCCAATAGATGGTTGATCGAGGCATTATTAAATCTCAACAGAACGCATCTACTCTCAATTAGCGCCATAATAACGCTCTCTTATAATGGACGGTTGATCGAGGCGTTATTAAATCTCAATAGAACGCATCTACTCTCAGTTAGCGCCATTATAACGCTCTCTTATAATGGACAGTTGATCGAGGCGTTATTAAATCTCAACAGAACGCATCTACTCTCAATTAGCGCCATAATAACGCTCATTTATAATGGACAGTTGATCGAGGCGTTATTAAATCTCAATAGAACGCATCTACTCTCAGTTAGCGCCATTATAACGCTCTCTTATAATGGACAGTTGATCAAGGCGTTATTAAATCTCAATAGAACGCATCTACTCTCAATTAGCGCCATAATAACGCTCTCTTATAATGGACGGTTGATCGAGGCGTTATTAAATCTCAATAGAACGCATCTACTCTCAATTAGCGCCATAATAACGCTCATTTATAATGGACGGTTGATCGAGGCGTTATTAAATCTCAACAGAACGCATCTACTCTCAGTTAGCGCCATTATAACGCTCTCTTATAATGGACGGTTGATCGAGGCGTTATTAAATCTCAATAGAACGCATCTACTCTCAATTAGCGCCATAATAACGCTCTCTTATAATGGACGGTTGATCGAGGCGTTATTAAATCTCAATAGAACGCATCTACTCTCAGTTAGCGCCATTATAACGCTCATTTATAATGGACGGTTGATCGAGGCGTTATTAAATCTCAACAGAACGCATCTACTCTCAGTTAGCGCCATTATAACGCTCTCTTATAATGGACGGTTGATCGAGGCGTTATTAAATCTCAACAGAACGCATCTACTCTCAGTTATCGCCATTATAACGCTCTCTTATAATGGACAGTTGATGGACGACCTAAACAAGTCACCACAGTAAAACATCGCTTGTTACCGAAACGGAAAGTCAAAACCTGAAGAAAGGTTTCCCACTCAGGCATTCATGTGGAAACTATCTGGTTAAAAAAACACGGCAGACCAAGAGAATCGCTCAGCAGACCACTTAATAGGGAAGGCTCAAAAATAAACGCGAAGTAGAGAGCCCCGTCGAAGCCGCGATAGCTCAGTGGTTAGTAAACTGGACAACAAAAGGACAAGAGGTAGGGTTCGATCCCAACTGACGGCTTCCGTGTTCACCCAGCCTTAAATGGGTACCGGATTTTTTCAGAGAAAAAGTAAATCAGCACGGGCGTAATACCGACCACATTACCCCAAAAAATCATGTGCTGATTGTCTGTAAAATTTATGGTCACTAACACCATATTCCCTATACGCCACTTGGCGTGACGGGGGTTCTCTAAGTAAAGTAAAGTAAAGTAAAGAGCCCCATCACGCCAAGTGGCGTATAGGGAATATGGTGTTAGTGACCATAATTTTTACAAACCTTCGGCGCATGATTTTTAGGATAATGTCAGTATTACGCCCGTGCCGCTTTACTTTCCCAGAAAAAATCCGGTACCCATTTAAGGCTGGGTAAACCTGGAAGCCGTCGATCAGGATCAAACCCGACCTTTTGTCCTTTTAACCCTAATTCAGCAACTACTGAACTATCACGGCTCCCCAAGGCTCAAATATGGGTCTAAGAGACAAACAAGTACTACAGGACCTAGCAGCACATCGTCAATAGCCATAGTTCTCCATGATTGACGACCCTTGTTAGTCAGAAAAAAAATACGCCACCACTTGAAATCGAACTTTGATCCTTATGATGTTGGTTGAGCACACTAGCAACTGAACCACCAAAGAAGTTCCAACAAAGACATGTCTATTTTTTTCTTTTCTTTTAAACCTCCTTTTTACCGCCAGCTTTGACCTTTGAGAAAACCCCTAGAGACTAGGAACTGAAGTTTGCGTGTTAATTCGATTTTCTCTGGCAGCCGTGTGCACAGGGGTTCCTCGCCGCACAGGCAGATAACTCCGTCTTCGAAGGTACTCATATTTATTTCCGTCAATGAGTAAATGACGTTTCAAGCCGGGCCTCATTGCTGTGGCCAGGGGTGGTTGCCGCAGAGAGAAATCACAAACAAGAACCCCATCTAGTGCTGCCGGGATTTGAACTCACAATATCTCTGTCTCGAGGCCGGCGTCTTGCCTCGAGACCAACCAGTCCCCGACGTATCTATTAACTGCACACGGCATTTTGTGGACCTTCACATACACAGACAGGACCCTAGGGCGCCTGACAGCAACATAAATTTAGTCCACTGCGACTCATAGCTGATAGTTTGCGCCTGGATCGGTGAACCAGAACCAGCCAGACCCTACTCCACCTCTTCGTGGTGCCTCTAGTAACAGGCTAACCAGTTTAGTCTAGCCATGGAAGTTGGGATCAAAGAGGGAAGGTAATCTAGTACTCAAAATATCATGCTTAAATCGGATGTGTTGGGCCGTAATAAAATCTCAACAGAACGCATCTACTCTCACTGAGCGCCATAATAACGATGGATGACGAGAGGAATTATCCATTTCTTTAATAGAGGTCCGGCAATGGCCAGACTGAAACAAAGAAACACAGAGCGTGGCGATGCTACAAACTCCACCAGTCACAGAAAACGGGAAATAAACAATACTTCTCGGTCTAAAAGAAGAATATATGCTCGAAGTTTCTTTCTTTCTTTCTTTCTTCCATTCATTCTACCTTTCTTTTATTTTCTTTACTACCACTTGTACATCTCCATCAACTTTTCACTATCTCCATCGACTTTTCACTATCTCCATCGACTTTTCACTATCTCCATCGACTTTTCAGTATCTCCATCGACTTTTCATTATTTCCGAAATCTTTTCATTATCTACATCGACTCTTCACTATCTCAATCAACTCTTCATTTTCTCCTTCAAATCTTTATTATCTTCATCAACTCTTCACTATCTCCATCAACTCTTTATTATCTACATCAACTCTTCACTATCTCAATCAACTCTTCATTATCTCCTTCAACTCTTTATTATCTCCATCAACTCTTCACTATCTCCATCAACTATTTATTATCTCCATCAACTCTTCATTATCTCCATCAACTCTTCATTATCTCCATCAGCTCTTCATTATCTCCATCAACTCTTCACTATCTCCATCAACTATTCATTATCTCCATCAACTCTTCATTATCTCCATCAACTCTTCATTATCTCCATCAACTCTTCACTTTCTCCATCAACTCTTCATTATCTCCACCAACTCTTCATTATCTCCATCAACTCTTCAGTATCTCCATCAACTCTTCACTATCTCCATCGACTCTTCACTATCTCCATCAACTCTTCATTATCTCCATCAACTCTTCACTATCTCCATCAACTCTTCACTATCTCCATCAACCATTCCTTCGACTCTACATTACCTCCATCAACTCTTCACTATCTCCATCAACTCTTCACTATCTCCATCAATTCTTCACTATCTCCATCAACTCTTCATTATCTCCATCGACTCTTCACTATCTCCATCAACTCTTCACTATCTCCATCAACCATTCCTTCGACTCTTCATTATCTCCATCAACTATTCATTATCTCCATCAACTCTTCACCATCTCTATCAATTCTTCACTATCTCCATCAACTCTTCATTATCTCCATCGACTCTTCACTATCTTCATCAATTCTTCACTATCTCCATCAACTCTACATTATCTCCATCAACTCTTCACTATCTCCATCAACTCTACATTATCTCCATCGACTCTTCACTATCTCCATCAACTCTACATTATCTCCATCGACTCTTCACTATCTCCATCAACTCTTCACTATCTCCATCAACTCTTCACTATCTCCATCAACTCTACATTATCTCCATCAATTCTTCACTATCTCCATGAACTCTTCATTATCTCCATCGACTCTTCACTATCTCCATCAACTCTTCACTATCTCCATGAACTCTACATTATCTCCATTAACTCTTCACTATCTCCATCAAATCTTCACTATCTCCATCAACTCTTCACTATCTTCATCAACTCTTCATTATCTCCATCGACTCTTCACTATCTCCATCAACTCTTCATTATCTCCATTGACTCTTCACTATCTCCATCAACTCTTCACTATCTCCATCAACTCTTCATTATCTTCATCAACTCTTCACTATCTCCATCAACTCTTCATTATCTCCATCGACTCTTCATTATCTCCATCAACTCTTCATTATCTCCATCGACTCTTCACTATCTCCATCAACTCTTCATTATCTCCATCAACTCTTCATTATCTCCATCAACTCTTAACTATCTCCATCAACTCTTCATTATCTCCATCAACTCTTCACTATCTCCATCAACTCTTCATTATCTCCATCAACTCTTCACTATCCTACCTCATTAGAACTCTCAAATTAATTTACCTTTTCTCCCTCCTCCACTTCTAACGTAAATGACTCACTTATTTACTCTCCTCCCTCTTCCGGTTGCACTCCTACGTCTTTACACTGAACCCAACTCTTCCTCACATGTTCTCTCGTGATCGATTTAGTCTTCATCCCTCGTGTTGTCCTCGCTCCGAGCAGTTCTTTGTTAAATTCCATTGATAATTATTATATAATAGCCTGGCGAATGACAGCGCACTTTTGCCAAGCCGGCCGACCTCGCGCCTGATTGCGCCGGTCCCTCACTCGTAAAAACCGCTAAACTTAAAATCATTGGAGGGTATAAAACATTTCTCTGGGAGGAGCAACATTTTTTTTAACAGTTATATTCAGTCATCGACCGATACGTCATTTATCGCACTGCATCGCATATGATAACCAGAGTTCTTCAAATGACATCGATCTGTGGCCATCATGCACCGAGTTCCCCTCGTCTGGTCCAACTATGGATATGTATCCATCAAAGGTAAAAGAGGCAGAGGCAGACCAAGACTAATATGGACAAGTAACACCAAAAGATGGACAGATCAGCCTATGACAACCTGCACCATCAAAGCAAGAGACAGAGCAGAATGGCGCTCCATGGTAGCCAACCTTCGTTGCGGAGAGGGCACCCGATGATGATGGTATATATGTATTTTCCCCTCCAGGATTACTTTTAGCAGGCTGTTGTGTCTTTTAACATGGCCCAAAAATCGCATTTGTCTTGTTTGAATTGTGTTTAGTACATCTCTTTTCATTTTTAGCAGTTTTAAGACTTCATCGTTTGTTTTCTTTTCCTTCCATCCAATTCTAACTATTCTTCTATATATCCACATTCCAAAGGCTTCAATTCTCTGTTCTGTTTTCTTGTCTAATGTCCATGTTTCTGCACCATATAGGAATATTGAGAAGATATAACATTTTGCTATTCTTAGTTTTAGCCCCGGTATTATTTGTTTTGATCTTAGTATATTTTTCGTGGAATTAAAATTACTTTTTGCCATACCTATTCTTTTGTTTATTTCAGTTTTAAATTTTCCATCACTGGTTATAGTATGTGAGTCTCAGGATTTCTATTTTATCCCGGATAGAAAAAATCCTTTCTGTCTACCGCGGGTTTCCAAATATGTTTGTATTTCGTCCTAAGTATTTACTATACTACTTACATATCTGTGTGTGTGTGTGTTCATATTTGTTCCTGCTGAAGGCCTATTGAGCCAAAACGTCGTTCAAATTTGTGTCGTCTATCACTCACGTAAAGCTTTTACTATACCATTTTATCTTTGTTTTTTTTTTTTCAATTCTCTCCGAACACTGCACAGTCGCGCGCACTTCATCGCTATTTAACGATTGCGTTAATTTGATCTTGTCGCGACTAAATTCTAGGGACTGAAAGCGGTCGACGACTTATTATTGATTTCTAGCGAAATAATCAAGTCGCCCATTAAATATAGAGAATTGTTTTTGTCTATTTGAGATATTTCTTGTCGCTAACGAAATAAACATAAAGGGAGGCTAGTCAGAACAGAGATGAGATGTTACAGGAAGAGATAGAATTTGGAATAATGTTGGTAGAGATTGGGCTTTCATATAACTTTAAAATACATTCTTCTTCTTCTTCTGCGATCATTACTCGTTCAGAGTAGGATTCCAGACTCTCTCATGAAGTCAGCTGTCAGTTTAAGTGATTAGATTGCCCCATATAGTTTCTCTTCCAGGGAGGTGGGTGTGGACCACATTGCTCTTCTCAGGTCTGTGTACTGGGAGCAATCCTGTAGAACATGTTTTGTTGTCATGTTGTCCAGTGTACAGTGGCACAGGTTGCTAGTACCAATTTTGCGTTTGGTGAACATGTGGTTTCTCATTCTGTTGTGGCCAGTGCATAGGCGAAGTAAGATGACTTCATCCCTCCTTGATATTTGGAGGTATCCGTCCCTCTCGTTATACTTTGGGTGTTCTTGTTTCCATTTTTCATGAAACTGGCCTTTGTAGATGGATTTGGCTTCATCGTAACTGACCAGATGGCTCTCTTGTGGTAATCTCCCTCCCTCTTTAGCTAATTTGTCTGCTCGCTCGTTCCCGTGTATATTACAGTGTGATGGTATCCACTGGATGACCACTCTATGGAAGTTATTGCACTGCTGGTAAGGGTTGTTCTCAAGTCATCTAGTTCGTTGTTCCTGGGTTTTTTTTACAGCTGTTATGACTGACAGTGCATCAGTTAGTATCACCAATTTCTTGTGCATGTTATTTTTGTTTTGGATAGCCATTTTTTCAGCGTAATTGAGGGCTTCAGATTCTGCTTTATAGTTGCTTGAGAATTTCCCAGTAGCTATTGACTTGGTGATCTATTCCTGGTTTTTCAGCTTCAGGAACGCACCTCTCCTCCATTTCTGGTGGCATTTGTAGCGGAGTCATCTGTGTATATGTGGAACCAGGAAAATACATTCAGAGACAAGAAATGAACTGATTTGTTCATTTGGAATGGATGGCAAGAGATTGTGTAGCATAGAAAAGATTTGTCAAAGGAGGGAATGGAAGAAGGTTGACCCAGAGTAAGATGGGCTGACGACTTCCGAGAAATGCTACAACAACATCCGAGAAATGCTACAACATCCGAGAAATGCTACAACAACATCCGAGAAATGCTACAAAAACATCCGAGAAATGCTACAAAAACATCCAAGAAATGCTACAACAACATCCGAGAAATGCTACAACAAAATCCGAGAAATGCTACAACAACATCCAAGAAAGGCTACAGCAACATCCGAGAAATGCTACAACAACATCCGAGAAATGCTACAACAACATCCGAGAAATGCTACAAAAACATCCGAGAAATGCTACAACATCCGAGAAATGCTACAACATCCGAGAAATGCTACAACATCCGAGAAATGCTACAACATCCGAGAAATGCTACAACATCAGAGAAATGCTACAACATCCGAGAAATGCTACAAAAACATCCGAGAAATGTTACAACAACATCCGAGAAATGCTACAACATCCGAGAAATGCTACAACATCCGAGAAATGCTACAACATCCGAGAAATGCTACAACATCCGAGAAATGCTACAAAAACATCCGTTGATAATCTTTTGGGGATGTCAGAAGGGCAAGGACGAAAACTTTCTATCTCATTCGACACATGAAGGGGTTAAAGAGGAAGTGGAGATATATAGATAGACAGACAGACAGACAGGCATATAGATAGACAGACAGACAGACAGACATATAGATAGACGGACAGACAGACATATAGATAGACAGACAGACATACATATAGATATATAGATAGACAGATAGATATATAGATATATAGACAGACAGTCATATAGATAGACAGACAGACATATCGATAGACAGACAGATAGACATATAGATATATAGATATATAGATAGACAGACAAGCTTATAGATAGACAGACAGACATATAGATATATAGATAGACAGACAGATAGACATATAGATATATAGACAGACAGACGGATAGATAGATAGACAGACAGACAGGTAGACAGACAGACAGACAGACAGACAGACAGATAGATAGATAGATAGATAGATAGATAGATAGATAGATAGATAGATAGATAGATAGATAGATAGATAGATAAAAGTGCGCAAAGATTAGTAAATCATAACTGACCAAGATCGTATACCATCTATTCGCAGTGACAACTCGACACTTCTCAGGCACATTATGAGAAGAGGCATATTGGAATTCTTCATTACAACTGGCAACATACAGGGCAAGAGATATCTCGGATAACAAAAAGGAAGAGAGTGGATAGCTTGGTGTCGTGGCACAGCAAACAATCAACAACAGAATTGACACGAGGACTGTGGACAGCGAATTGTGGGAGGACATCATCGCCTACGCTAACTCATGATGATGATATAAACCCTTATATATATTGTCTATTCCCTTATATATTGTCTATTCCCGCGTATATCTCTCTAACTTATTTGTACCTCTATGACTTTAATTATCATCATCATCATCTAATGACGTCTCCGCATCGAAGGTTGGCTACCATGGATCGCCATTCTGCTCTGTCTCTGATGGTGCAGATTGTCATAGATTGATTTGTCCATCTTTTGATGTGACTCGTCCATGTTAGTCTTGGTCTGCTTCTGCCTCTTTTACCTTGTATTTTCTCTTTCAATATTACTTTTAGTATGCTGTTGTGTCTTTTAACATGACCCTCAAATTTCATTTGTCTTGTTCTAATTGTGTTTAGTAGTTATCTTTTCACTTTTAGTTGTTTTAAGACTTCATCATTTGTTTTCTTTTCTTTCCATCTCTCTCTCTCTCTCTCTCTCTCTCTCTCTCTCTCTCTCTCTGCGATCAGGACTCAATCAGAGCAGGATTCCAGACTCACACATGAAGTGAACTGTCAGGTTAAGTGTGTTGATCGCCCACACAGGCAGAACATCACAATTAGAGTCTGCCAGATCCACTCTGATTGAACACCCGTTAAAACGTTGCACTGTGTTCTGCGCCAGTGGCCCCGTGCATCCGATTTCAGCCAGCATTTTATTCAGGTTTGCTTTCCTTAGCCTTTGATTGTCCCTAATCTTCCTGTAAGGCAGCATCCAATTCTTTCCATCCAATTCTACCTATTCTTCTATATATCCACATTTCAAAGGCTTCAATTTTCTGTTCTGTTTTCTTGTCTAATGCCCATGTTTCTGCACCATACAGGAATATTGAGAAGATGTAACATTTTGTTATTCTTAGTTTTAGCCTTCATTATCACATTGCCTCCATACTTTTCTTCTTCTAATCAATTAAACGTGACGGATTCTCCATTTCTTCTTTCATGCTTTACTTCAAGAATTAAAAGTCTTGCCAGGAGATTCATGTTTTCTCCATAAATCTCCCTCCCTTTTATTCAAGATATCGTTGACTTGCAAAACCTCGAACTAAATCTCCCGTTTGTGAAAATCGGCATTGTTGGGACATTTTTACCTCCCTTTGTCCCCAACGTGAAATTTGAATATTCCCTATTTGAAATTATATTTCTGGAATCTTTTGTGTATTTCGGGGTTTTTATTTCTGTTTTTCTTTTTTTTTTATTTTTTTTTTTTTTTGCGAGATAAAGAGGAATACATGGCGTATGTATTCATTGTGTAGAGGATATGATAGCATTGGGCTGAATTTAGTGAAAACGAATGTGATGAATTTGTTGAAATACAGCAAGAAGTGAACAAAGGACGATTTTGGGGTTGGGGGTGGGGGGAGGGGGGTGTCATTGAGAATTTGTCGATGGATTAGAGAATGTGTGAAGTTTATATGAGTGGGGTTTAGTAGTGTGGAGTTTAGTAATGTAGAGTTTAGTAGTGTGGAGTTTAGTAGTGTGGAGTTTAGTAATGTGGAGTTTAGTAGTGCAGAGTTTAGTAGTGTAGAGTTTAGTAATGTGGAGTTTAGTAGTGTGGAGTTTAGTAGCGTGGAGTTTAGTAGTGTGGAGTTTAGTAATGTGGAGTTTAGTAGTGTGGAGTTTAGTAATGTGGAGTTTAGTAGCGTGGAGTTTAGTAGTGTGGAGTTTAGTAATGTGGAGTTTAGTAGTGTGGAGTTTAGTAATGTGGAGTTTAGTAGTGTGGAGTTTAGTAGTGTGGAGTTTAGTAATGTGGAATTTAGTAGTGTGGAGTTTAGTAGTGTGGAGTTTAGTAGTGTGGAGTTTAGTAATGTGGAGTTTAGTAGTGTGGAATTTAGTAGTGTGGAGTTTAGTAGCGTGGAGTTTAGTAATGTGGAGTTTAGTAATGTGGAGTTTAGTAGTGTGGGGTTTAGTAGTGTGGGGTTTAGTAGTGTGGAGTTCAGTAATGTAGAGTTTAGTAGTGTGGAATTTAGTAGTGTGGAGTTTAGTAATGTGGAGTTTAGTAATGTGGAGTTTAGTAGTGTGGAGTTTAGTAGTGTGGAGTTTAGTAGTGTGGAGTTTAGTAATGTGGAGTTTAGTAGTGCAGAGTTTAGTAGTGTAGAGTTTAGTAATGTGGAGTTTAATAGTGTAGAGTTAGTAGTGTGGAGTTTAGTAGTGTAGAGTTTAGTAGTGTGGAGTTTAGTAGTGTGGAGTTTAGTAGTGTAGAGTTTAGTAGTGTGGAGTTTAGTAATGTGGAGTTTAGTAGTGCAGAGTTTAGTAGTGTAGAGTTTAGTAATGTGGAGTTTAGTAGTGTAGAGTTTAGTAGTGTGGAGTTTAGTAGTGTAGAGTTTAGTAGTGTGGAGTTTAGTAGTGTGGAGTTTAGTAGTGTAGAGTTTAGTAGTGTGGAGTTTAGTAGTGTAGAGTTTAGTAGTGTAGAGTTTAGTAGCGTGGAGTTTAGTAGTGTGGAGTTTAGTAATGTGGAGTTTAGTAGTGTGGAGTTTAGTAATGTGGAGTTTAGTAGTGTGGAGTTTAGTAGTGTGGAGTTTAGTAATGTGGAGTTTAGTAGTGTGGAGTTTAGTAGTGTGGAGTTTAGTAATGTGGAGTTTAGTAGTGTAGAGTTTAGTAGTGTGGAGTTTAGTAGTGTGGAGTTTAGTAATGTGGAGTTTAGTAGTGTTGAGTTTAGTAATGTGGAGTTTAGTAATGTGGAGTTTAGTAATGTGGAGTTTAGTAGTGCAGAGTTTAGTAGTGTAGAGTTTAGTAGTGTTGAGTTTAGTAATGTGGAGTTTAGTAGTGTGGTGTTCAATAGAGTGACAAATTTAAATATTTAGAATAGACAGATAGAAATTAATGATTGGTAGACAATTATAGACTAATGATTTTTAGACAAATATAGACTAATGATTTTTAGACAAATATAGACTAATGATTGGGTTGATAGATAGAAACTTGAATCGCCTAATCTAAAAAACACATATACATACACCCGCACATAATAAAGAATATATGTACAAGTGACTGGCCGCCTAGATAGTATCTGATATTGGATTTTTGATATTTGTGCCAAGCTTACTTTTGAAAGTAATGATTGATGGAGAAATATAAATTAATGTTTGATTGAGCGAATTAAATAATTGATTGTTACAGAGAGCAAAAGTTATGTCTGGTAGAGTAAAGTGTTAGAGACAGCAAATTCTGATAGACAGACAGCAAAGTCTAATAGACAGATAGCAAAGTCTAATAGACAGATAGCAAATTCTAATAGACAGACAGCAAATTCTAACAGACAGACAGCAAAGTATAATAGACAGATAGCAAAGTTTAATAGGCAGATAGCAATGTCTTATAGACAGATAGCAAAGTCTCATAGACAGATAGAAAAGTTTAATAGGCAGATAGCAAAGTCATATAGACAGATAGCAAAGTTTAATAGGCAGATAGCAAAGTCTCATAGACAGATATCAAAGTCTCATAGACAGATAGCAAAGTTTAATAGGCAGATAGCAAAGTCTCATAGACAGATAGCAAAGTTTAATAGGCAGATAGCAAAGTCATATAGACAGATAGCAAAGTTTAATAGCAGATAGCAAAGTCTCATAGACAGATAGCAAAGTTTAATAGGCAGATAGCAAAGTCATATAGACAGATAGCAAAGTTTAATAGGCAGATAGCAAAGTCTCATAGACAGATAGCAAAGTTTAATAGGCAGATAGCAAAGTCATATAGACAGATAGCAAAGTTTAATAGGCAGATAGCAAAGTCTCATAGACAGATATCAAAGTCTCATAGACAGAAAGCAAAGTTTAATAGGCAGATAGAAAGGTCTCATAGACAGATAGCAAAGTTTAATAGGCAGATAGCAAAGTCTCATAGACAGATAGCAAAGTTTAATAGACAGATAGGAAAGTCTCATAGACATATAGCAAAGTCTCATAGACATATAGCAAAGTTTAATAGGCAGATAGCAAAGTCTCATAGACAGATAGAAAAGCTTAATAGACAGATAGCAAAGTCTCATAGACATATAGCAAAGTCTCATAGACAGATATCAAAGTCTCATAGACAGATAGCAAAGTCTCATAGACAGATAGCAAAAGTCTAATAGACAGATAGTGACGCCTTATAGACAGATATGAAAGTTTCATAGACAGATATCAAAGTCTCATAGACAGATAGCAAAATGTAATAGACAGATAGCAAAGTCTCATAGACAGATATGAAAGTTTCATAGACAATTATCAAAGTCTAATAGACAAATAACAAAGTCTTTTACACAAATAGCAAAGTTTCATAGACAGATAGTAAAGTCTCATAGACAGATAGCAAAAGTCTAATAGACAGATAGTGATGCCTCATAGACAGATATGAAAGTTTCATAGACAATTATCAAAGTCTAATAGACAGATAGCAAAGAAAATAGACAAATAGCAAAGTCTCATAGACAGATAGCAAAGTCTCATAGACAGATAGTAAAGTCTAACAGACAATTATCAAAGTCTAACAGTCTGCCGGAGCTACTGAGTTTAGTGTTCTGTGCACACCGTGAGCTGTGCTTTACATCCAGATGGTGTTCTATATTCAGATTGCTTACGATGAATGATGCTATCGTATGACGAAAGGCAGTTACGCTGCGTTCACTTTCGGTGCTGCTTTGCCTTATATCTTTTGACGTGTGCCGTAGCGGCTGTAGTTATGACTGCACCTACCTTTCTTTGTTTGGATATTCTATGAGATGTTAAATCGGATGATTCCACTGGCACGGGTTAAACATTTTATGGATTTTAATTCGTTTGCAGTGATACCGGGGCCTTCGACTAACTTTATCTATATAAATATATTTAAATATCTGGGAACAATGTTAACCTCAGATGGTAGGTGTACAAAAGAGGTGAGATACAGAATGGCTCATGCAAAAGCAGCTTTCCAAAAAATGAGGAATGTATGTGCAATCCATTTTTGACAATAGAAACAAGCAAAACAGTTCTTAAATGTTATGTAGAGCCAGTCTTAACATATGGATGTGAATCATGGACAATAGGACAACAACAACAAAAAATCACTGGAGTCTGTAGAAATGTGGTTTTACAGAAGAATATTGAGAATACCAAGAACATCTAAGAAGAGTAATGAAAATGTTCTGAAAGAGGTCAAAGCAAAAAGAGAGCTAATTTCCAATATTAGGAAGAAACAATCATCATTTTATGACCATGTAATGAGAAGGGAACAACTGGAATATATTGTAACAACTGGAAAAATTGAGGGTCGAAGATAAAGAGGGAAGCAAAGAGAAAAGATACCAGACAGCTTAAGAGAATGGCTTGGCAGAAGGTCAACAACAGAAATGATAAATAACTGACGAGATCGAAAGTTATGGAGAGACATGATCACCTACGCCAGCAGGCCCGGTTCTGGATGATGATGATATAAATATAAGAGACAAATGACAAATTCTGGTAGACAGAAACAAAGTCATACACGGAAACATCGCTAAAAGACACATAAAGATGCCCAGATAAAAAAAGAAACCTGTACAGCTTTCAGTACCGTCCTTCCATCAAGTGAAGACCAATAAGATCCCTTGTATTGATTGATTTTCCTGGTCCCTTAACGGGACGGACACGACTCCCAAGAGAAGTCAGTGTCTCGCGGAATGTCTCCTTTTATTAATGTCGCTAGCGAGAGATGTTGTGTCCACGACTGTTGGGACATTTCTTCACACATAGAAAAGCCAGCTTGAAAGTTGAAGAGCCAGATGGGAGTCACATTCTATGAAAGTTATAAATAAGATCGTATAGTGATGGAATACGAGAAGCCAAAGTTTGGTGCAGGTTTAATTTGCCTTTTATTTTTTTGGTTTTTTATTTGGTCTTTGTTTTGAGTGAAATGTGGCAACTGTTTTAGTTGATGGGGTTTTAACATGCCAGGTTGTGAATGTGGGTGTGAGAATATGTGTGTGTATGAATATGTATGTGTGAATATGTGTGTGTGAGAGTTTGTGTATGTGAATATGTGTGTTTGTGAATATGCGTGTGTGAATGTATGTGTGTGAATATATATATATATATATATATATATATATATATATATATATATATATATGTGTGTGTGTGTGTGCATGTGTGTGTGTGTGTCGGTTGAGATGACAATGTGAGCATGAAGGAATCTATGAGTGAATGAGTTTGTAAGTGAATGTGTGTATGAGTGAATGTGTGTGCAAGTGAATGTGTGTATGACTGAATGTGTGTATGGGTGAATGTATGTGCACGTGAATGTGTGTATGGGTGAATGTGTGTATCGGTGAATGTGTGTATGAGTGAATGTGTGTGCGTGTGAATGTGTGTGCAAGTGAATGTGTGTTGAAGTAAATGTGTGTGCAAGTGAATGTGTGTATAGGTGAATGTGTTTGCAAGTCAATGTGTGTGCAAGTGAATGTGTGTATGAGCTAATGTGTGTGCAAGTGAATGTGTGTATAGGTGAATGTGTTTGCAAGTCAATGTGTGTGCAAGTGAATGTATGTGCAAGTGAATGGGTGTATGAGTGAATGTGTGTGCAGGTGAATGGGTGAATGTGTGTGCAAGTGAATGTGTGTATGAGTGAATGTATGTATGATTGAATGTGTGTGTGGGTGAATGTGTGTATGAGTGAATGTGTGTGTGGGTGAATGTGTGTATGAGTGAATGTGTGTGCAAGTGAATGTGTGTATGAGGGCATGTGTGTATTGGTGAATGTGTTTATGAGTGAATGTGTATATGAGTGAATGGGTGTATAGGTTAATGGGTGTATAAGTGAATATGAGTATGAGTGAACGAGTTGAAGCGAACATGTATATGAGTAATTGTGTTTATAAGTGAATTTGTGTTAGAGCACCACTGATAGACATTGTAAACCAAATCTATGTAGACCCATCTTCAGTCTCTCTTTTTCTGAGAACAATGACTGCCATTTCCGCAGTCCCCTTTACAAAGTGCCAACATAAAACAGCTCTTGTGGTGTTTTGACTGGTTTGTTTGTGCTTTTGTTTTATTTATTCGAGTGGATTGGAGTTGGAAGGGGCTATGGGCACTTTATTTTCGTGCAATGTCGTTTGAAATTGTCGCCCAGGCAGCCGACTTGGCTCGCACTGGTGTTCGAGTTTGCACACGGCCGCCAACCGACAATGTAAGTTCACAATGGCGGCAGGTTGTCCTGTTTTTGTAGAGACTGATGTAGTCACATTAACTGTTTCGGTTGCTTTGTTTGTTTTAAATGTGTGTTTTAAATGTATGTTTTAAATGTGTGTTTTAAATGTGTGTTTTAAATGTATGTTTTAAGTGTATGTTTTAAATGTGCGTTTTAAATGTGCGTTTTAAAAGTGTGTTTTAATGTGTGTTTTTAATGTGTGTTTTACATGTGTGTTTTAAATGTGTGTTTATAATGTGTATTTTAATGTGTTTTTATAATGTGTGTTTTAATGTGTGTTTTAAATGTGTGTTTTAAATGTGTGTTTTAAATGTGTGTTTTAAATGTGTTTTTTCAAGGAAACTAGAGTAAAAAAGTGACTGCGCATTCTCTATTCGATGGAAGTCGTTTGGAATCGTCGCCTACTCCGAGATTAGGGTTGCACGGTAGTCGCCCATGTCAACATAATTTGCCACCGCGCTTTGACGAGAGATATGACACAAGTGGTGCGGATATGGGAAACTCCAAACTGTAGTGATACTGATTCCATGAAGAGAACAGAACAGAACAATCTCTCTCTGATCGCGACTTGTCTATTCTTTGATGTTATCTTCCCATCTCACTTTCTATCTACTTCGCTTTCGAACTCCTTTCAGAGTTCCTTGCAGAATGGTCTTGTCAAAAGTCAAGTGATCTATAAACCACTTCATTTTATGTTTCATCACAAAAGTCAAGTGATCTATAAACCACTTCATTTTATGTTTCATCACAAAAGTCAAGTGATCTATAAACCACTTCATTTTATGTTTCATCACAAAAGTCAAGTGATCTATAAACCACTTCATTTTATGTTTCATCACAAAAGTCAAGTGATCTATAAACCACTTCATTTTATGTTTCATCACAAAAGTCAAGTGATCTATAAACCACTTCATTTTATGTTTCATCACAAAAGTCAAGTGATCTATAAACCACTCCATTTTATGTTTCATCACAAAAGTCAAGTGATCTATAAACCACTTTATTTTATGTTTCATCACAAAAGTCAAGTGATCTATAAACCACTTCATTTTATGTTTCATCACAAAAGTCAAGTGATCCTTAAACCACTTCATTTTATGTTTCATCACAAAAGTCAAGTGATCTATAAACCACTTTATTTTATGTTTCATCACAAAAGTCAAGCGATCTATAAACCACTCCATTTTATGTTTCATCACAAAAGTCAAGTGATCTATAAACCACTTCATTTTATGTTTCTTCACAAAAGTCAAGTGATGAAATGCAACAATCAGTGAAGGTTAAAATACAGCCACGAGTGTCCAATATACAGAGAGTGTTTCACTCGTTACGGAAACAGGCATTTCATCAATAATGAATCTCCGTCATCATCATCAAGTGCCATCTCCGCAACGAAGGTTGGCTATTCTTGGAGCGCCATTCTGCTCTGTCTCTTGCTTTGATGGTGGAGGTTGTCATAGGCTGGTTTGTCCATCTTTTGATGTTACTCGTCCATGTTGGTCTTGGTCTGTCTCTGCCTCTCTTACCTTTTATTTTCCGCTCCAAGTTTACTTTTAGTAGGCTGTTGTGTCTTTAAACATAGCCCAAAAATTGCATTTGTCTTGTTTTAACTGTATTTAGTAGTTCTCTTTTCATTTTTAGTTGTTTTAAGACTTCATCGTTTTTTTTTTTTTTTTTTTTTTCATCCAATTCTACCTATTCTTCTATATATCCATATTTCAAAGGATTCAATTTTCTGTTCAGTTTTCTTGTCTAATGTCCATGTTTCTGCACCATATAGGAATGTTGAGAATACATAACATTTTGCTATTCTTAGTTTTAGACCTGGTGTTATTTGTTTTGATGATTCTCCAGTTTGGACACATACGGTGGTAACTTCCAGCATACGTCATCATGGCGTCACATTTCTAACAAAGTGAAGTAATTTCAACAAATGAAAAGACGATTAGAGGCCACAGAGATGGGATTTCTCAGAAGAATGTTGAAAGTTCTCTGGACAGCTAGAAAGACCAATGAGGAAGTTCTCAAAGAGGTCAACACAAAAAGGGAGCTCTTAAAAAACATCAGAAAGAAACAATCAACATTTTTCGGGCACATCATAAGAAGAGGAAAGTTGGAATATTTGGTTACAACTGGCAAAATAAAAGGAAAGAAAAATCGCGGGCGACAAAGAGAGAAAATACTGGATAGCTTGGTGTCATGTCATGGAAAACAGTCAACAACAGAACTGATACGATGCACTGTAGATAGAAGATAGTGGAAGGACATGATCGCCTACGCCAACCGGTATGGCACATGATGACGATGATAAAGTAAATTCACTTCAACTTTGCAACATTATTATTGGTGGTAAAGTCATTAAAGAAATGTCGCGCTCTGTAGCGACTGAGTCTCCATATTTAAGAAGAGTGCTACCGAATGCCCTCGCTATAGTCCTCGTGATTTTTTGGTTCAGATTTTGAAAGTACCAAAGTTAACAAACATCCGTTATAAGAATCATCATTATCATGTGCCATACCGGTTGGCGTAGGCGATCATGTCCCTCCACAATCTTCAATCTATAGTGCATCGTATCAGTTCTGTTGTTGACTTTTTTCCATGCCATGACACCAAGCTATCCAGATTTTCTCTTTTCGTCGTCCGATATCTCTTTTTCCCTTTATTTTGCCAGTTGTAACCAAGTATTCCTACTTTCCTCTTCTCATCATGCGCCCGAAAAATGTTGATTGTTTCTTTCCGCTGTTTTTTATGAGCTCCCTTTTTATGTTGGCCTATTTGAGAACTTCCTCATTGGTCTTTTTAGCTGTCCAGGGAACTTTCAACATTCTTCTAAGAAATCCCATCTCTGTGGCCTCTAATCGTCTTTTCATTTGTTTGTCTACTGTCCATGATTCACGTCTATAGGTCAGAGTTGGTTCTATATAGCACCGATGAACTCTCTTTCTCATTTCTATTGACATAGATTTGTTGTATAAGATATTTTTCATTTTCTGAAATGCTATTTTGGCCTGAGCTATTCTGCTTTTTATTTCTGTGGTGCATCTCCCATCTGATGTTATTATTGTGCCCAAGTATTTTGACGCGTTGCACGCTTTTATAAGAATAGTGCTACCAAATGCCCTCGCTATAGTCCTCACGACTTTTGGTTCAGAATTTGAAAGTACCAAAGTTAAAAACACCCTTTATAAGAAGAGTTATGGTTATAGTTAGTCGAAGGTTCCAGTATCACTGCAAGCGAATTAAAATGCACAACTGTTCAACCGCCCGTGACAGTGGAATCATCCGAATTAGTATCTCATATTCCACACAAAGAAAAGTAGCTGCAGCACCCATCATCAAGTCTCATCTAAGAAAATTTCTACCAAATGCCCTCACTATAGTCCTCGCGACTTTTGGTTCCGATTTTGAAAACACCAAACCTAACAGAGGCAAACTATATAAAAAGAGTGCTACAAAAAAAAGCTCTCGCTATAGTCCTCGTGATTTTGGTTCAGAATTTGAAAATACCAAAGTTAACAAACTATATAAAAGGAGTACTTATAAATTCCCTCGGTATAGTCCTCGCGATTTTGGTTCAGAATTTGAAAATACCAAAATTAACAAACTGTATAAGAGGAGTACTTATAAATGCCCTCGCTATAATCCTCGTGATTTTGGTTCAGAATTTGAAAATACCAAAATTAACAAACTGTATAAGATGAGTACTTATAAATGCCCTCGCTATAATCCTCGTGATTTTGGTTCAGAATTTGAAAATACAAAAATTAACAAACTATATAAGAGGAGTACTTATAAATTCCCTCGCTATAGTCCTCGTGATTTTGGTTCAGAATTTGAAAATACCAAAATTAACAAATGGCTGTTTCCTTTTTCAACTGACCAGAACAGGTCCTCTCGTGTCAGCTCTTCATGATCGGCACGAGGCCACTTAAGATCGGTCTAGCCAATCTCCAGGAATCCGCCAGCATTTATTTCACTCACCAAACCGACAAATAATTGAACCAGGGCCGGGCAATTGATTTACAGAATAAACGGTAGAAGACTCCAGAAAGGCGGGTGAGATTACGGACTCGTGTAGGCCATTTGGGTACTTAATGTTTATAGCGTTCTGGGTTCTGTTGCGTGGGGCAAAAAAATAGTGCAATACAGATCTTTGGTTTGGGCATCTAGTACTGTTGTACGGTTATATGTAATATACTCTTGTGTATGTTTGTATACATATATATTCTTCATCTTATTCTTTCTTTCGTCACCTGCCTTTCAGCGTCGAGGGGAGATATTTGTTTTTTCGTTCGCCAGCTTTTACCTCTGACGAAGTCCCTAGAGACTAGGAACTTAATTTTGCGTGTTAATCCATTTTTCCCTTACAGCCGTGTGCACAGGGGTCCCTCACCGCACAGGCAGATAACTCCGACTTCGGAGGTACTCATATTTTTTTCGTCTATGAGTAATTGACGTTTCAAACCGGTCCTCGCTGCTGAAACTGAGGGTGGTTGCCGCAAAGAGAAATCATAAATAAAAATCCCAACTAATTTAACCGGTTATACAGCAAGGATAAAATAGAACAATAAGAGCTCTACAGTTATTTATGTAAAAAGAAGGAAGAAAAGACAAACAAAGAGGTTCTGAAACAGGTCAAAGTGAACAAAAGAAGTACTTTTTAAACAATTCGGAAAAAAAACAAGTGAAACTTTTGGGGCATGTGAAGAGACAAAACACCCTTATAAAAGTTATCTCGAAAGGGAAGGTATAAGGTAGACGTGGCAGAGGCAGACCAAGATAAAGTGGACTGAACACATCAAAAGGTGGACAGATGAACCTATGACAACATGCACCATCAAGATAAGAAACACAGTAAAATGGCGCTCCATGGTAGCCAACCTTCGATGTGGAGACGGCACCTAATGAATGAATGACGCTCCATGGTCGCCAACCTTCGATGTGGAGACGGCACCTAATGAATGAATGACGCTCCATGGTCGCCAACCTTCGATGTGGAGACGGCACCTAATGAATGAATGACGCTCCACGGTCGCCAACCTTCGGTGCGGAGACGGCACCTAATGAATGAATGACGCTCCATGGTAGCCAACCTTCGATGTGGAGACGGCACCTAATGAATGAATGACGCTCCACTGTCGCCATCCTTCGGTGTGGAGACCATACCCAATGAATTATAATGATGACCGACAAGAAGGAAAAAAATGAACACATTTGAACTTATCAACAAACTGAGACATACGCAAAATACGCCAATTTAACGCTCATTTAAAAGTGGAACACGGTAAAAGATTAACCATCGAGTTAACGCAAGCGAAGATAAAGAAGCAATAATCAGCTTTTCGGCTCTTCGATACTTAACTCATCAACCACAGATTGTTCTATAGATAAATTTGAGTTACTTTCCAGAACTTTACGCAGAACGCGATGAGTTCCTCTGTTTCCCATCATTCCCCATAACTATCAATATCTCATATTTGTTGATCTGACTCACTATAGGCTTCCGAGCTCAGACCCGACATATTGACACCAATATTATCCCCTACCTTCGTCTCAAATGACGGAGATTTGTGCTGCCGAGTTAGTATACCCTCGACTGTGTCTCGTTCGATGCAGCTACTATGGTTTCTGAGCTGACTGGCTACGAGTACTACATTAGGGACCTATTTGGCACACGGAACTACATAGATACTGGGGGATGGGTTATTGGTGTGTGGTAAAAAAAAAAGTAAAGAGCCCCCGTCACGCCACGTGACATATAGGGAATATAGTGTTAGTGACCCTATATTTTACAGACCTTCAGCACATGATTGTTGGGGTAATGTGGTCGGTATTACGCCCGTGCCGCTTTACTTTCCCCCCAAAAAAATCCGGTACCCATTTAAGGCTGGGTGAACCCGGAAGCCGTCGGTTGGGATCGAACCCTACCTCGTGTGGTGGGGTGGTAGAGAAGCGTTATATCCGCGGGAGGTACATTCCCAGATAGCTCCCCAGCCATCAACCAATTAATTAGGGAACAGGCAAATAATTGCAATGCTGCGGTAAAGCTGATAGCAAAGAGCCAGTGGTGGGGTGTGATAAACACTACAAGGTATGGTGACAGCTTTACAAGGAAGGAACACAACACAATACTGATATTTCGGCCTGTGAGGACAGACTAGCCGTTTGAGCTGAGTCCTTTTTATATACTTTTAATGATACATTTTTCACTTTTTACTAGTTACGTTTCGCTCTTTAGTCTCAAGCTCCTTCTCACTTTCTAATCTTACGATTTTAGATATCTGTACACGTATCCTACCTTAACTCATGTAGCATATATCTCTACACGTATCCTACCTTAACTCATGTAGCATATATCCCTACACGTATCCTACCTTAACTCATGTAGCATATATCTCTACACGTATCCTACCTTAACTCATGTAGCATATATCTCTACACGTATCCTACCTTAACTCATGTAGCATATATCTCTACACGTATCCTACCTTAACCCATGTAGCATATATCTCTACACGTATCCTACCTTAACTCATGTAGCATATATCTCTACACGTATCCTACCTCACCTCATGTAGCATATATCTCTACACGTATCCTACCTTAACTCATGTAGCATATATCTCTACACGTATCCTACCTTAACTCATGTAGCATATATCTCTACACTTATCCTACCTCAACTCATGTAGCATATATCTCTACAATTATCCTACCTCACCTCATGTAGCATATATCTCTACACTTATCCTACCTCACCTCATGTAGCATATATCTCTACACTTATCCTACCTCACCTCATGTAGCATATATCTCTACACTTATCCTACCTCAACTCATGTAGCATATATCTCTACACTTATCCTACCTCACCTCATGTAACACATATCTCTACACTTATCCTACCTCACCTCATGTAGCATATCTCTACACTCATCCTACCTCACCTCATGTAGCATATCTCTACACTCATCCTACCTCACCTCATGTAGCACATATCTCTACACTTATCCTACCTCACCTCATGTAGCATATATCTCTACACTTATCCTACCTCACCTCATGTAGCATATATCTCTACACTTATCCTACCTCACCTCATGTAGCATATATCTCTACACTTATCCTACCTCACCTCATGTAGCATATCTCTACACTCATCCTACCTCACCTCATGTAGCATATCTCTACACTCATCCTACCTCACCTCATGTAGCACATATCTCTAAACCCATCCTACCTCACCTCATGTAGAATATCTCTACACTCATCCTACCTCACCTCATGTAGCATATCTCTACACCCATCCTACCTCACCTCATGTAGCACATATCTCTACACCCATCCTACCTCACCTCATGTAGCACATATCTCTACACCCATCCTACCTCACCTCATGTAGCACATATCTCTACACCCATCCTACCTCACCTCATGCAGCACATATCTCTACACCCATCCTACCTCACCTCATGTAGCACATATCTCTACACCCATCCTACCTCACCTCATGTAGCACATATCTCTACACCCATCCTACCTCACCTCATGCAGCACATATCTCTCTCTCTTCTCTTATCCCAACATTTGTCTTTTCCTCTCTCTGTCCACCTCTCCCTTAACTTTATCATCAGACATGTAGTTATAGATAATTGTACTTCACCGTTTGTTGTCGTTGTCCCTGTATTCTGAAGAAGGCCACAGGCAGAAACGTCGGTATTGTATTGTGTTCCTTCCTTGTATAGCTGTCACCATACCTTGGAGTGCTTATAACACCCCACTGCTGGCTCCCATCAACCAATTGATGACATTAATAGCCGATATCATCCCAGCGTTGTGCTGCACATACCGGACCTGGACCCTGGATGCAAGAACAATGGGGAACATGACCTCTACTGAGATGTGGTGTGTCAGACGAATGACAGGAGACGGTCCGATAGATGGGGTCAGAAGTTGAGAGCTGAGAGGGAGGCTAGGAATGGCCCCCGGTATGGAATATATAAAGACACTGCGGATGGAGTGGTTTAAACACGTAGGGAACAGGCAAATAATTGCAATGCTGCGGTAAAGCTGGTAGCAAGGAGCCAATGGCGGGGTGTGCTAAACACTCCAAGGTATGGTGACAGCTTTACAAATAAAGAACACAACACAATACTGACGTTTCGGCCTGTGGCCTTCTTCAGAATACAGGGACAACGACAACAAGCGGTGAAGCACAATTACTACATGTTAGATGATAAAGTGGAGGGCGAGGAAAGTAGGATAGAACGGAGTGGAAATGGTTCTAACTAAAGTACACAGAGATGAATGACGTTAAACAAACATAAAGTAGCAGCGATATCAATTGAGTAGGGAACAGGCAAATAATTGCAATGCTGCGGTAAAGCTGGTAGCAAGGAGCCAATGGCGGGGTGTGCTAAACACTCCAAGGTATGGTGACAGCTTTACAAATAAAGAACACAACACAATACTGACGTTTCGGCCTGTGGCCTTCTTCAGAATACAGGGACAACGACAACAAGCGGTGAAGCACAATTACTACATGTTAGATGATAAAGTGGAGGGCGAGGAAAGTAGGATAGAACGGAGTGGAAATGGTTCTAACTAAAGTACACAGAGATGAATGACGTTAAACAAACATAAAGTAGCAGCGATATCAATTGAGTAGGGAACAGGCAAATAATTGCAATGCTGCGGTAAAGCTGGTAGCAAGGAGCCAATGGCGGGGTGTGCTAAACACTCCAAGGTATGGTGACAGCTTTACAAATAAAGAACACAACACAATACTGACGTTTCGGCCTGTGGCCTTCTTCAGAATACAGGGACAACGACAACAAGCGGTGAAGCACAATTACTACATGTTAGATGATAAAGTGGAGGGCGAGGAAAGTAGGATAGAACGGAGTGGAAATGGTTCTAACTAAAGTACACAGAGATGAATGACGTTAAACAAACATAAAGTAGCAGCGATATCAATTGAGTAGGGAACAGGCAAATAATTGCAATGCTGCGGTAAAGCTGGTAGCAAGGAGCCAATGGCGGGGTGTGCTAAACACTCCAAGGTATGGTGACAGCTTTACAAATAAAGAACACAACACAATACTGACGTTTCGGCCTGTGGCCTTCTTCAGAATACAGGGACAACGACAACAAGCGGTGAAGCACAATTACTACATGTTAGATGATAAAGTGGAGGGCGAGGAAAGTAGGATAGAACGGAGTGGAAATGGTTCTAACTAAAGTACACAGAGATGAATGACGTTAAACAAACATAAAGTAGCAGCGATATCAATTGAGTAGGGAACAGGCAAATAATTGCAATGCTGCGGTAAAGCTGGTAGCAAGGAGCCAATGGCGGGGTGTGCTAAACACTCCAAGGTATGGTGACAGCTTTACAAATAAAGAACACAACACAATACTGACGTTTCGGCCTGTGGCCTTCTTCAGAATACAGGGACAACGACAACAAGCGGTGAAGCACAATTACTACATGTTAGATGATAAAGTGGAGGGCGAGGAAAGTAGGATAGAACGGAGTGGAAATGGTTCTAACTAAAGTACACAGAGATGAATGACGTTAAACAAACATAAAGTAGCAGCGATATCAATTGAGTAGGGAACAGGCAAATAATTGCAATGCTGCGGTAAAGCTGGTAGCAAGGAGCCAATGGCCAAGGCAGAACAATCAAAACACAACGAGCCTTCAATACGCGTTGGGGGAATGGAGCCAGTGATGGGGAGTGTTAGACACTCCAAGGTATGGTGACAGCTTTACAAACAGGGAACACAATACAATACTGACGTTTCGGCTAGGAGCCTTCTTCAGAAAACAGGGACAACAACAACAAACGATGAAGCACAATTATCTATATCTACATGTTAGATGATAGGGAGAATGGAGAGGTGGACAGAAAAGAAGAGAAGAAAGTAGGATGTTGAAATAAGAAAGGAGGCTACATGAGGGGAGGTAGGAAGAGAGTCAAGATGTGTAGAAAAGAGAGGTAGAAAAATTGAGGAAGAGATAGAAATATCAAAAGTACAACGAAGATAATGTATAACACGTATACGAAAAATCAAACACTTAGCTGGGAAAACTTGACTGTCCGCCGTAGAGCAATCGAGAGAATTACCAGACTCAAGAGTCGACCACGAAAAAGATGGATCTATGGAATATTGGAGGCACTCGGAAACATAACAGCAGCAGAGGTGAACAAAAGACCGTAAATGATATCTCCCCTCGACGCTGAAAGGCAAAAATGAGGAAGGAAAGAAAAAGTAATGTAGCGCCATCTTTGCACAAAATGTTTGTAGCTGTTTTACTCTGTCTCTTTCGTTAATGGCACACACTGTGTTAGGTTGTCTTGCCCATTGTTGCAACATCTGACCACTTCCTTGTCAGGCTTGGGTAATTTCCTAGGTTAGGTAAATAGATTACAGTGAGCTCCCCTGAGTTGACGTCACAACAAAACAACGGTGGTTTCCGAATACTAAAATTGATTTCAATGTTCGTCTATATTCATCAATGTTCGTCTATGTTCGTCACTGTTCATCAATGTTCATCAATGCTCATCTATGTTCATCAATGTTCATCTATGTTCATCAATGTTCATCAATGTTCGTCTATGTTCATCAATGTTCATCTATGTTCATCAATGTTCATCAATGTTCATCAATCTTCGTCTATGTTCATCAATGTTCATAATGTTCGTCTATGTTCATCAATGTTCATCTATGTTCATCAATGTTCGTCTATGTTCATCAATGTTCGTCTATGTTCATCAATGTTCGTCTATGTTCATCATTGTTCATCAATGTTCACCAATGTTCATCTATGTTCATCTATGTTCATCAATGTTCATCAATGTTCGTCTATGTTAATCTATGTTCATCAATGTTCGTCTATGTTCATCTATGTTCATCTATGTTCATCAATGTTCATCTATGTTCATCTATGTTCATCAATGTTCATCTATGTTCATCAATGTTCATCTATGTTCATCTATGTTCATCTATGTTCATCTATGTTCATCAATGTTCATCTATGTTCATCTATGTTCATCAATGTTCATCTATGTTCATCTATGTTCATCAATGTTCATCTATGTTCATCTATGTTCATCTATGTTCATCAATGTTCATCTATGTTCATCTATGTTCATCAATGTTCATCTATGTTCATCTATGTTCATCAATGTTCATCTATATTCATCTATGTTCATCAATGTTCATCAATGTTCACCAATATTCATCTAAGTTCATCTATGTTCATAAATGTTCATCAATGTTCATCAATGTTCATCTATGTTCATCTATATAAGTCAATGTTCATCAATGGTCATCTACATTCATCAATGTTGGTCTATATTCATCAATGTTGGTCTATATTCATCAAAGGTTCGTCTATGTTCAGCAATGTTCATCTATATTCATCAATGTTCGTCTATATTCATCAATGTTCGTCTATGTTCAGCAATGTACATCTATATTCATCAATGTTCGTCTATGTTCGTCAAAGTTGGTCTATATTCATCAATGTTGGTCCATATTCATCACTGTTGGTCTATATTCATCACTGTTGGTCTATATTCATCAATGTTCGTCTATGTTCATCTATATTCATCTAAGTTCGTCTATGTTCATCAATGTTGGTCTATGTTCATCAATGTTCGTCTATGTTCTTCTATGTTCATCTATGTTCATCTATGTTTCTCAATGTTCGTCTATTTTCGTCTATGTTTGTCTATGTTCATCAATGTTCGTCTATTTTCGTCTATGTTCGTCTATTTTCGTCTATGTTCGTCTATGTTCATCAATGTTCATCTATGTTCGTAAATGTTCGTCTAATTTCGTCTATGTTCGTCTATGTTCATCAATGATCATCTATATTCGTCAGTTTTGGTCTATGTTCATCAATGTTCGTCTATGTTCGTCAGTGTTCGTCTATGTTCGTCTATGTTCGTCTATGTTAGTCTACGTTCGTCAATCTTCGTCTATGTTTGTCTATGTTCATCAATGTTTGTCTATATTCGTCTATGTTCATCAATGTTCGTCCATGTTCGTCTATGTTCATTATGTTCATCAATGTTCTTCTATGTTCGTCTATTTTCATCAATGTTCATCAATGATCTTCTATGTTCGTCTATGTTCGTCTATGTTCATCAATGTTCATCAATGTTCGTCTATGTTCGTCTATATTCATCAATGTTCGTCTATGTTCGTCTATGTTCATCTATGTTCGTCTATGTTCATCTATGTTATTCAATGTTCGTTCATCCTATGTTCGTTCTATGTTCATCAATGTTCGTCTATGTTCGTCTATGTTCATCAATGTTATTCAATGTTCGTCTATGTTCATCTATGTTATTCAATGTTCGTCTTTGTTCATCAATGTTTGTCTATGTTCATCAATGTTCGTCTATGTTCGTCTATGTTCATCAATTTTCGTCTATGTTCATCAATGTTCATCTATGTTCATCAATATTCATCTATGTTCATCAATGTTCATCTATGTTCATCTATGTTCATCTATGTTCATCAATGTTTATCTATGTTCATCAATGTTCATCAATGTTCATCTATGTTCATCAATGTTCGTCTATGTTCGTCTATGTTCATCAATGTTCATCTATATTCATCAATGTTCGTCTATGTTCATCAATGTTCGTCTATGTTCATCAATGTTCATCTATGTTCATCAATCTTCGTCTATGTTCATCTATGTTCATCTATGTTCATCAATGTTCGTCTATGTTCAGCTATGTTCATCTGTGTTCATCAATGTTCATCTATGTTCATCAATGTTCATCTATGTTCATCTATGTTCATCAATCTTCGTCTATGTTCATCTATGTTCATCAATGTTCATAATGTTCGTCTATGTTCATCAATGTTCATCTATGTTCATCAATGTTCATCTATGTTCATCAATGTTCATCTATGTTCATCTATGTTCATCTATGTTCATCAATGTTCATGTTCATCAATGTTCATCTATGTTCATCTATGTTCATCAATGTTCATCTATGTTCATCAATGTTCATCAATGTTCATCAATGTTCACCAATATTCATCTAAGTTCATCTATGTTCATCAATGTTCATCAATGTTCATCAATGTTCATCTATGTTCATCTATATTCGTCAATGTTCATCAATGTTCATCTATATTCATCAATGTTGGTCTATATTCATCAATGTTGGTCTTTATTCATCAAAGGTTCGTCTATGTTCAGCAATGTTCATCTATATTCATCAATGTTTGTCTATATTCATCAATGTTCGTCTATGTTCAGCAATGTACATCTATATTCATCAATGTTCGTCTATGTTCATCAAAGTTGCTCTATATTCATCAATGTTGGTCTATATTCATCAATGTTGGTCTATATTCATCAATGTTCGTCTATGTTCATCTATATTCATCTAAGTTCGTCTATTTTCGTCTATGTTTGTCTATGTTCATCAATGTTCGTCTATTTTCGTCTATGTTCGTCTATTTTCGTCTATGTTCCTCTATGTTCATCAATGTTCATCTATGTTCGTCAATGTTCGTCTAATTTCGTCTATGTTCGTCTATGTTCATCAATGTTCATCTATGTTCGTCAGTTTTGGTCTATGTTCATCAATGTTCGTCTATGTTCGTCAGTGTTCGTCTATGATCGTCTATGTTAGTCTACGTTCGTCAATCTTCGTCTATGTTTGTCTATGTTCATCAATGTTAATCTATATTCGTCTATGTTCATCAATGTTCGTCCATGTTCGTCTATGTTCATTATGTTCATCAATGTTCTTCTATGTTCGTCTATTTTCATCAATGTTCATCAATGATCTTCTATGTTCGTCTATGTTCGTCTATGTTCATCAATGTTCATCAATGTTCGTCTATGTTCGTCTATATTCATCAATGTTCGTCTATTTTCGTCTGTGTTCGTCTATGTTCGTCTATGTTCATCAATGTTATTCAATGTTCGTCTATGTTCATCTATGTTATTCAATGTTCGTCTATGTTCATCAATGTTTGTCTATGTTCATCAATGTTCGTCTATGTTCGTCTATGTTCATCAATGTTCGTCTATGTTCTTCTATGTTCATCTATGTTCATCAATTTTCGTCTATGTTCATCAATATTCGTCAATGTTCGTCTATTTTCGTCTATGTTCATCTATGTTCATCAATGTTATTCAATGTTCGTCTATGTTCGTCTATGTTCATCAATGTTATTCAATGTTCGTCTATGTTCATCTATGTTATTCAATGTTCGTCTTTGTTCATCAATGTTTGTCTATGTTCATCAATGTTCGTCTATGTTCGTCTATGTTCATCAATTTTCGTCTATGTTCATCAATGTTCATCTATGTTCATCAATATTCATCTATGTTCATCAATGTTCATCTATGTTCATCTATGTTCATCTATGTTCATCAATGTTCATCTATGTTCATCAATGTTCATCAATGTTCATCTATGTTCATCAATGTTCGTCTATGTTCGTCTATGTTCATCAATGTTCATCTATGTTCATCAATGTTCGTCTATGTTCATCAATGTTCGTCTATGTTCATCAATGTTCATCTATGTTCATCAATCTTCGTCTATGTTCATCTATGTTCATCTATGTTCATCAATGTTCGTCTATGTTCAGCTATGTTCATCTATGTTCATCAATGTTCATCTATGTTCATCAATGTTCATCAATGTTCATCAATCTTCGTCTATGTTCATCTATGTTCATCAATGTTCATAATGTTCGTCTATGTTCATCAATGTTCATCTATGTTCATCAATGTTCGTCTATGTTCATCAATGTTCGTCTATGTTCATCAATGTTCGTCTATGTTCATCATTGTTCATCAATGTTCATCAATGTTCATCAATGTTCATCTATGTTCATCAATGTTCATCAATGTTCGTCTATGTTAATCTATGTTCATCAATGTTCGTCTATGTTCATCTATGTTCATCTATGTTCATCAATGTTCATCTATGTTCATCTATGTTCATCAATGTTCATCTATGTTCATCAATGTTCATCTATGTTCATCAATGTTCATCTATGTTCATCTATGTTCGTCTATGTTCATCAATGTTCATCTATGTTCATCAATGTTCATCTATGTTCATCTATGTTCATCAATGTTCATCTATGTTCATCTATGTTCATCAATGTTCATCAATGTTCATCAATGTTCACCAATATTCATCTAAGTTCATCTATGTTCATCAATGTTCATCAATGTTCATCAATGTTCATCTATGTTCATCTATATTCGTCAATGTTCATCAATGTTCATCTATATTCATCAATGTTCATCTATATTCATCAATGTTGGTCTTTATTCATCAAAGGTTCGCCTATGTTCAGCAATGTTCATCTATATTCATCAATGTTCGTCTATATTCATCAATGTTCGTCTATGTTCAGCAATGTACATCTATATTCATCAATGTTCGTCTATGTTCATCAAAGTTGGTCTATATTCATCAATGTTGGTCTATATTCATCAATGTTGGTCTATATTCATCAATGTTCGTCTATGTTCATCTATATTCATCTAAGTTCGTCTATGTTCATCAATGTTGGTCTATGTTCATCAATGTTCGTCTATGTTCTTCTATGTTCATCTATGTTCATCTATGTTTCTCAATGTTCGTCTATTTTCGTCTATGTTTGTCTATGTTCATCAATGTTCGTCTATTTTCGTCTATGTTCGTCTATTTTCGTCAATGTTCTTCTATGTTCATCAATGTTCTTCTATGTTCGTCAATGTTCGTCTAATTTCGTCTATGTTCGTCTATGTTCATCAATGTTCATCTATGTTCGTCAGTTTTGGTCTATGTTCATCAATGTTCGTCTATGTTCGTCAGTGTTCGTCTATGTTCGTCTATGTTAGTCTACGTTCGTCAATCTTCGTCTATGTTTGTCTATGTTCATCAATGTTTGTCTATATTCGTCTATGTTCATCAATGTTCGTCCATATTCGTCTATGTTCATTATGTTCATCAATGTTCTTCTATGTTCGTCTATTTTCATCAATGTTCATCAATGATCTTCTATGTTCGTCTTTGTTCGTCTATGTTCATCAATGTTCATCAATGTTCGTCTATGTTCGTCTATATTCATCAATGTTCGTCTATTTTCGTCTATGTTCGTCTATGTTCATCAATGTTATTCAATGTTCGTCTATGTTCATCTATGTTATTCAATGTTCGTCTATGTTCATCAATGTTTGTCTATGTTCATCAATGTTCGTCTATGTTCATCAATTTTCGTCTATGTTCATCAATATTCGTCAATGTTCGTCTATTTTCGTCTATGTTCATCTATGTTCATCAATGTTATTCAATGTTCGTCTATGTTCGTCTATGTTCATCAATGTTATTCAATGTTCGTCTATGTTCATCTATGTTATTCAATGTTCGTCTTTGTTCATCAATGTTTGTCTATGTTCATCAATGTTCGTCTATGTTCGTCTATGTTCATCAATTTTCGTCTATGTTCATCAATGTTCATCTATGTTCATCAATATTCATCTATGTTCATCAATGTTCATCTATGTTCATCAATGTTCGTCAATGTTCGTCTATTTTCGTCTATGTTCTTCTATGTTCATCAATGTTCGTCTATGTTCATCAATGTTCGTCTATGTTCATCAATGTTCGTCTATTTTCGTCTATGTTCGTCTATGTTCATCAATGTTTGTCTATTTTCGTCTATGTTCGTCTATGTTCATCAATGTTCGTCTATGTTCATGAAATGTTCGTCTATGTTCATCAATGTTCGTCTATGTTCATCAATGTTCGTCTATTTTCTTCTATGTTCGTCTATGTTCATCAACGTTCATGAATTTTCGTCTATGTTCATCAATTTTCATAATTGATCGTCTATTTTCGTATTTGTTCGTCTATGTTCGTCTATGTTCATCAATGTTCGTCTTTTTTCGTCTATGTTCGTCTATGTTCATCAATGTTCGTCTATGTTCATCAATGTTCGTCTATGTTCATCAATGTTCGTCTAATTTCGTCAATGTTCGTCTATGTTCATCAATGTTCGTCTATGTTCATCAACGTTCATGAATTTTCGTCTATGTTCATCAATTTTCATAAATGATCGTCTATTTTCGTCTATGTTCGTCTATGTTCATCAATGTTCGTCTATGTTCATCTATGTTCGTCTATGTTCATCAATGTTCGTCTATGTTCATCTATGTTCGTCTATGTTCATCAATGTTCATCTATGTTCATCAATGTTCATCAATGTTCATCAATGTTCATCTATTTTCATCAATGTTCGTCTATGTTCATCTATGTTCGTCTATGTTCATCAATGTTCATCTATTTTCATCAATGTTCGTCTATGTTCATCAATGTTCATCTATGTTCATCAATGTTCATCTATGTTCATCAATGTTCGTCTATGTTCATCAATGTTCATCTATGTTCATCAATGTTCATCTATGTTCATCAATGTTCGTCTATGTTCATCAATGTTCGTCTATGTTCAACAAATATAGTTTATTGTATTTGTGTTTTATGAAACATCAAACTTCACCCTCGCGTTGTTTCTCTTGTCTCTACAATTAGTGCTCTTCTATCGATAGGTTGGAGAACCACCGAATATAGTTCAAATTTACTCAAGGGGACGTTAATCTTCCAAACCTAAATAATGTCCTTAAACTAGGACCTACCCTGCCTAGTTTATCCTTCATTTTTACATCCTAGCTAGCATTCCGTTTTCTATTTTATTTATCCCTGTGTCCAAAATTGTCTATTTGTCTTGTACAAATTGTATTCAATATTTCTTTCTTTATTTTAAATGTTTCATAACTTGATTATGTGTTTTCTTCTCTGCCCATCCATTTTTCCCCCCCTTGATTCCATAAATCCATATTTCAAGAGCTTCATTTATTTTTTATTTTTTATTTTTCTTTATATTTTTTTTTAATTCCTTTATTTAATTGTAACTGTTGTTTGTCTCTAACAATGTATTTGATCTGCTTATGATTGTAGTTCCGTGAATAAAGCAAGTCTTCTACTATTTTATGTTCAAAGTGTTTAGAAGAATCGGTATTTTAATATTAAAATCGGAGGCGAAGGCGCACCTCACAGCACCAGAGCTGGAAGTTGTCAACGACCCACAGCTGATGGCTTGCGCCAGGATCGGTGAACCAGAACCATCCAGACCCTTTTCCACCTCTCCGTGGTGCCTCCAGTAACAGACTAACCTGTTTAATTTGGCCAAGCGACTAGGGATCGAAGAGGGAAGGCAACCCGATACTAAAAAATGTCGTGCTGAAGTCGGATGTGTTGGGCCGAAAGGCGCAAATATCACAGTTATACTGCAAACCACAACACAACGCTGACACACCCACTTAACGTCCTTTTAAGGGCGGATGACGAAGAGGAATTATATAGTCTACTAGAATACTTTAGTCATCGGGCGAACGCAAGCAAGCAGCAAGCAAGCAACAATCAAGCAACAAGCAAGCAAGCAACAAGCAACAAGCAAGCAACAAGCAAGCAACAAGCAAGCAGCAATCAAGCAGCAAGCAAGCAGCAAGCAAGCAACGAGCAAGCAATAAGCAACAAGCAAGCAGCAAGCAAGCAGCAAGCAAGCAACAAGCAACAAGCAAGTAACAAGCAAGCAACAAGCAAGCAGCAATCAAGCAGCAAGCAAGCAGCAAGCAAGCAGCAAGCAAGCAACAAGCAAGCAATAAGCAACAAGCAAGCAGCAAGCAAGCAGCAAGCAAGCAACAAGCAACAAGCAAGCAACAAGCAAGCAACAAGCAAGCAGCAATCAAGCAGCAAGCAAGCAGCAAGCAAGTAACAAGCAAGCAGCAATCAAGCAACAAGCAAGCAACAAGCAACAAGCAAGCAACAAGCAAGCAGCAAGCAAGCAACAAGCAAGCAGCAAGCAAGCAACAAGCAAGCAGCAAGCAAGCAGCAATCAAGCAGCAAGCAAGCAGCAAGCAAGTAACAAGCAAGCAGCAATCAAGCAACAAGCAAGCAACAAGCAACAAGCAAGCAACAAGCAAGCAGCAAGCAAGCAACAAGCAAGCAGCAAGCAAGCAACAAGCAAGCAGCAAGCAAGCAGCAAGCAAGCAGCAGGCAAGCAACAAGCAAGCAGCAAGCAAGCAACAAGCAAGCAACAAGCAAGCAGCAAGCAAGCAACAAGCAAGCAACAAGCAAGCAACAAGCAAGCTGCAAGCAAGCAGCAAGCAAGCAACAAGCAAGCAAGCAACAAGCAAGCAGCAAGCAAGCAGCAAGCAAGCAACAAGCAACAAGCAAGCAACAAGCAAGCAGCAAGCAAGCAACAAGCAACAAGCAAGCAACAAGCAAGCAACAAGCAACAAGCAAGCAACAAGCAAGCAACAAGCAAGCAGCAAGCAAGCAACAAGCAAGCAACAAGCAAGCAAGCAACAAGCAAGCAACAAGCAAGCAGCAAGCAAGCAACAAGCAAGCAACAAGCAAGCAGCAAGCAAGCAACAAGCAAGCAACAAGCAAGCAGCAAGCAACAAGCAACAAGCAAGCAGCAAGCAAGCAACAAGCAACAAGCAAGCAGCAAGCAAGCAACAAGCAAGCAGCAAGCAAGCAACAAGCAAGCAGCAAGCAAGCAACAAGCAACAAGCAACAAGCAAGCAGCAAGCAAGCAGCAAGCAAGCAACAAGCAAGCAGCAAGCAAGCAACAAGCAAGCAGCAAGCAAGCAACAAGCAAGCAGCAAGCAAGCAACAAGCAACAAGCAAGCAGCAAGCAAGCAGCAAGCAAGCAACAATCCAGCATATTAAAATCGTTTGTGGTTAAAATGTAAATATTGCATCCCCCTGAAATGTCAGATTTGTCATTTCTTCCACTTCTTCACGCTCAAGTCTCGTGATTATGTGAACTTGACTCTTTGAAGTAAAGCCATCACAATGGATAGAGATGCGAAGTTGCTGTAAAGCTGATGATAATCATGACAATTTTAAATAAAAGAGAGAGAGAAAGTGGTATGGTAACAGCTTTACCTAGATAAGAAACAAAAGTAATGTCGGTCGATGTTTCGGTCAAATAGGCCTTTAGCTGGAACAATAAACAACAACACAAAAATAAAATAAACAGCACAAAAATTATATATAAGGAAGACTTGACTCGTTTTCCTGTTTCATGATGAAAGGGTAAGAACAACATCGTGACACACGATGAGCTGGTCTCATGGTCAGGACTCGTATATGAGGGATAAGAACAACATCATGACACACGATGAGCTGCTCTCATGGTCAGTACTTGTATATGGAGGGGTAAGAACAACATCATGACACACGATGAGCTGGTCTCATGGTCAGTACTTGTATATGGAGGGGTTAGAACAACATCATGACACATGATGAGCTGGTCGCATGGTCAGTACTTGTATATGGAGGGATAAGAACAACATCATGACACACGATGAGCTGGTCTCATGGTCAGTACTTGTATATGGAAGGATAAGAACAACATCATGAAACACGATGAGCTGGTCACATGGTCAGTACTTGTATATGGAAGGATAAGAACAACATCATGAAACACGATGAGCTGGTCACATGGTCAGTACTTGTATATGGAAGGATAAGAACAACATCATGAAACACGATGAGCTGGTCACATGGTCGGTACTTGTATATGGAGGGGTAAGAACAACATTATGACACAAGATGAGCTGGTCACATGGTCAATGCTCGTATATGCTTACGTATCCTAATGTTTCCTTTAATCCTGCGCCGTGGCTGACACACACCGTCTTCAGCAAGCAGGAACTTGCCAACTATTGATATTTGTTGTTGTCATTATTCTGCTAAAATATCTTTCCTAATTAATATTTACTTTAACTAACGGTTCAACGTTTTATGTGTAAACAACAAATATATGTTTACGGTATTTTCCTTTTACTGGGTTCTGCTGGGGTGGAATTGTAGGACCGAAGAATAAAGGCCGCGTGTCCAGTGCAGCTTGGTGTTTGGCTCTGAGATTTTATTTCACATTTCCGATAGAAAAAAAAAAACCCGATTAACCCTACTGGGATTCGAACCGGCGCTCTCCTGGTTTGGAGCCCGACAAGTTATCGATTCGGCCACAGTCTGCTCTAGCAAGTTCAAGTGCTGAAGTCGGAGGCAACCAGCCAAAAGGCGCACAAAAATCAGGATGCCACGCACTCAACGCAAATGGAAGAATGTCTATAACCGCAAATCGATATGGCACTCGCCCTGTGATGGACACTCAGGCAGGAGCAGCGCCGGGCCCTCAGCCTCGAAAGGGCCCAACCTCTAATACTGGATGTCCTTCTCAACCGCTCTGTGGAGTCAGGGGGCGAGAGAATAGAGCTACTGGCCAATCCAAAATAAGACCACTTAAAATAATGCACTGGAATGCTGAAGGAATCAACAGCAAAAGAGATGGGTACAGTAAAAAGATAGAATTAGAGAATATCCTGCATGAAGAACAAGTAAGCATATGCTGTTTGCAGGAAACCCATCTAAACAACGACATAGCCTTGAAGATTAGGGGATACCAGTGCTACCGATCTGACAGAAAAAATAGACAAAAGGGCGGAATACTGACTCTTGTAAGGAACAACATTAATGCATGTCAGATTGAAGTGTATATGGATGGGGCGGAATATCAAATACTGCACCTCAGGACAGGAAATACAGACTTCCATCTACTTAACTACTACTGTCCGAGTGACCGCCCACTAGCACTAGACACAATTACATTACAAGAAAGAATAATTGTATGTGGAGACTTTAACAGCCATTCACAGAGCTGGGGCTATGAACATATGGACAAGAGAGGTGAAGAGCTTGAAAATTGGCAGGATGACAATGGGCTTATACTATTAAACCAGGCAACAGATCCACCAACATTCTACTCCAGATCATGGCATACCACATCTACACCAGACCTTGCTTTCCATTCACCAGACCTGGATTTGAATATCACACGAATTGTTGGGAAACAACTTGGAGGCAGCGACCACCGACCAGTCTTTTTAGTGGTACAAAATAAGGCCATCAGGGAGAGCAGCACTCTCTCCAGATGGAATTACAAAAAGGCAGACTGGAAAATGTATCAACACTACACCAGTGTACTGACTAAAGATATAAATACAGATAGAGACATCAACAAAATAGTTGATGAATTCAGTAGACTAATAATACAAGCTGCCAGTGAAACAATACCTAGAGGGGCACGGAAACACTACAAACCATACTGGAGTAGTGAACTAGAGCAACTACACAATGACATGGAAACATCTCGAAAGCAAGCAGAAAATAACCCTTGCCAAGAACACCACAACAACTACCAGCATGCTAAAGCCAAATTTCAACGGGCTAAACTACAAGCCAGACGGAGAAGCTGGAAAGAGAAAACAGAGTCCTTGAATCTTGAACGAGACACAAGAAAAGTGTGGAAGCTTGTAAAACAGCTGAATGATGAGGGTACAGAAAGGAACACCAAAATTACACTGAAGAAGGATGGAAACATTCTAACAGGTAAACATGCAGCAAATTACTTTGCAGACTCCTTTGAAAATGACAATAATATTGAAACTAGCCTAGAAAAACGACAAGAGACCCGTTTAAAACAACAAAATGCAAGACAAGAAGAGACCACACATGAAGTAATGGAAACACCCATTACACAAAGAGAGCTAGAGCTGGCAATATCCAAATTAAAAATGAAAAAGTCACCAGGCAGTGATGGAGTGTCCAATGAAATGATTAAGAACTTGGGAACTGCAGCTAAAGCAAAACTACTGCAGATCTACAACATTTGCTGGATCACAGGTAGAGTGCCACAGGCATGGTGAGAAGCAATTATGATACCATTACTAAAGCCAGGAAAAGATGGTTCAACGACATCCAGCTATAGACCAATCAGCCTTACAAGCTGTTTGTGTAAAACAATGGAACGTATAATCAATCTCAGACTGCAGTGGTACCTGGAAAGTGAAAATCTCCTTGTCCCACAACAAGCAGGCTTTAGACAGTGTTACTCTACCGAAGATCAAGCAACCTATCTTTCCCAGGAAATTGAAGATGCGTTTCAAGAAAAGAAACTGGTACTAGCAGCATGGATAGACCTAAAGAAAGCATTTGATAAGGTATGGAAGGAAGGGCTTTTGAAGAAACTGAGAAATTATGGAGTAAATGGCAGGATGTACAAATGGGTCAAAGCATACCTGCATAATAGGAGAGCCAGAGTGCAACTGGATGGTCTTAAGAGTAAGAAGGTCTTATTGCGCCAGGGCGTTCCACAAGAAGGGGTACTATCTCCAACACTTTTTCTGATCTACATCAATGACCTAGTTACTGAACTACCACATGGCATCAAAGTGGCAATGTATGCAGATGACTTGGTAATGTGGTGCACAGAGGAGTATGCAACAGTGGCCTCCAAATTGCTACAAAGAGCTATGAATGCACTGAATTCATGGACAAATAGATGGTGTATCAGCATCAATACAGACAAATGCAGTACTACACTTTTCACACTCTCCCCAAAACAAAAAGCAGGAGCCATCTACATAAACAATGAGCCTGTGAAAGAAGACATACAAGCTACATATCTCGGAGTTACATTTGATAACAAACTATCTTGGAAGCAGCAGATAAATAAGGCAACCCAAAAAGCAAGGAGGAAATTGGCTATTCTAAGAAAGTTGTGTGGAACCACATGGGGTGCGAGTGGGAAAATACTCAGTAAAGTTTACCAACAGAGTATACGCCCACATTTAGAATATGGATCATCCGCATGGTGCTCAGCATCAAACACCACATTGCAAGAACTGGATAAAGTACAAAACCAGGCACTTAGGGTCATCACAGGAGCAATGAAATCAACACCAATATTGGAGATGGAGAAATTGTGGAGGATACCAGCACTGAGAGAACGGAGAGACACAAAGGTGCTGATACAGGCAGAAAAATTTGTATGCATGCCGAGACATCCAATGAAGGACAGATTCCAAAATCTTGCATTGGGACGACTTAAGAGAAGCAGTTTTATCCACCAAGCCAAGCGTATTAGTAGACAAACACCAGACATGCCAAGAGTTGTTAAACCCCTTCTGCCCATACCAGAACAGACTCCCTGGACAGATGAATCAGGATTATCAGTTCAAATACGGACAGAAGTGAAAGAAATAGTTGACAAAGAGGAACAAAATAGTCTACAGCGAAAAACAATAGCTCTCAGTTTCCTGGATGAAGAATACCCACAAGACCTATGGATCCGTGTGTACACAGATGGATCAGCACAGAATGCAGTAAAGAATGGGGGAGCAGGTGCATATATAGAGTACCCAAATAACACTAGGGATATGAATAAAATAGCAACAGGGAAATATTGTCACAATTATGATGCAGAAATACAAGCAATAAAGTTGGCAATAGAAAAGCTGCTGAACAGTAATCTTAGCCCACAGCCTGTAGTGTTTTTGACAGATGCAAGATCAGTACCCCAGGCACTACAATCCAGAAAATTACCACATCTACAGACCTTATTGACTGAACTCTGCAAGCACCACAGGGTTGCCCTGCAGTGGATCCCGTCTCACTGTGGAATACCAGGAAATGAGAAAGCAGATCAGTTGGCAAAGGAAGGTTCAACAGGCACACAACTAGATACACCAGTCACATACCATCATAAGAAACAGATAATCAAATCAATCAGAGGACCACAAGCCCCATATCAGGATGCCTTTCATAATATGAATAGATATGAACAAGTTATCATTATACGCCTAAGAACAGGACACAATCGACTCCATAGTCACATGTATACAAAATTCAAGATCGGCACATCAACTACTTGTACATGTGGACAGGCACCCCAGACTGCTGAACACATACTTCAAGACTGCACTGAATATAGTAGACTGAGGAAAATCCATTGGCCCATTGATACAACACTACAGACAAAACTATATGGGCCACTGCAAGAATTACAAAAGACAGTAAAATTCATACAGGAAACGACATTGCTGATATAGACAATACTTCGAGCGAACGAAAGATAGATAGATAGATCGATTCGGCCACCTTTGTGTCTGATGTCTCAAATTGAAACCACTAGGGGGGCTGGTTGGTCTCGAGGCTGGCGTCGACCTTGAGACAAAGAGGTTGTGGGTTCAAATCCCGGCTACACCGGTTGGGATCTTTATTTATGATTTCTCTCTGCGCCAACCACCCTTGGTCTCAGCAGCGAGGCCCGGCTTGAAACGTCAATTACTCATGGACGGAAAAAATATGAGTACCCCCGAAGTCAGAGTTATCTGCATGTGCGGCAAGGGACCCCTGTGCACACAGCTGCCAGGGAAAAATGGATTAACACGCAAAATTCAGTTCCTAGTCTCTAGGGACTTCGTCAGAGGTCAAAGCTGGCAAACGAAAAAAAATTCAATTTTAAGAAAAAGGGGAATGTTTTAGCCTCATGACATCAACACCAAAAAAAATGATGCAAAAATTAATTTTCAGGGTGAAATTAAAATGCCATTTTGAAATGAGAACAAACAGCAGTGCAATTGTTCCTGACTCTAATTCAGGCAATAAGGTGAAGAAGATACAGGGAACGATTTAAACACAGTTTATGGCGACAGCTTTACAAAAGGGAACAATAAAGATAATTAATGTTTCGATCTAAAAGCGGCTCTACTTAGAAAACAGGGACAACACAAATTAACGGGCAGGCAAGGAAAATATACTCTATTACATAATAAAAAGTAACAAAAACTAGTAAAGCAAAGAAAGATAAAATATAACGAAAAGAAAGTGAGGGAAATATACTTGACTATATGTTACAAAGGAGCTGCGATAGCTCAGTGGTTAGTGAACTGGACTACAAAGGACAAGGGGTAGGGTTCGATCCCAACCGACGGTTTCCGGGTTCACCCAGCCTTTAATGGGTACCGGATTTTTTTTCTGGGAAAGTGAAGCGGCACGGGCGTAATACCGACCACATTACCCCAAAAATCATGTGCCGAAGGTCTGTAAAATTTATGGTTACTAACACCATATTCCCTATACGTCACTTGACGTGACGGGAGCTCTTTAATTTTTTTTTTTTTTTTGTATTTTACGAAGTAACATTAAAAAAAGGTACAGCAAGGAAGGAGGCAATAGGAGGAGACAGTGGAGGAAGAGGAGGCGGAGGAGGAGGATAAGGAGGAGGAGAACGTAAAGGATGAGAATGATGAGGATTATGAGAAAAAGGAGAATGAGGAGGAGGAGAAGATGATGAATAAAAAGGAAGAGAAGAAGAAGAAATGGGAGATCTCATGGAAAATCATGAAGAAAAATGCAGTGGAGAAATTGCGTGATAGAAGGCAGGTTAGAGCTGAAGACAACAGCGAGCTACCGTAACCCATTCCCGTCTCAAATAGAGTCAGTCAGGGAGCGAACTGTCACCAACTCTACTGTTGTGCGATGTTATCTGAATCTTATCAAGACATAGATATCAACTTGTAGTGTAATTATCTTTATTTTCCATTTGGTATCTTTTAGAACTTCTTCCTATTCTTCTATAATCCATAAATTTCAAAAGCTTCCATTTTCTGTTCAGTTTTCTGGTTTAATGTCCATGTTTCTGCACTATACAAGAATATTGAGAAGATGTAACATTTTGTTATTCTTAGTTTTAGCCCTGTTGTTATTTGTTTTGATGTTAGTATCAATAGTAATTGTTGTCTTCATACATACTTCTTGCTCCTTCATACATACTTCTTGCTCCTTCATACATACTTCTTGCTCCTTCATACATACTTCTTGGTCCTTCATACATACTTCTTGCTCCTTCATACATACTTCTTGGTCCTTCATACATACTTCTTGGTCCTTCATACAAACTTCTCGCTCCTTCATACATACTTCTTGCTCCTTCATACATACATCTTGCTCCTTCATACATACTTCTTGCTCCTTCATATATACTTCTTGCTCCTTCATGCATACTTCTTGCTCCTTCATACATACTTCTTGCTCTTTCATACATACTTCTTGCTCCTTCATACATACTTCTTGCTCCTTCATACATACTTCTTGCTCCTTCATACATACTTCTTGGTCCTTCATACATACTTCTTGCTCCTTCATACATACTTCTTGCTCCTTCATACATACTTCTTGCTCCTTCACACATACTTCTTGCTCCTTCATACATACTTCTTGCTCCTTCATACATACTTCTTGGTCCTTCACACATACTTCTTGCTCCTTCATACATACTTCTTGCTCCTTCATACATACTTCTTGGTCCTTCACACATACTTCTTGCTCCTTCATACATACTTCTCGTTCCTTCATGCGTGTCAAAATTTCAGTCAGTGATCTTTTATTATGCCATTTGGATAAGCTGTTCTATATTTTTTTCTCTTAGTTTTCCTCTGCTATTTTTTCCATTCATTCTATTATATTTACTCAGTCGAAAATGTGTACTGTAGTTTCTATTCTGCAAAATAAATGCGAAATGGCGTAATGCTGCCAATATTTTCCATGGAAAAAAATACACGTACGGATAGTAAAAAATAAAGTGGACACTAATACAATATTCCGTATATACGCCAACCCTTGAGGACTGATCGAGGATTTTGCCGAGTACATGCTATTTATCGTGTTCAGTGTATTTCGCAAATGTTCAGAGTCACGAAATATTGCTCGTCTTATGTGTTCAAATCAGATTATTTTAAAACTGGATTTTTCCAAAACGCGAGGACGAAACGAGGTTTCATCGCGGAATGAGGGCTCGACTCGTCTTCATCCGACCTACAAGTTTTCGCTTCAAATTCGCGTGTGTGAGCCGCGCGACACAGATATTGCTTTAGTGTTCTGGCGCGCTGGATTAGTTGCCTTTTGATGACCGGTATAAAAAGGGGCGGAATCTCCGCTGGTTTTGGCAGTTTTGGCGCGAACATAACATTCCACGAAGAGAAGCACCCAAAAATATTCCCAAACCCGATCGATCGTCATTTTAAGATCTGCGCTGGAGAGATTAGTCAAATGTTGAGATGGAGAAAGCCAATTTTTGTTATTACTTCTCCATTTTTTTGTTGTTACTGTCGACAGTTGTATTTTCTAGTTGTTGGAGGACTTGGTATTTGTTTGATATTGGGACTGCGAATTTATCTTTCTTTTCGCATTTATCTAGAGAAATACCTCTACTAGACGTACAATTTTACATATATCTGGGAAGTAATATAGATAAAGAGGGAGGATCAGAAAATGATACCAAAATAAGGATATCAAAAGCAAGAGGAGCTTTCATTGCACTGGGAAACATATGGAAATCCAAAGAAATTAGGTTAAATACTAAAATAAAAATTTTCAACTCAAATGTTAAGGCGGTCCTATTATATGGCTGTGAAACATGGAGAACAACAAAATCGACAATCACGAAGATACAGACGACTTTCATTAATGGATGCTTACGCAGGATAAAAGGATGGAAATGGCAGGACAAAATCACTAACATAGAATTATGGAAATGTACCACTCAAACACCAGTGGATAAAGAGATACAGCGAAGACGATGGCGCTGGATAGGACACACACTACGGAAGCCAACTGAGAGTATTACACAACAGGCCCTTTTTGGAATCCCCAGGAAAAAGACAAAGAAGAAGACCAAGGAATTCTTGGAGAAGACAGATAGAAGCAGAGATGAAGATGATGGGGAAGACATGGAATGATCTTAAAAGAATGGCAAAAAAACAGAACGACTTGGAAAGTGTTTGTTGAAGACCTATGCTCCACAGGGAGCTAAAGAAGAAGAAGAGGAAGAAGAAGAAGACTGTCGACAGTTGGAGACCTCATTTCTTCTCTTCTCTCGTTGTTACTGGTGGAGTGAGCGACTTCATTACTGTGTACTTTCATTGTAAGGGGTTAAGGCAAAGAAATACAAATGAATGCATAAAAATGCGAAGCTGCAGTAAAGCTGAATATAAGGAAAAATTTAAAAATACAGAAAAATGGTATGTTAGAAGCTTTACTAGAGATAAGTGGACGACACAGACTAAACGACGTTTTAGCCCAATAGGCCTTCAGCAGGAACAAACAAGAAAAACACACACACAAAACTAATTTGCACATTCAAGACAGCCACACTTTTGTTACCATTTCCTTTTCATACACACAGGATAGACATATTTCGAATATTTTTGTTTTGAATGTTTCGTTATTAGTTTTGTGTGTGTGTTTTTCTTGTTTGTTCCTGCTGAAGGCTTATTGGACCGAAACGTCGTTTAGTCTGTGTCGTCCACTTATCACGTAAATCTTCTAACATACCATTTTTCTGTATTTTTTAAATTTGTCCTTACTTTTATTGTTACTATTTAAATTATACAGGTTGTACATTTCATTTCTTTACTGTTGATGTTAATAATGAAAGGGCGTTACTTCAGTTTTGTTTTTCTTCAACCGTGTAATTATTTCATAATTATGTGTTTTCATTCTTATACAACGAGCCAAACTCCCATCCATCATGGAACACTTAGGAGTCGTAGACTAAGGTGGCTGGGTCATGTAAGAAGAATGGCAAACATTCGTATTCCCAAACAAATATTGGATGGCGAACCTAAGGATGAAAAGAGACCAAAGGACAGAACATTGCTGAGATTTAAGGATATTTGCAGGGCTTCCTTGAGGGAGTTTTCTATCAGTGAAAGAAACTGCGGAAATGCGGCTGCAGATTGTAGCACATAAAAAGTAAAGTAAATTACCCCCCGTCACGCCAAGTGGCGTATAAGGAAATATGGTGTTAGTGACCCTATATTTTACAGACCTTCAGCACATGATTTTTGGGGTAATGTGGTCGGTATTACGCCCGTGCTGCTTTAGTTTCCCAGAAAAAAAATCCGGTACCCATTTAAGGCTGGGTGAACCCGGAAGCCGTCGGTTGGGATCGAACCCTACCACATATCGTAGCACATGGAGAACAAAAATTTAAAAAAAAATGGCGTAGAAACTTTTGAGGCAGTTCTGATATCAAATTCAGAAGACAAAAGGCTCAGGAGAAAGGAGACGAGGCCAGGCACCACGAATACATCTTGTTCGTTCTGTGACCGGATCTGTCTGTCCAATATTGGAAGATTCAGCCACAAGAGAAACTGTTCAGTCAAACAACATCCAGCATAAGATATTAATATTTGACCAAACTACTGACTTATCATGATTGCTTGCTACCAACTGTCTGTCCAGACGCCAAAGACCATATTATTATTAGGATTTTTATTTTTATGTGTTCTCATTGTTGATTATTAATAATCATCATTGAGTGCCGTCTCCACATCGAAGGTTGGCTACCATGGAGCGCCATTCCGCTCTGTCTCTTGCTTTGATAGTGCAGGTTGTCATAGACTGACTTGTCCATCTTTTGATATCGTCCATGTTAGTCTTCGTCTGCCTCTTTTACCTTGTATTTTCCCTTCTAAGATTAATTTTAGTAGGCTGTTGTATCTTTTAACATGGCCCAAAATCTTATTTGTCTTGTTTGAATTGTGCTTAGTAGTTCTCTTTTCATTTTTACCATATTTTAGACCTACCGACTAGCACGAACTACCGACAAACACGACCTATCGACCAACACGATTTCCCGACCAAAGCGATCTACCTACCAGCATGACCTACCGACCAGCACGATCTACCTATCAACACGACCTACAGACCACCGCATTGTGAGTTTCGATACTTGAAGCGACACTATCCAGAAGTCTCCGAACACTTCCGGATAGGCTTTTGAGCACATATGGGTGGAAACTCTCGTGCTAAGACGCAGTTTTAAGTCTCGCACTGTTACTTTTAACTGGCCTTCCTTAGCGCAACACGACCCTGACACTGAAGGGAATCGAACCTCATTGTTTTCTTTATTGTAAATATACCCTCGTTACGTTTATAACTCTCGTGGCATACAGAAGATAAATTCTTCTTCTTTCCGTCCTCATCTGCCTTCCAGCGTCGAATTTGCTGTCTTTTGCTCTTCTGTTCGCCTCTGATATTATGTTTCCTAGTGCTTATAATATTCCATCGATCCAATTTTTCGTAGTCGACCCTTGGGTCTGGTGTTCTCACAACGTTTATTGAAGGCTCGTTGTGTTGTGTTTTAATCTTTTTGCCGTATCACGTGGCCAAACCATTTTATCTGTTGTTTCTTTATATATTCTAAGGCGGGGTTATTCTTATTTTTTTTCTCAGTTCGTCATTTCTGATCTTATCTCTCAGACTGTTTCCTGTAATTCGTCTGACACATTTAAACTCTGTAGAGGTTATTTTTCTTATTGTTCTTGCATCTAGGGTCCAGGACTGGCATTGGTAGCACAACGTTGGGATGAAGATTGTATTGTATAGTGCCCGTTTTGCCTCTAGAGTTATTTCCTTGTTGGACAATAGTGGTGATAACTGCCCAGTGATTTGACAAGCTTAAAATATATAAGATAAATTGTTAGTGTCCACATATTTTGCTGACCACAAACACTTATCCCTTATATCATCATCATCATCATCATCATCATCATCATCATCATCATCATCATCATCATCATCATCATCATCATCATCATCATCATCATCATCAAGTACCGGGCCTAGTGGCGTAGGTGATCATGTCTCTCCACAACTTTCGATCTCGGCAGCTATTTATCATTTCTGTTGTTGACCCTCTGCCAAGCCATTCTTTTAAGCTGTCTGTTATTTTTTCTCTTTGCTTCCCTCTATCTCTTCGTCCCTCAATTTTTCCAGTTGTTACAATATATTCAAGTTGTTCTCTTCTCATTACAGGGCCAAAAAATGATGATTGTCTCTTCCTAACATTGGAAATTAGCTCTCTTTTTGCTTTGACCTCTCTCAGAATATCTTCATTACTCTTCTTAGCTGCCCATGGTATTCTCAACATTCTTCTGTAAAACCACATTTCTACAGACTCTAGTGATTTTCTTGTCTGGTGTCCTATTGTCCATGATTCGCATCCATATGTTAAGACTGGCTCTACATAACATTTAAGAACTCTTTTTCTTGTTTCTATTGTCAAAAATGGATTGCATAGTATTTTCCTCATTTTTTGGAAAGCTGCTTTTGCCTGAGCCATTCTGCATCTCACCTCTTTTGAACATCTTCCGTCTGAGGTTAACAAAGTTACCAAATATAATTAAGTTTCCTTATATCTAGCAGTGATTAATAACATTCTCGGTTCCTTTTTCAAACACAGGCGCTATATTTGACAGTCGAGATTTCATCTCACAAAAGGCGTTCGACTACGCCCTGACAGCCCATAAGAAGCAAGCCCGACAAATGGATCCATACTTTCAGTTCAACTTAACAATGGACTCCATCGACATCACTGACAACTTCCAACTGGCCAGTGCAAGTAAGTTTTAACTTTATGTATAGTTTCTTTTTTCTTGTTTCTTTTTTCTTTTAATCCAATTCTTTTCTTTGCTTTCGTTTCCTCTTTTTATCTTTCGCGTTTTACATTGTCTCTTCAACATTCTGTTTATTTCGTGTTTTACATTTACCTTTCACTTTATGTTTCAGTTATAGATCAGTGGTTAGTGAACTGGACTACAAAGGATAAGAGGTAGGGTTCAATTCCAACCGACGGCTTCCGGGTTCACTCAGCCTTTAATGGGTACTGGATTTTTTATGGGAAAGTAAAGCGGCACGGGCGTAATACCGACCACATTACCCCCAAAATTTGCCGAAGGTCTGTAAAATGTATGGTCACTAACACCATATTCCCTATACGTCACTTGGCGTGACGGGGGGTACTTTACTTTTACTTTTATAGATCAATTATATATTTTTTCTACTTTATCTTGTGCTTCTTCCCTATTTTACTTCCTGTTTTACTTCCTGTTTTACATCCTACTTCATTTTTAATTGTCTTTCGTCCCTTGTAATTTCTGTTTATCTTATGTTTCCTTTGTTTATTTCATTGTAAACATTTACCGCGGTTTTTTTTTCATTTCTTTTAAAGTATCTTCTGTGTTTGTCCACTTTACTTTAATTCTTTAAGTGTTTTTGCATTTCAAATACATTGTTTGTTTTTGCATCTTTTTATTTAGCATCTCCAGTGTAGATGTGGCAGTACTATAGGTAGCTATCACAATTGTCATTATTTTAAAAGTATCTTCAGTATTTTACATTTTTCTTCCGACCCCTGTTTTAAGCTCTTCAAAATCTATCTTGTACTTTTCTGCTTAAAACCATGACATGATTACTCAATTCTAATATTTTTAGCTTTATATGTTTTTCTTTCTTTCTTCTTATCTTTATTTCGTCCTTTCTTTCTTTCTTCCTGTTATGTTAAATTAGGATAATCATCACATCACTCCGGACACACTCATAGGTGCTCAGATCTTCTACACAAAATGTTCATCAGCTCACAGCGACTAATTGTGCCAGTTCGGTGTTGGTTGACAAACCCTCTCATTCGTCCAGAATATCGCTCTGTTCTGGCAACACCGGTCTTCACTCCCAGTTCACACAGTCTAGATAGCCATGTATCTGTACTTCTGTCAAAGTACTTTGTTCTACCCATCTCTCGTAGGTTCGTCATATCTTTCTTCACTCCCAGTTCACACAGTCTAGAGAGACATGTATCTGTACTTCTGTCAAAGTCCTTTGTTCTACCCATCTCTCGCAGGTTCGTAATATCTTTTTTCACTCCCAGTTCACACAGTCTAGATAGACATGTATCTGTACTTCTGTCAAAGTACTTTGTTCTACCCATCTCTCGTAGACTGTTAATAATATCTCTCTTCACTCCCAGTTCACACAGTCTAGATAGCCATGTATCTGTACTCCTGTCAAAGTACTTTGTTCTACCCATCTCTCGTAGACTGTTAATAATATCTTTCTTCACTCCCAGTTCACACAGTCTAGATAGCCATGTATCTGTACCTCTGTCAAAGTCCTTTGTTCTACCCATCTCTCGTAGACTGTTAATGTTATCTGTTACGGCAATGATCAGAAGGTACACAAGTTGTGATCGTAACCCTATGCTACAGCCACGAGAACACCTGCGTGAAAGACATCGCCAATGATAGCAAATTTTTTTAGGTAGCTGAGTTAATCGTGTGCTCTAGCGCTTGGTTTCTCGTGGCAAGGCGCAGTGCCAAAGAGTACGGGTTTGATCCTGCTTTGGACCATCTATTGTTCTTTGTTTTTGTTTTATTTTTGTTGTTGATTATTTGTGATTTTTTTCGAGTGCTGTAAACATAACTCTTCCTCTGAAATGATTCGCTAAAGAAAACTAGACTAAACTAAATTTTACTAGACTAATCTAAGATAAACTGCACTAAACTAAAATAAACTAGACTAATCTATGATAAACTGCACTAAACTAAAATAAACTAGACTAATCTAAAATAAACTAATCTAAAATAAACTAGATTAATCCAAAATAAACTAGGCTAAATTAAAATAAACTAGACTAATCTAAGTTATGATAAACTACACTGAACTAAAATAAACTAGACTAATCCAAAATAAACTAGACTAAATTAAAATAAACTAGACTAATCTAAGTTAAACTATACTAAACTAAAATAAACTAGACTAATCTATGATAAACTACACTGAACTAAAATAAACTAGACTAATCCAAAATAAACTAGACTAAATTAAAATAAACTAGACTGAACTCCATAGAAAAAAACAATGTTAAGGTTGCGTACTTGTACAACTTTATATATAAATGCAGCAAAATATTCAACATAAGAACTAAAATGTCACTTTAAATTTAATGCAAACAGTTGTGCCTGGTAAAATTATGTATTTCACTTTTACCACTAACGCGAAAACCCTTGCATGTTTTAGCTCTCTGCGGGCCGCTTACCCACGCCGCAAGGGGTCAGCGTGCCGTATATTCACCACCCATCTCCCCCAAATTGTAATGCCGGTCAGAGATTACAGGGGAAAGAACTTCGGCTAATTCCAGAGCCGGTTGATGGAAGCAAACAGCGGATTCTAGTTCTCTGGAAGCCACAAATTACCCGTCCGTGATACTCGGTATTCAAGGCTGTTATCCGATTAACTTTCCTTAGATATCTCGAGGAAAAGCGGTATTTAGGGAACCCAAAATGATTATCTAACGTTAGAAAAGTTTGAGCTCAAATTACGACTTCTAGGAGATTAACGTTGTCGTTTCTCCTATATTTTGATCTGAATTCTCATCTCTGTTGATCTTCTTCCTCTTCTTTCCTTCCTCATCTGCCTTTCAGCGTCGAGGGGAGATATAATTTGCGGTCTTTTGCTCTTCTGTTCGCCTCTGCTGCTGTTATGTTTCCTAGTGCTTCTAATATTCCATCGACCCATCTTTTACGTGGTCGACCCTTGGGTCTGGTGTTCTCACAACGTTTGTTGAAGGCTCGTTGTGTTGTGTTTTGCTTTTTCTGCCTTGTCAGGTGGCCAAACCATTTTATCTGTTGTTTCCTTATATATTCTATGCGGTGGCTATTCCTAGCTTTTTTCTCAGTTCTTCATTTCCGATCTTATCTCTCAGACTGTTTCCTGTCATTCGTCTAACACATTTCATCTATGTAGAGGTTATTTTTCTTATTGTTCTTGCATCTAGGGTCCAGGACTGGCATTAGTAGCACAATGTTGAGATGAAGATTGTATGAAGGTTGTATAAAGATTGTACTGTAGGTAGAGTACCCGTTTTGCGGGGGGTTATAGAATCGGAGACACTGAAAATATTCTGGAAATCCAATGTCGGATTGTGTTTGTATAGGGGAAGATGGTGAGTTTAACGAGTAAGGAGAGAGAGAGCACGACATAGAGTATACGTGTGATATAATGTTCAAAATGGTCTATGTCAATTCTGTCCTATGGAAGTGAATCATGGACAGCAGACCAAAAAAAAAAAAAAAAAAACTGAAGTGACTGTTAGAGGTCACAGAGATGGAATTTGCTCAGAAGAATGTTGAGAGATCACAGGACAACTAAAAAGACCCAACAGGAAATTCTTGAAGAGGCCAACACAAAAAGAGAGCGCCTTAAAAACATCATAAAGAGACAATCAATATTTCTCTGGCACATCATATGAGGAAAGTTGGAATACTTTGTTACAGCTGGCAAAATACAGGGATTATATGAACTAGGGGTGAGGTATCATTAACAATCTACGAGAGATGGGTCGAACTAAGGTCTTTGACAGAAGTACAAATAGAGTAACACATGATGGTGTTGATGAGTTAGACTAGGGCAGAAGAAGGCGAGTACCACTACCACCACCACTACTACTACTACTACTACTACCACCACTACCACCACCACTACTACTACTACTACTACCACCACTACCACCACTACTACTACTACTACTACTACTACAACCACTACCACCACCACTACCACCACTACTACTACTACTACTATTACTACTACCACCACCACTACCACCACTACTACTACTACTACTACTACTGCTGCTAATACCACCACCACTACCACTACTACTACTACTACTACTACCACCACTACCACCACCACTACTACTACTACTACCACCACTACCACCACTACTACTACTACTACTACCACCACTACCACCACTACCACCACTACTACTACTACTACTACTACTACTATTATTACTACCACTACCACTACCACCACTACTACTACTACTACTACTACTACTACTACTACTGCTAATACCACCACCACTACCACCACTACTACTACTACTACTACTACTACCACCACTACCACCACCACTACTACTACTACTACTACTACTACAACCACCACCACTACTGCTACCACTACTACTACTACTACCACCACTACCACCACTACTACTAATACCACCACCACTACTACTACCACTACTACTACAACCACTACCATCACTACTACCACTACCACTACTACTGACTACTACCACTACTACAACTACTACCACTACTACCACCACTACTATTACTACTACTACTGCTACAACTACTACTACTACTACTGCTACTACTACAAATACCACAACCACTACCACTACCATTACTGCTACCACTACTTCTACTACTGCTACCAAAACTACCACTTCTACTAACCAAAAATTAATGAGCCGAATTTCAATACCAAAAAAATATGGGCACTAACACAATGTTCCCTAACGCCACAAGATGGCGTGACAGGACTATTTTTTTGTATCATCATCCATGACTCAGGTTCGCGTGGTATGGTCTCATATTATTTGGACTGGCACCCTTAAAGCAAAGTCCCAGGCCACTCACGAATCTGGATCCACATCAATTCCTCCAGACATGGTGTCTTTTGGGATTCAATCACACACATCGAGCTTCTCATACATATCTTGTAGCGAACCGAAGTAAGGGTTGGAAGGAAATGTGTTGAAAATGGTGGTTGTTGTGATGGTGAGTTGTTGTTGTGATGGTGGGTTGTTGTTGTGATGGTGGGTTGTTGTTGAGATGGTGGTTGTTGTTGTGATGGTGGTTGTTATTGTGATGGTGGTTGTTATTGTGATGGTGGGTTGTTGTTGTGATAGTGATTGTTGTTGAGATGGTGGGTTGTTGTTGTGATGGTGGGTTGCTGTTGTGGTGGGTTGTTGTGATGCTGGGCTGTTGTGATGGTGGGTTGTTGTTGTGATGGTGGTTGTTATTGTGATGGTGGGTTGTTGTTGTGGTGGGTTGTTGTGATGGTGGGTTGTTGTGATGGTGGGTTGTTGTGATGGTGATTGTTGTGATGGTGGGTTGTTGTGATGGTGGTTGTTGTGATGGTGGTTGTTGTGATGGTGGGTTGTTGTTGAGATGGTGGTTGATATTGTGATGGTGGGTTGTTGTGATGGTGGTTGTTGTGATGGTGGGTTGTTGTGATGGTGGGTTGTTGTGATGGTAGTTGATATTGTGATGGTGGTTGATATTGTGATGGTGGGTTGTTGTGATGGTGGGCTGTTGTGATGGTGGTTGTTGTGATGGTGGTTGTTGTGATGGTGGGTTGTTGTGATGGTGGTTGTTGTGATGGTGGGTTGTTGTTGTGATGGTGGTTGTTATTGTGATGGTGGGTTGTTGTTGTGTTGGGTTGTTGTGATGGTGGTTGTTGTGATGGTGGTTGTTGTGATGGTGGTTGTTATTGTGATGGTGGGTTGTTGTGATGGTGGTTGTTGTGATGGTGGTTGTTGTGATGGTGGGTTGTTGTGATGGTGGGTTGTTGTTGTGATGGTGGTTGTTATTGTGATGGTGGGTTGTTGTTGTTGTGGGTTGTTGTGATGGTGGGTTGTTATTGTGATGGTGGGTTGTTGTGATGGTGGGTTGTTGTGATGGTGGTTGTTATTGTAATGGTGTTTTGTTGTTGTGGTGGGTTGTTGTGATGGTGGTTGCTGTTGTTGTGGTTTGTTATGATGGTGGGTTGTTATTGTGATGGTGGGTTGTTGTGATGGTTGTTATTGTGATGATGGTTGTTGTTGTGATGGTGGGTTGTTGTGATGGTGGGTTGTTGTGATGGTGGTTGTTATTGTGATGGTGGTTGTTATTGTGATGGTGGTTATTGTTGTGATGGTGGTTGTTGTTGTGATGGTGGTTGTTGTGATGGTGGTTGTTGTTGTGATGGTGGTTGTTGTGATGGTGGTTGTTGTTGTGATGGTGGTTGTTATTGTGATGGTGGTTGTTATTGTGATGGTGGTTGTTGTTGTGATGGTGGTTGTTATTGTGATGGTATTTGTTGTTGTGATGGTGGTTGTTATTGTGATGGTGGTTGTTATTGTGATGGTGTTTGTTGTTGTGATGGTGGTTGTTGTGATGGTGGTTGTTATTGTGATGGTGGTTGTTGTTGTGATGGTGGTTGTTGTGATGGTGGTTGTTATTGTGATGGTGGTTGTTGTTGTGATGGTGGTTGTTGTTGTGATGGTGGTTTTTATTGTGATGGTGGTTGTTGTTGTGATGGTGTTTGTTATTGTGATGGTGGTTGTTGTGATGGTGGTTGTTGTTGTGATGGTGGTTGTTGTGATGGTGGTTGTTGTTGTGATGGTGGTTGTTGTGATGGTGGTTGTTTTTGTGATGGTGGTTTTTATTGTGATGGTGGTTGTTGTTGTGATGGTGGTTGTTATTGTGATGGTGGTTGTTGTGATGGTGGTTGTTATTGTGATGGTGGTTGTTATTGTGATGGTGGTTATTGTGATGGTGTTTGTTGTTGTGATGGTGGTTGTTGTGATGGTGGTTGTTATTGTGATGGTGGTTGTTGTTGTGATGGTGGTTATTGTTGTGATGGTGGTTTTTATTGTGATGGTGGTTGTTGTTGTGATGGTGTTTGTTATTGTGATGGTGGTTGTTGTAATGTTGGTTGTTGTTGTGATGGTGGTTGTTGTTGTGCTGGTGGTTGTTATTGTGATGGTGGTTGTTGTGATGGTGGTTGTTGTTTTGATGGGGATTGTTATTGTGATGGCGGTTGTTGTTGTTGTGATGGTGGTTTTTGTTGTGATGGTGGTTGTTTTTGTGATGGTGGTTGTTATTGTGATGGTGGTTGTTGTGATGGTTGTTGTTATTGTGATGGTGGTTGTTATGATGGTGGTTGTTGTTGTGATGGTGGTTGTTGTTGTGATGGTGGTTGTTATTGTGATGGTGGTTGTTGTGATGGTGGTTGTTGTGATGGTGGGTTGTTGTGATGGTGGTTGTTGTGATGGTGGTTGTTGTGATGATGGGTTGTTGTGATGGTGGTTGTTGTTGTGATGGTGGTTGTTATTGTGATGGTGGTTGTTGTTGTGATGGTGGTTGTTGTTGTGATGGTGGTTGTTATTGTGATGGTGGTTGTTGTTGTGATGGTGGTTGTTGCTGTGATGGTGGTTGTTATGATGGTGGTTGTTGTTGTGATGGTGGTTGTTGTTGTGATGGTGGTTGTTATTGTGATGGTGGTTGTTGTGATGGTGGTTGTTGTTGTGGTGGTGGGTTGTTGTGATGGTGGTTGCTGTTGTTGTGGGTTGTTGTGATGGTGGGTTGTTATTGTGATGGTGGGTTGTTGTGATGGTTGTTATTGTGATGGTGGTTGTTGTGATGGTGGTTGTTGTTGTGATGGTGGTTGTTATTGTGATGGTGGTTGCGGTGATGGTGGTTGTTGTTGTGATGGTGGTTGTTGTTGTTATGGTGATTGTTGTAGTGATGGTGGTTTTTGTTGTGATGGTGGTTTTTGTTGTGATGGTACTTGCTGTTGGGATTTGCTTGTTGTTGTGATAGTGGTTGTTGTTGTGATGGTGGTTGTTGTTGTGATGGTGAGTGTTGTTGTGACGGTCGTTGTTGTTGTGATGGTCGTTGTTGTTGTGATGGTGATTGTTGTTGTGATGGTGGTTGTTGTTGTGATGGTGGTTGTTGTTGTGATGGTGGTTGTTGTGTTAATGGTGATTGTTGTTGTGATAGTGGTTGTTGTTGTGATGGTGGTTATTGTTGTGATGATGATTGTTGTTGTGATGGTGGTTGTTGTTGTGATGGTGGTTGTTATTATGATGGTGGTTGTTGTTGAGATGGTGGTTGTTGTTGTGATGGTGGTTGTTATTGTGATGGTGGTTGTTGTTGTGATGGTGAGTGTTGTTGTGAAGGTGATTGCTATTGTGATGGTGGTTGTTGTTGTAATGATTGTTGTAGTGGTAGTATTGTTGTTGTGTTGATGGCATTGTTGTGATTGTGGTTGTTGCTGCTTTGATGGTTCTTGTTGTCCTGCAGCATGTATTACACGATTAGAATCTTCCGAATCTCCCCCAAATGGCCAACCCTACACTTTTCGCGACTGTCCAATGTAGAAGATCGGGTTTGCCTGCACGTTTTTGTCTACGAGAGAAAAGATTAAGAAATCGTGTTGGGGGGCATTTTTATGGTTTTATCAGGCATAGCAGAGACATGGCAGCAGTTGTGATGTCTAATCCCCTGGGTGTAGAGCTGCATTCATCTCCTTCCGGTCCGGATTTCTATTCTTTCTTTGTTGATGACATCATCAACATTCCCTGTTATGTTTTCTTGATGAATGTCTTCATTAGAATGCTGTCATTAACTAACTAATTAACTAAATAGTTAACTGAGTAGCTAGTTAACTGGGTAACTAATTAACTAAATAACTAATTAACTAAGTAACTAATTAACTAATTGAGCACTTAATTTATTAACTAACTGAGTGACGAATAAATAACTGAGCAAATAATTAACTCATTGAGTAACTAACTAATTAACGAACTTATTAATTAATTAATTAATTAACTGGGTAACTAATTAACTAAATAATTAACTAAATAATTAACTAACTAACTAATTAATTAATTAATTAGCTAACTTATTAACTAACTATTTAAATAAATAACTAACTAACTTAGTAACAAACTAACTACAAAATAAATAATTAATTTACTAATTAACGGACTAATTAACTAACTAAGTAACGAACTAATTAACCAACTAGTTAAGTAACTAACTAATAACATAACCAGTTAATTAACTAGTCCACTAACTAATTAACTATCTAATTAAATAATTAATTAACTACGAATCTGTCATTTCAAAAACGAGACCCACTCTTTTCTCATTTAACAGTTAATCCAGCCCCTCTCATTTAAAGGGCTACTTTCCTCATTTAACAGTTAATCCAGCCCCTCTCATTTAAAGGGCTACTTTCCTCATTTAACAGTGAATCCAACCCCTCTCATTTAAAGGGCTACTTTCCTCATTTAACAGTGAATCCAACCCCTCTCATTTAAAGGGCTACTTTCCTCATTTAACAGTTAATCCAGCCCCTCTCATTTAAAGGGCTACTTTCCTCATTTAACAGTTAATCCAGCCCCTCTCATTTAAAGGGCTACTTTCCTCATTTAACAGTGAATCCAACCCCTCTCATTTAAAGGGCTAATTTCCTCATTTAACAGTTAATCCAGCCCCTCTCATTTAAAGGGCTACTTTCCTCATTTAACAGTGAATCCAACCCCTCTCATTTAAAGGGCTACTTTCCTCATTTAACAGTGAATCCAACCCCTCTCATTTAAAGGGCTACTTTCCTCATTTAACAGTTAATCCAGCCCCTCTCATTTAAAGGGCTACTTTCCTCATTTAACAGTTAATCCAGCCCCTCTCATTTAAAGGGCTACTTTCCTTATTTAACAGTGAATCCAACCCCTCTCATTTAAAGGGCTACTTTCCTCATTTAACAGTTAATCCAGCCCCTCTCATTTAAAGGGCTACTTTCCTCATTTAACAGTGAATCCAACCCCTCTCATTTAAAGGGCTACTTTCCTCATTTAACAGTAAATCCAACCCCTCTCATATAAAGGGCTACTTTCCTCATTTAACAGTGAATCCAACCCCTCTCATTTAAAGGGCTACTTTCCTCATTTAACAGTGAATCCAACCCCTCTCATTTAAAGGGCTACTTTCCTCATTTAACAGTGAATCCAACCCCTCTCATTTAAAGGGCTACTTTCCTCATTTAACAGTGAATCCAACCCCTCTCATTTAAAGGGCTACTTTCCTCATTTAACAGTGAATCCAACCCCTCTCATTTAAAGGGCTACTTTCCTCATTTAACAGTTAATCCAGCCCCTCTCATTTAAAGGGCTACTTTCCTCATTTAACAGTGAATCCAACCCCTCTCATTTAAAGGGCTACTTTCCTCATTTTACAGTGAATCCAACCCCTCTCATTTAAAGGGCTACTTTCCTCATTTAACAATGAATCCAACCCCTCTCATTTAAAGGGCTACTTTCCTCATTTAACAGTTAATCCAGCCCCTCTCATTTAAAGGGCTACTTTCCTCATTTAACAGTTAATCCAGCCCCTCTCATTTATAGGGCTACTTTCCTCATTTAACAGTTAATCCAGCCCCTCTCATTTATAGGGCTACTTTCCTCATTTAACAATTAATCCAGCCCCTTTCATTTAAAGGGCCTCCCTACTTTCCTCATTTAACAGTTAATCCAGCCCCTCTCATTTAAAGGGCCTCCCTACTTTCCTCATTTAACAGTTAATCCAGCCCCTCTCATTTAAAAGGCCTCCATACTTTCCTCATTTAACAGTTAATCCAGCCCCTCTCATTTAAAGGGCCTCCCTACTTTCCTCATTTTTGAGCAAGCCCTCTCTTTTCTCATTTAGTGTGCCCCAACTTCTTCACTTTTAGAGAACCCATTCTCCTTTCATTTCAGATTCAACCCACTCTCCTTTCATTTCAGTTTCAACCCACTCTCCTTTCATTTCAGATTCAACCCACACTTCTTTCATTTCAGATTCAACCCATTCTCCTTTCATTTCAGATTCAACCCACTCTCCTTTCATTTCAGTTTCAACCCACTCTCCTTCCATTTCATATTCAACCCACTCTCCTTTCATTTCAGTTTCAACCCACTCCATTTTCATTTCAGATTCAACCCACACTTCTTTCATTTCAGATTCAACCCACTCTCCTTTCATTTCAGATTCAACCCACTCCCCTTTCATTTCAGTTTCAACCCACTCCCCTTTCATTTCAGATTCAACCCTCACTTCTTTCATTTCAGATTCAACCCACTCTCCTTTCATTTCAGATTCAACCAACTCTCCTTTCATTTCAGTTTCAAACCACTCCCTTTCATTTCAGATTCAACCCTCACTTCTTTCATTTCAGATTCAACCCACTCTCCTTTCATTTCAGATTCAACCCACTCTCCTTTCATTTCAGATTCAACCCAATCTCCTTTCATTTCAGATTCAACCAACTCTCCTTTCATTTCAGTTTCAACCCACTACCCTTTCATTTCAGATTCAACCCACTCTCCTTTCATTTCAGATTCAACCCAATCTCCTTTCATTTCAAATTCAACCAACTCTTCTTTCATTTCAGTTTCAAACCCACACCTTTCTAATTCTAGAGCGAACCAACTCCAATTATTTTTAGAGTTAACCCACTCCGCTCTAATTCCAGAGCAAACCCACTCCAATTTTATTTTAGATTTAACGCACTCCTCTCTAATTCTACTGGTAATCCACTTCAGTTTTAAAGTCAGTTCCATGAAAAATGGAATCGAGAGCACCCAAAGCATAACGAGAGGGACGGATACCTCCAACTATCAAGGAGGGATCAAGTCATCATACTTCGCCTACACACTGGCCACAATAGAATGAGAAACCACATGTTCACCAAATTCAAAATAGGTACAACCCGCCTATGCCACTGTACACTGGACAATATGACTACAAAACATGTTCTACAGGATTGCCCCCAGTACACAGACCTGAGAAGAGCAATGTGGTCCACACCCACCTCCCTGGAAGAAAAACTATATGGGGCAATCGATTTGCTTTAACAGACAGCTGACTTCATTTGAGAGTCTGGAATCCTACTCAGATTGAGTCTTGATCGCAGAGAGAGAGAGAGAGAGAGAGAGAGAGAGAGACTTCAATTTCATTCTCGACTTAACCTACTCCTCTTTAAATCTTGAGCAAACCCACTCCAATTTCCTTTTATACAACCCAATTCTCTCTATATCTAGAGCAAACCCACTCCAATTTCATTTTATACAACCCAATTCTCTCTATATCTAGAGCAAACCCACTCCAATTTCATTTTATACAACCCAATTCTCTCTATATCTAGAGCAAACCCACTCCAATTTCATTTTATACAACCCAATTCTCTCTATATCTAGAGCAAACCCACTCCAATTTCATTTTATACAACCCAATTCTCTCTATATCTAGAGCAAACCCACTCCAATTTCATTTTATACAACCCAATGCTCTCTATATCTAGAGCAAACCCACTCCAATTTCATTTTATACAACCCAATTCTCTCTATATCTAGAGCAAACCCACTCCAATTTCATTTTATACAACCCAATGCTCTCTATATCTAGAGCAAACCCACTCCAATTTCATTTTATACAACCCAATTCTCTCTATATCTAGAGCATGGAGAAAACCAACTCCAATTTCATTTTATACAACCCAATTCTCTCTATATCTAGAGCAAACCCACTCCAATTTCATTTTATACAGCCCAATGCTCTCTATATCTAGAGCCAACCCACTCCAATTTCATTTTATACAACCCAATTCTCTCTATATCTAGAGCAAACCCACTCCACTTTCATTTTATACAACCCAATTCTCTCTATATCTAGAGCATGGAGCAAACCAACTCCAATTTCATTTTATACAACCCAATTCTCTCTATATCTTGAGTAAACCCACTCCAATTTCATTTTATACAACCCAATTCTCTATAAATCTAGAGCATACACACTCCAATTTCATTTTATACAACCCAATTCTCTCTATATCTAGAGCATAGAGCAAACCAACTCCAATTTCATTTTATACAACCCAATTCTCTCTATATCTAGAGCAAACCCACTCCAATTTCATTTTATACAACCCAATTCTCTCTATATCTAGAGCAATCCCACTCCAATTTCATTTTATACAACCCAATTCTCTCTATATCTAGAGCAAACCCACTCCAATTTCATTTTATACAACCCAATTCTCTCTATATCTAGAGCAAACCCACTCCAATTTCATTTTATACAACCCAATTCTCTCTATATCTAGAGCAAACCCACTCCAATTTCATTTTATACAACCCAATTCTCTCTATATCTAGAGCAAACCCACTCCAATTTCATTTTATACAACCCAATTCTCTCTATATCTAGAGCAAACCCACTCCAATTTCATTTTATACATCCCAATGCTCTCTATATCTAGAGCAAACCCACTCCAATTTCATTTTATACAACCCAATTCTCTCTATATCTAGAGCAAACCCACTCCAATTTCATTTTATACAACCCAATGCTCTCTATATCTAGAGCAAACCCACTCCAATTTCATTTTATACAACCAATTCTCTCTATATCTAGAGCAAACCCACTCCACTTTCATTTTATACAACCCAATTCTCTCTATATCTAGAGCATGGAGCAAACCAACTCCAATTTCATTTTATACAACCCAATTCTCTCTATATCTAGAGCAAACCCACTCCAATTTCATTTTATACAGCCCAATTTTCTCTATTTCTAGAGCAAACCCACTACAATTTCATTTTTTACAACCCAATGCTCTCTAAATCTAGAGCAAACCCACTCCAATTTCCTTTTATACAACCCATTTCTCTCTAAATCTAGAGCAAACCCACTCCAATTTAATTTTATACAACCCATTTCTTTCTAAATCTAGAGCAAACCCACTCCAATTTCATTTTATACAACCCAATTCTCTCTATATCTAGAGCAAACCCACTCCAATTTCATTTTATACAACCCAATTCTCTCTATATCTAGAGCAAACCCACTCCAATTTCATTTTATACAACCCAATTCTCTCTATATCTAGAGCAAACCCACTCCAATTTCATTTTATACAACCCAATTCTCTCTATATCTAGAGCAAACCCACTCCAATTTCATTTTATACAACCCAATTCTCTCTATATCTAGAGCATAGAGCAAACCAACTCCAATTTCATTTTATACAACCCAATTCTCTCTATATCTAGATCAAACCCACTCCAATTTCATTTTTATAAAACCCAATTCTCTCTATATCTAGAGCAAACCCACTCCAATTTCATTTTTTACAACCCAATGCTCTCTATATCTAGAGCAAACCCACTCCAATTTCATTTTATACAACCCAATTATCTATAAATCTAGAGCAAACACACTCCAATTTTATTTTATACAACCAAATTCTCTCTAAATCTAGAGCAAACCCACTCCAATTTCCTTTTATACAACCCATTTCTCTCTAAATCTAGAGCAAACCCACTCCAATTTCCTTTTATACAACCCATTTCTCTCTAAATCTAGAGCAAACCCACTCCAATTTCATTTTATACAACCCATTTCTTTCTAAATCTAGAGCAAACCCACTCCAATTTCCTTTTATACAACCCATTTCTCTCTAAATCTAGAGCAAACCCACTCCAATTTCATTTTATACATCCCAATGCTCTCTATATCTAGAGCAAACCCACTCCAATTTCATTTCATACAACCCAATTCTCTATAAATCTAGAGCAAACACACTCCAATTTCATTTTATACAACCCAATTCTCTCTATATCTAGAGCAAACCCACTCCAATTTCATTTTATACAACCCAATTCTCTCTATATCTAGAGCAAACCCACTCCAATTTCATTTTATACAACACAATTCTCCATAAATCTAGAGCAAACACACTCCAATTTCATTTTATACAACCCAATTCTCTCTATATCTAGAGCATAGAGCAAACCAACTCCAATTTCATTTTATACAACCCAATTCTCTCTATATCTAGAGCAAACCCACTCCAATTTCATTTTATACAACCCAATTCTCTCTATATCTAGAGCAAACCCACTCCAATTTCATTTTATACAACCCAATTCTATCTATATCTAGAGCAAACACACTCCAATTTCATTTTATACAACCCAATTCTCTCTATATCTAGAGCAAACCCACTCCAATTTCATTTTATACAACCAAATTCTCTATAAATCTAGAGCAAACACACTCCAATTTTATTTTATACAACCAAATTCTCTCTAAATCTAGAGCAAACCCACTCCAATTTCCTTTTATACAACCCATTTCTCTCTAAATCTAGAGCAAACCCACTCCAATTTCCTTTATACAACCCATTTGTCTCTAAATCTAGAGCAAACCAACTCCAATTTCATTTTATACAACCCATTTCTTTCTAAGAAAAGGGAGAAGCTGTCTTGACCACATTTTCACTCTACGACTTATATTGGAGGAACACATTGAAAAGCAAAAACCTTTTGTACTTAACTTCATCGACTTCAAAAAAGCATTTGATAGTATTCATAGAGATTCTTTGTGGAAAATTCTGAAGCAATATGGCTTACCATCAAAAATCATAAATATTATCAAAGACATGTATGATGGTTACACATGTGCAGTTCGAACAGAGGAAGGACTGAGCGAATGTTTCCCAATAGAAACTGGGGTTAAACAAGGATGTATTTTATCGCCCTTGTTATTTGGAATTGTTATGGACTTCATAATGAAGAAATGCTGCACTGGTAATAAAGGCATCGAATGGATACAAGGAGACCATTTGGAGGACCTGGACTTTGCTGATGACATAGTTCTCATCAGCAATCAGATAAAAACGATGCAGGAAAACACAAATGAACTATCATCAATAGCCAGCAAAATTGGGCTTGAGGTCAATCATGAAAAGACTAAAGTCATGAAAAGTTTAATTCCAACAAGTGACAAAATATACATGGAAAACAAACCAGTAGAAGAGATCGATCACTTCATCTATCTTGGAAGTCACATTGATCGAGAAGGGGATACGAGCAAAGAAATTAGAATCAGACTGGCTAAAGCAGCAATGTCTTTCAGAAGCCTTGAAAAGTTGTGGAAATCAAAACTCATTAGCACAAACACAAAACTTAGGCTATTCAAATCAAATGTACTATCAACCCTTACGTATGCGTGTGAAAGCTGGAAAACAACAAGAGATATAGAAACAAAGCTGAACGCATTCGAAAATAAATGTCTAAGGAAAATACTTGGTATAGAATGGAACGAATTCAAAACAAACGAGGAAATTAGAGAAATCGCCAATCAACCACTAATATCTTCAGTAATAAAGAAAAGACGATGGTCATACGTTGGACATGTGATGAGAAGAGATAATAATCGAATAGCAAAGCAAGCCCTCATATGGGAAACAACAGGTAAAAGAAAAAGAGGAAGACCCAGGGAGACACTGAGAAGAACATTGATGAGAGAGGCAAGAGCAGCAGGAATCGGCTCCCTCAATGAGATAGAACTGCTTGCACAGAACAGAGACAGATGGCGAGATTTGATAAAATATCTTTAAAAGAAAACTGCTAGAACAAAAATTCATATAGGAGAAGGTGTATCTTGGTCTACGCCCTATGGGCCGGTTACGGCTCGAAAGGTCAATAGATAGATAGATTTCTTTCTAAATCTAGAGCAAACCCACTCCAATTTCCTTTTATACAACCCATTTCTCTCTAAATCTAGAGCAAACCCACTCCAATTTCATTTTATACAACCCAATGCTCTCTATATCTAGAGCAAACCCACTCCAATTTCATTTCATACAACCCAATTCTCTATAAATCTAGAGCAAACACACTCCAATTTCCTTTTATACAACCCAATTCTCTCTATATCTAGAGCAAACCCACTCCAATTTCATTTTATACAACAATTCTCTATAAATCTAGAGCAAACCCACTCCAATTTCATTTTATACAACCCAATTCTCTCTATATCTAGAGCAAACCCACTCCAATTTCATTTTATACAACCCAATTCTCTCTATATCTAGAGCAAACCCACTCCAATTTCATTTTATACTACCCAATTCTCTCTATATCTAGAGCAAACCCACTCCAATTTCATTTTATACAACCCAATTCTCTATAAATCTAGAGCAAACACACTCCAATTTCATTTTATACAACCCAATTCTCTCTATATCTAGAGCAAACCCACTCCAACTTCATTTTATACAACCCAATTCTCTCTATATTTAGAGCAAACACACTCCAATTTCATTTTATACAACCCAATTCTCTATATATCTAGAGCAAACCCACTCCAATTTCATTTTATACAACCCAATTCTCTCTATATCTAGAGCAAACACACTCCAATTTCATTTTATACAACCCAATTCTCTCTATATCTAGAGCAAACCCACTCCAATTTCATTTTATACAACCCAATTCTCTATAAATCTAGAGCAAACCCACTCCAATTTCATTTTATACAACCCAATTCTCTCTATATCTAGAGCAAACCCACTCCAATTTCATTTTATACAACCCAATTCTCTCTATATCTAGAGCATAGAGCAAACCAACTCCAATTTCATTTTATACAACCCAATTCTCTCTATATCTAGATCAAACCCACTCCAATTTCATTTTATAAAACCCAATTCTCTCTATATCTAGAGCAAACCCACTCCAATTTCATTTTATACAACCCAATTATCTATATATCTAGAGCAAACACACTCCAATTTCATTTTTTACAACCCAATGCTCTCTATATCTAGAGCAAACCCACTCCAATTTCATTTCATACAACCCAATTCTCTATAAATCTAGAGGAAACACACTCCAATTTTATTTTATACAACCAAATTCTCTCTAAATCTAGTGCAAACCCACTCCAATTTCCTTTTATACAACCCATTTCTCTATAAATCTAGAGCAAACCCACTCCAATTTCCTTTTATACAACCCATTTTTCTCTAAATCTAGAGCAAACCCACTCCAATTTCATTTTATACAACCCATATCTTTCTAAATCTAGTGCAAACCCACTCCAATTTCCTTTTATACAACCCATTTCTCTCTAAATCTAGAGCAAACCCACTCCAATTTCATTTTATACAACCCAATGCTCTCTATATCTAGAGCAAACCCACTCCAATTTCATTTCATACAACCCTATTCTCTATAAATCTAGAGCAAACACACTCCAATTTCATTTTATACAACCCAATTCTCTCTATATCTAGAGCAAACCCACTCCAATTTCATTTTATACAACCAATTCTCTATAAATCTAGAGCAAACCCACTCCAATTTCATTTTATACAACCCAATTCTCTCTAAATCTAGAGCAAACCCACTCCAATTTCATTTTATACAACCCAATTCTCTCTAAATCTAGAGCAAACCCACTCCAATTTCATTTAATCCTATTTTCTATAAATCTAGAGCAAACCCACTAATCTTTAATTTATATTTAACCTAATACTCTCTAATTTTCGAATGGACCTACTAATCTTCTGTTTTCTACTTATCATAATCATCTGTAATTCTAGAGCCAACCCAATCCTTTTTCATGAAAGACATAACACACTTCTCTCTAATTCTAGAGCCAACCCAATCCTTTTAAATTAAAGACATAACACACTTCTCTCTAATTCTAGAGCCAACCCAATCCTTTTTCGTGAAAGACATAACACACTTCTTTCTAATTCTAGAGCCACCCCAATCCTTTTTCATGAAAGACATAACATACTTCTCTCTAATTATAGAGCCAACACAATCCTTTCTTCATTAAAGACATAACACACTTCTCTCTAATTCTAGAGCCACTCCATTCCTTTTTCATGAAAGACATAACATACTTCTCTCTAATTATAGAGCCAACACAATCCTTTTTCATGAAAGACATAACACACTTCTCTCTAATTCTAGAGCCAACACAATCCTTTTTCATGAAAGACATAACACACTTCTCTCTAATTATAGAGCCAACACAATCCTTTTTCATGAAAGACATAACACACTTCTCTCTAATTATAGAGCCAACACAATCCTTTTTCATGAAAGACATAACATACTTCTCTCTAATTATAGAGCCAACACAATCCTTTTTCATGAAAGACATAACACACTTCTTTCTAATTCTAGAGCCAACCCAATCCTTTTTCATGAAAGACATAACATACTTCTCTCTAATTCTAGAGCCAACCCAATCCTTTTTCCATGAAAGACATAACACACTTCTGTCTAATTCTATTTCGAATTAAATCCTCTTTAGTAACAACTTGCGCCGAGTCAAACACTTCGCAACTAATTTTCTACCTTATATTAAGTAAACCCCATTATCTGCTCTTCTCCCATCCCATCGTCTCCACATTCATCAGTACGCCCCTGATCATGGAACACAGACTAATTTAGCAATAAAATGTAACGTTAACGTAATCCATTTGTAACTTGTCGAGCTGTTACAGAACAAGTCAAGGCCACAGTGAACCAAATTGGAATTCCGATTCCTGTGTCGCGGAAATTAATGAATAAATGGAATTACACCACTGGTTTGGATCGTATTTGGAAGACATGAATTCTGGGAAGCGACACTTTTCCTGTAATCTGATTGGTTCTAATGATGGCAGTAACACGTCACAGGATTGTGTCAACAGAAAGTGACATCCGCTGGAAATGGAGCCTGTAATAATTTGTGGAGTTGCAGTTTCTTGAATTCCTGGATGTGTGTTCGTTAAGAATGGTTGGATGAGTCAGAATGTAGGGGGCTGCTCCAGTGAATGGTTCAAAGATTTGAACTTTCTAAGATATAAATTAATCTTCTTTTTCTGCTTCTATAACTTTGTGATTTAGGAAAGGTTTAAGACTTTGTACTTTGAAGGATGTGAATTAATCTTCTTTCTTTTCTTCTTCTTCTGCCTCTTTAACTTTGTGATTTAGGAAAGGTTTAAGGCTTTGTACTTTGAAGGATGTGAATTAATCTTCTTTCTTTTCGTGTTCTTCTGATTCTTCTTTCTCTTTGTAGTTTAAGAAAGGTTTAAGGCTTTAAACTTTTATAAAAGGATTAATCTTCTTCCTTTTCTTCTACTTCTGTTTTTCCTTTCTCTTTGTGATTTCGAAAAGGTTTCAACTTTCAAGACTTTCAATTGATCTTCTTTCTTTTCTTCTTCATCTTCTTATTTCTCATTGTGGTTTAGCAAGGTTTAAGGCTTTGAACATTCAAGGATATGAGTTCATTTTTCTTCCTTTTCGTCTTATTTGCTTGTCTA
>JAVIAB010000102.1:30578667-30580937 GCA_032433765.1 Megaustenia siamemsis | reverse complement strand
AATAAAGATTTTGTATAGAAATTTTGGGTTTTATAGAAATTTGGGTTGTCAAAAGAGATTTTGGGTTTATAGAGATTTTAGGTTTTTAAATAGACTTTGGGTTTAAATAGATTTTGAGTTTTTATAAAGATTTGGATTTTGGGTTAATCTAGCTGGGTCTGTGAAGTGCAATTAAAGATCTGTGTAATGAGAGATATATTTATCTAGATGAATCTGTACAGTGAAAGTAAAGATCTGTGTAATGAGAGATATATTTATCTAGATGAATCTGTAAAGTGAAAGGAAAGAAATGTGTACCATCCCTGCTGGCGTAGACTATCATGTCTCTCCACAACTTTCGATCTCGACAGTTATTTATAATTTCTGTCGTTGAAGCCATACTACCAATCCATTCTCTTAAGCTGCCTTGTATCTTTTCTCTTTTCTTCCCTCTATCTCTTCGTCTCTCAATTTTTCCAGTTGCCACAAAATATTCCAGCTTTTCCCTCTCTCATTGAATGGCCAAAAAATGATGATTATTTCTTCCTAATTTTGGAAATTAACTCTTTTTTTTTATTTGGCATCTTTCCGAAGGTTTTCATCACCCTTCTTAGCTGTCCATGGTATTCATGGAAAGGCTAGTTAACAGAAGACTTATGTGGCATTTGGAGACAAAACAACAAATCGTACCACAACAAAGTGGCTTCCGTCAGCACATATCAATTGAAGACCTGGTCACCTACATTGCACAGGAAATAGAGGATGCTCTACAAGAAAAGAAACACACAATGGCAGTGTAGGTCGACATGGAGAAGGCCATTGATAGGGTATGGCGAGAGGGTTTAAAGAACAAGCGTTTTAGACTTGGCATCCAGGGTCGTTTATTCAATTGGGTCTCTCAATACCTTCAGGATAGAACGGCTAGAGTACAAGTTCAAGGTCAACTAAGTAAGAAGGTCTCTATCGAACAAGGTGTCCCATAAGGCGGAGTCTTGTCCCCAACACTCTTTTTAATTTGTATAAATGACATCGTAATGAACATTCCACCCAGAATACACTCAGCAATATACGCAGATGATCTGGCGTTATGGGTTCGCGAGGAAAGTATGTCGGTGGCTGCACCCAGGATGCAAGATGCCCTAGGTGAACTTGAAAAATGGACGAACACCTGGTTCTTACCAATCAACGAAAAACAAACAACTACATATACAATTTTCAGCCGATCAAGAAACACACTCTGCAAACTTGAAGATAAAAGACCATACGCTCCCTATTGACCAAAACCCAACATATCTTGGCGTCACCATGAATCGCAGAATGACTTGGAAAAATCAGATAGACAGAGCAAGGAAAAAAGCCAGAAAACGAACTAATATTATGAAGAAATTGGCAGGAACGGACTGGGGGGCAGACAGCAATATTTTGAAAAGAATATGCGTAGGAAGAGTCAGACCAGTTCTAGAGTATGGAGTCACAGCCTGGGCTATGGCTTCCAAATCACACCTTAGCAAAATTAACAGAACACAGAACCAAGCTGCCCGTATCATCACTGGTGCTATGAAATTTACACCTATCAAGACTCTAGAAACAGTAACAGGTTTACAACCCTTAGTTGACAGACGGGTCACTAAAGTATTGCAACAAGCGGAGAAATATAGAAGGCTCCTTTGCCACCCCATGCACCAAAGAATAACTGGTTCCGGAATTGTACGACTAAAAAGGAGCAACTTCGCTGCAATTGCCAATGAACTAACTACTGGAGACCCAGTACTTTCCCAAACAATATCGAAACCCTTGGGCACATCTGATATGTCTCCTCAGGAAAAACATAAAATACCAGAACTTAAGGAAAATATAACAGGAATCATGAAAAAAAGGCACCCAATCAGACACAGAAAGAAAACACGTAGCAGAAAAACACATTCACGATACCTACCCTCAGGACTCTTAGTCCCACATATACACATATGGCTCTGCAACAAATGCCACCAGAAATGGAAAAGGGGGGGGGGGGAGATGTTCTTCACGCTGAATAATCAGTACGAGATCACCAAGTCAATAGCTACTGGAAATTTCGCAAACAACTTTAAAGCAGGAACTGAGGACATCAGAGATGAAATCCTAACCTTAACTCTAACCCTAGCCCTTACCCTAACCCTAACCCTAACCCTAACCCTAACCCTAACCCTAACCCTAACCCTACACACCTAACCATAACCCTAACATTAATCCTAACCTTAACCCTAACCATAACCATAACCCTAACAGTAACCTTAATCCTAACCCTAACC
>JAVIAB010000102.1:30501167-30573667 GCA_032433765.1 Megaustenia siamemsis | reverse complement strand
TACTTGCTTACTTACTTGCTTACTTACTTGCTTACTTACTTACTTGCTTACTTACTTGCTTACTTACTTACTTACTTACTTACTTACTTACTTGCTTACTTACTTGCTTACTTACTTACTTACTTACTTGCTTACTTGCTTACTTACTTACTTGCTTACTTACTTACTTGCTTACTTACTTGCTTACTTACTTACTTACTTACTTACTTACTTGCTTACTTACTTACTTACTTACTTACTTCTTTACTTACTTGCTTACTTACTTGCTTACTTACTTACTAGCTTACTTACTTACTTACTTACTTGCTTACTTACTTGCTTACTTACTTACTTACTTACTTGCTTACTTACTTACTTGCTTACTTACTTGCTTACTTACTTACTTGCTTACTTGCTTACTTACTTACTTACTTACTTACTTACTTGCTTACTTGCTTACTTACTTACTTGCTTACTTACTTGCTTACTTACTTACTTGCTTACTTACTTACTTACTTACTTGCTTGCTTACTTACTTACTTGCTTACTTACTTACTTGCTTACTTACTTGCTTACTTACTTACTTACTTACTTACTTACTTGCTTACTTACTTACTTACTTACTTGCTTACTTACTTACTTACTTACTTGCTTACTTACTTACTTGCTTACTTACTTACTTCTTTACTTACTTGCTTGCTTACTTACTTGCTTACTTGCTTACTTACTTACTTGCTTACTCACTTACTTCTTTACTTACTTGCTTACTTACTTACTTACTTACTTACTTACTTACTTACTTGCTTACTTACTTACTTACTTACTTGCTTACTTACTTGCTTACTTACTTGCTTACTTACTTACTTACTTACTTACTTACTTACTTACTTGCTTGCTTACTTACTTACTTGCTTGCTTACTTGCTTACTTACTTGCTTACTTACTTACTTGCTTACTTACTTACTTACTTACTTACTTGCTTACTTACTTGCTTACTTACTTGCTTACTTACTTGCTTACTTACTTACTTACTTACTTACTTGCTTACTTACTTGCTTACTTACTTGCTTACTTACTTACTTGCTTACTTACTTACTTACTTACTTACTTGCTTACTTACTTGCTTACTTACTTACTTGCTTACTTACTTACTTACTTACTTGCTTACTTACTTACTTACTTGCTTACTTACTTACTTACTTACTTACTTGCTTACTTACTTACTTACTTACTTACTTACTTACTTGCTTACTTACTTACTTACTTACTTGCTTACTTACTTACTTACTTACTTACTTACTTGCTTACTTACTTACTTACTTACTTACTTGCTTACTTGCTTACTTACTTACTTGCTTACTTACTTACTTACTTACTTACTTGCTTACTTACTTACTTGCTTACTTACTTACTTGCTTACTTACTTACTTGCTTATTTGTTTACTTACCTGCTTACTTACTTGCTTACTTACTTACTTGCTTATTTGTTTACTTACCTGCTTACTTACTTACTTACTTGCTTGCTTACTTACTTACTTGCTTACTTACTAGCTTACTTACCTGCTTATCTGCTTACTTGCTTACTTACTTCCTTGCTTAATTGCTTGCTTACTTACTTACTTGCGTACTTACTTACCTGCTTACTTGCTTGCTTACTTACTTGCTTACTTGCTTGTTTACTTGCTTATTTGCTTGCTTGCGTTCGCCCGATGACTAAAGTATTCTAGATTATTCGTAGACTATAAAATTCCTTGTCGTCATCCGCCCTTAAAAGGACGTTAAGTGGGTGTGTCTGCGTTATTGTTTGCAGTATAACTGTGATATTTGCGCCTTTCGGCCCAACATATCCGACTTCAGCACGACATTTCTGAGTACCAGGTTGTCTTCCCTCTTCGACACCTACTTGTTATTCTATTTCCAGGGTTACTATTGGTCTTTGGAGGTGGGATTAGTATCTTGATTCTTGCCTTGACAGTTCTCGTTCACTTAGCAAGCAAGCAGACATATATGAGTTGTTGATGCATTATTGTACGGATAATAAACCTCCTACTCCCCCCCCCCTCCCCTCTCCCTCCCCCTATTTTGGAAGGGAGAGTTTAATAGAGATCTTTACAGGTCGAAAGTTTAATAAAGACCACTTTCACGAGATGTCATTCGTTCTACATTTATAGCCGCTTGTCAATCATTTATAAATACAGTTGTTGTGATTGGATCAATTAAATGTCGATTGAAATCCTGTTTTTAAAAAAAAAGGGGGCGGGGGGAGGGAAAATGTAACGACATCGCCGTAAATGGGAGGAGCTACCTCCGTCCAATCACAGTTGGCTTCTCTCACAGAAAACGTGATCTGTCCCAAGCGTTTTCCGCCTGCCATCAACTGGGGGTCTTTATCAACGCATGGCTGGGAATTTGTGGACAGGAGAGATTATTCACTTTCCACCCCCTGCTCGGAAAAACTGAGTTTGGATTTGTAAAGTTCACGTGTTTGTTGTTTTTTTTTTCCAATCTTGATATCATTAACCAAACTGCGTGCGCGTGTGTACACTCAACATGTTTGAAATGTGTAATTTCGGGTTATTTTTGACAATTTAAAATTGTGTTCGAGTTTAATTTTTGTTATTTCTTTATTGCATTCAGGAGAACGTGGATTAATTCGATTAGCCTTTATTTGATTGTTAATTTTGATGTGGTTTTGAATATATAATTTGATCGCAGTCATTATCTTGTCCTTGTTCTGCGGCCAATGCTGTTAGCTCGATACATAACATAAAAGGTAATTAAAAATTGCACGGAATCACAATTTGTTGTTCGCAATATTTCAATATTATTAAATTCAATTTGTCTCCTTTCCTTCATCACTTGCCTTTCAGCCCCATGGAGTAATTATGTTTGCTATCTTTTGCTCTGTAGTTTGTCTCCTCTGATCTTAAATTTTCTACTTCTTTATCTACTAAATCTTTTACTCTTCTTCCTTTTATTTCCTTCAAAGTTTGCCTTTCAGCTTGAACAGGAGATATGGTTTGTTATCTTTTGCTCTTGTGTTAGTTTTTTTCCTGCTGTTTCCTAGTGTTTCTAATATTCCATCAATTCATCTTCTTCGTGGTTAGCCCTTGTGTCTGGTGTTCTCGCAACGTTGATTAAAGGCTCGTTGTGTTGTGTTTTGGTCTTTCTGCTTTATCGTGACCAAACCATTATGTCTGTTATTTCTTGATATATTCAGTGACAAAAATTACTGATATATTTATTTCAATTATTAATTTCTGTTCGTATCTCTCATGCTGTTTTTTCTTCATTCGTTTAACATACTTCACCTCGTTAGTTGTTATTTTTCTTAATGTACTCGCATCAAGGGTCCAGGTCTGGCATTGGTAGCACAACGTCGGGATGAAGATTGTATTGTGCAGTCCCCGTTTTGCCTCTACAGTTATTTCCTTGTTGGACAATAGTGGTGATAGCTGTCCGATGATTTGACAAGCTTTGTTGTATCTTGAGTCTATCTCTGCTGTTTGTGAATTGTCGTTAGTCTTGACTTCCTAGATATTTAAATTTATCATGTGTTCTTGTTGTCTCACTTTTATAGTTCTGTTGATTTTCTTGTTCTCTTGTGCTATATTCATGACTTCTGTTTTGTTGATGTTGATTTTCATGTTGTATTTTGTGCTTTACATCTAATTAAATGTTCTTGCGTGTTTTCTATTTTCCCATGTATTAGTGCCTGACGTATTTGAATTGAATCTCGTTAATATTTTTAGCTCATTTCTATTAGTCCATTAGTTTTTACATATTTAAAAAAGCCACTGTTATAAATAATAACAGAAAAATATAAGTTATAGCTTTGTAACTGCAACACGAAACATATAACAAAACGTTTCGACTACAGAGTCTTTATCAGTAGACAGACGCATATATACATAAAATTACGTGAATGGCCATCAGTAGACAGACACATATATACATAGAATAACGTGAATGGCCATCAGTAGACAGACACATATATACATAGAATAACGTGAATGGCCATCAGTAGACAGACACATATATACATAGAATAACGTGAATGGCCATCAGTAGACAGACACATATATACATAAAATTACGTGAATGGCCATCAGTAGACAGACACATATATACATATAATAACGTGAATGGCCATCAGTAGACAGACACATATATACATAAAATTACGTGAATGGCCATCAGTAGACAGACACATATATACATAGAATAACGTGAATGGCCATCAGTAGACAATCACATATATACATAGAATTACCTGAATGGCCATCAGTAGACAGACACATATATACATAGAATAACGTGAATGGCCATCAGTAGACAGACACATATATACATAGAATAACGTGAATGGCCATCAGTAAACACATATATACATATAATAACGTGAATGGCCATCAGTAGACAGACACATATATACATAAAATTACGTGAATGGCAATCAGTAAACACATATATACATAAAATTACGTGAATGGCCATCAATAGACAGACACATATATACATAGAATTACGTGAATGGCCATCAGTAGACAGACACATATATACATAGTATTACGTGAATGGCCATTTTTCATTGGGACAAAAACTTGGGAAGACGAAAATGAGACGTAAAGGAAATATGTAGTTTTCTTTATTCATGGAAAAACCAAATGGTTTCTTAACAAAAGTGTTATTGTATAAAGGTCATGATGTTAGCGGTATTTTTCAGTGACGTATTAAGTAAACGGGAGCCACGATAGCTCAGAGGTTAGTGAACTGGACTACAAAGGACAAAGAGGTACGGTTCGATCCTAACCTACGGCTTCCGGTTCACCCAGCCTTTAATGGGTACCGGATTTTTTTCTGGAAAAGTAAAGCGGCACGGGCGTAATACCGACCACATTACCCTAAAAATCATGTGCCGAAGGTCTGTACAATTTATGGTCACTAATACCATATTCCCTATACGGCACTTGGCGTGACGGGGGTACTTTACTTTACTTTTTTACTCCGGGTGTAAATAGCTGCAGAAAACATAAAATAAAACACAAAATGGTATTGAGCAGCTAGAATAACAGAAAGACAGGACAAACTACAGCGAAAACTATTACTTTTAGTAAAAAAAAGCTAGGAATAACACTCCGTCATTAAAATATATAAAGAAACAACACATAAAATAGTTTGGCCTGGGGGAACTAGTTGGTCTCGAGGCAAGATGCCGGTCTCGAGACAGAGAGGTTTTAGATTCAAATCCTGGTTAGTTGGGATTTTTATTTATGATTTCTCTCTGCGGCAACTACACCTGGTCTCAGAAGGGAGGCCCGGCTTAAAACGTCAATTACTGATAGACCGAACAAAATATGAGTACCTCCGAAGACGAAATTATCTGCCTGTGTGGCGAGGGACCCCTGTTCACACGGCTGTCAGGGAAGACGGATTAACACGCAAAATTCAGTTCCTAATCTCTAGGGACTTCGTCAGAGGTGAAAGCTGGCGAACGCAAAAAAAAAAAAAAAAAAAAATGGTCTGACCACGTCACAAGGCAGAAAGATCAAAACACAATAAAAATTGCGAGAACACCAGACACAAGGGCCGACCATGAAAAAGGATGGATTAATGGAATATTAGAAACACTAGGAAACATAATAGCAGCAGAGGTGAACAGAAGAGCAAAAGACTGAAAATTATATCTCCCCTCGACGCTGAAAGGCAAATGAGGAAGGTAAGAAGCAGAATTGATCTATTTTTTTTTTTGTGTATGGTCGGCCCTTGAATCTGGTGTTTTCGCAGTGCTTATTGAAGACATGTTGTGTTTTGGTACTTCTGTATTACCATGTGGCCCAATCATGTTCTTTCTTGTTTCTTTATTATTTGTTGTTTTTTTATTATCTATGATTAAACAATAATAAAAGTAAAGTACCCCCCGTCACGCCAAGTGGCGTATAGGGAAATATGGTGTTAGTGACCCACTATTTTACAGACCAGATCGACGAAAAAAACATGAGTTCCTCCGAAGTCGGAGTTATATGCCTGTGCGGCGAGGGACCCTTGTGCACACGACTGCCAGGGAAAAATGGATTAAGACGCAAAATTCAGTTCCTAGTCTCTAGGGACTTCGTCAGAGTTGAAAGCTGGTGAACGCAACAAGAACAATTTACTTACATATTTGTGTGTGCGTGTTCTTTGTTTGTTCCTGCTGAAGGCCTATTGAGCCGAAACGTCGTTCAAATCTATGTCGTCTATCAATCATGTAAAGCTTTTACCATACCATTTTTCCTATTTTTTTTTCCTATTCTCCCCCACTCTGGTTTACCAGCCCGTGACAGCTTAAAGCCCAACAGAGTGAGTCCAAAATTGCCGCTGCTCCGACAAACATTGTTCAGCCAAGATTTCTACCTGTGTTAAAAACGGATGTGTCGGGCCGAAAGTGGAGTTATCACGGATTTATTTATTGATAAATATGGGCTCTAATGGTCGTTCTTCATTGTCTTCATTGTTTGGTTTATAATGATGACGACTTTCATTTTGTTATCGACGATTTTGTCTGCAAGCATATTACAGTACAAATTATTAGTTTTGTTATCGACGATTTTGTCTGCAAGCATATTACAGTACAAATTATTAGTTTTGTTATCGACGATTTTGTCTGCAAGCATATTACAGTACAAATTATTAGTTTTGTTATCGACGATTTTGTCTGCAAGCATATTACAGTACAAATTATTAGTTTTGTTATCGACGATTTTGTCTGCAAGCATATTACAGTACAAATTATTAGGCAGGGAAATCATGAGAAATGAATATTTTAATGGAGGGAAATTTCCGTTGATAAATCAGCGAATCATTTCAGGCGAAGGGGTTTGTTTACAACTGGGAGCTATAGTTTGTTTCAGATTGTTTGCCTCCCTAATTCCAGTAATATCTCGAAAACCGTCTGATGGAATACCATGATTTTTTGCATGCGACCTTAGATTTTCAATGACGTAACGAATTTATCATTTAAATTATCGTATGTGTTACCGTTTCCTCAAAGCGGCAACTTCCTTTGATCTCCTTCATATTTGTATTTATTTTGACACAAAAAACAGAATGTACGGTAAATGAAGATCTTTTACACTTTTTAGAGGAAAAGGCGTAACTTTTATTTTTATATAAGGGACATTATTACTTTATAATAAGAGAGTAAGTAAGTAAGTGTTCCTGTCATGCCTGAAGGTGTATAGGGAATAAACCGCCACAATTGCACTTTTTCACAACATGCTACCCATTTGGATTGGGCTCTTTTAATTATACAACTAATATTGAATCAAATCAAAATAGGCCGAACATTCACCGAATAGAAATTATTTATTTTAAGAACACAGAATACATCGTCAACTCACTAAAAAAACAGTTCCTGAAGTGGTCCGTATCCAGAGTTTCCAACTCCAACAAAGTCACTTCAGTAAGTTCAAACAAAGTTTTATTCAGAATCTGCCGAATCTAATAGACGTATTACCATTTTTGGTTGAATAACCCACAGACCATCGTTTCTCCAATACTTATCTTCCTCAACCATAACATGGTCTTCACAACTAGCCCAATAATCTTTGTCTATGTTTGAAATAGCAACATTGGTAAGCTCTTTAACATCAGATAATTTGAAAGTTTTATTTTCGGATGCTACTTGCCCTTTGATCTTTGCCCAAACTAATTCAATAGGATTTAGGTGTGAGTGATATGGAGGCAGCCTCAAACATCTATGACCATGTTCTTCAATTAATTTATCTATTTGAAATATCTTTGGCCGTTGTATCTGTTTTACAAGTGAAAGTAATTCAGGCTTGAGATACATATCGTTAAATGGTATTTGTTCCCTTGTCAGCCATGTTTTTATTTCAGCTTTAGTGCTTGATGATGTTGGAACTTTATCTTCTTGTGCCACTTTGTTATGGTAAGATGCATTATCCATGATCAAACAAGATGGTCGATCTAATAAAGGCAAAAGAGTGTCTTTAATCCAATCTCTGAACATATGACTGTTCATCTCTGAATGATAATCCTGGTTATCAGTTGACTTTGCAATAAAAACAAGTTCAGCATTCTCCACCAGGCCATTATTTTGCTCCCAGCATGTGCCACTATAAGGCGCTTTCCTTTGCTGCTAGGTACATACCTTTTAATAGTCCCATCTAATGACTGCCATTCTTTTTCATTTGTGTGGTGGGCATTAATCCATGTTTCGTCCAAGTACACAATGTCATAATCTTCATTACGCATTTGTCTAACTTCACGTAAATATTTGCTTCTTGCAGCTACTAAATGAGGTTTCTCGCAAATGATGTTTCTTCCACAAGAATATTTTCTAAAAGTGAAGCCTAAACTCCGCACACTTCTCCATAGTGTGGTTTTTGATACATCAATACTGGTGTTCTTTTTAAGCCAAATCTTAAGTTTCCTTATGGTAACTTCTTCCCCTAAGTCAAACATTTTACAAATCTCTCTGCGGACAAGTTCTCTGTCAAAACTGTCTAACAAATGTTTTCTTCCTCGACTTCTTTCTTTCCTTGAACATTCACATTGAACATTTTTCACTGATCTATGAAACGACCGTTTACTTAAACCTAACACGTGCATCGTTCTCTTTTCAGGATTTGATATGCTGTGATATAGACTCCCTCGTTTTGCCTCTCTACAAAAATATAAATATAATTTCTTTGTAATATTTTGTTCAGTAACAAATTTCAACTTTAAACTCATTGTTAAGGGCACAACTCACAAAACACGCCTATGTAAATAATTTGATTTTGTATTTTTGGTGACGTTATACTAATGACGTGATACAAAAAGTTGACAATTTTAATCCAGTAAGTGCAAAACCAGAATTGCGCACCGAATATAAGAGAAATTTGCTACACATATGTGCAAATATTGACAAAAATCTGACATTTGCAATTCAATAGTGTAAACCGGTGCCTTTACCCACCAACATATAAAGGAAATTCCCAAATGAAGATGTTTAAATCATTCTTGAAGTGATATGGAAGGGTAAATACTCTTAAATTTTGATTCAAATGTGCCCAAGTTTAATCATACTTTTATCCTCCTGGTAAGCAAGCGCACAAGAAAAACCAGCAGTTTGTTTGCAATGAATTTATTTTTTCTATTACGTTATGAGATTCAGTAGGTTACATGCAAAATATCAGCACTGTAGCACAAATGGTTGCTGAGCTGTGGTTTTTTGAAGTGAGGCAAAAAATCTGAAGCGAACTATAGTAGTGGGATGTAACGCACGCTCCTATAAAGTAAAGGTGACAGCTTTCAAAACAAGGATCACTATTTGGGTTGGATGATTTGGACTGGATGAGAGATTTAAGATTGGATGGAGATCTCTGTGAGTTCCATATGAGTGGGTGGAGATCTCTGTAGTTGTTCCCTATGATTAGATGGAGATCTCTGTGAGTTCCCTATGATTGGATGGAGATCTCTGTGAGTTCCATATGATTGGATGGAGATCTCTGTAGTTGTTCCCTATGATTGGATGGAGATCTCAGTGAGTTCCCTATGATTGGATGGAGATCTCTGTGAGTTCCATATGATAGGGTGGAGATGTCTGTGAGTTCCATATGATAGGGTGGAGATCTCTGTGAGTTCATATGATTGGATGGAGATCTCTGTGAGTTCCTTATGATTGGGTGGAGATCTCTGTGAGTTCCCTATGATTGAATGGAGATCTCTGTGATTTCCCTATGATTGGATGGAGATCTCTGTGAGTTCCATATGATTGGGTGGATATCTCTGTGAGTTCCATATGATTGGATGGAGATCTCTGCAGTTGTTCCCTATGATTGGATGGAGATCTCTGTGAGTTCCATATGATTGGATGGAGATCTCTGTGAGTTCCATATGATTGGGTGGAGATCTCTGTGAGTTCCATATGATTGGGTGGAGATCTCTGTAGTTATTCCCTATGATTGGATGGAGATCTCTGTGAGTTCCCTATGATTGGGTGGAGATCTCTGTGAGCTCTATATGATTGGATGGAGATCTCTGTAGTTGTTCCCTATGATTGGATGGAGATCTCAGTGAGTTCCCTATGATTGGATGGAGATCTCTGTGAGTTCCATATGATAGGGTGGAGATGTCTGTGAGTTCCATATGATAGGGTGGAGATCTCTGTGAGTTCAATATGATTGGATGGAGATCTCTGTGAGTTCCTTATGATTGGGTGGAGATCTCTGTGAGTTCCCTATGATTGAATGGAGATCTCTGTGATTTCCCTATGATTGGATGGAGATCTCTGTGAGTTCCATATGATTGGGTGGATATCTCTGTGAGTTCCATATGATTGGATGGAGATCTCTGCAGTTGTTCCCTATGATTGGATGGAGATCTCTGTGAGTTCCATATGATTGGATGGAGATCTCTGTGAGTTCCATATGATTGGGTGGAGATCTCTGTGAGTTCCATATGATTGGGTGGAGATCTCTGTAGTTATTCCCTATGATTGGATGGAGATCTCTGTGAGTTCCCTATGATTGGGTGGAGATCTCTGTGAGCTCTATATGATTGGATGGAGATCTCTGTAGTTGTTCCCTATGATTGGATGGAGATCTCTGTAAGTTCCCTATGCTTGGATGGAGATGTCTGTGAGTTCCATATGATTGGGTGGAGATCTCTGTGAGTTCAATATGATTGGATGGAAATCTCTATGAGTTCCCTATGATTGGGTGGAGATCTCTGTGAGTTCCATATGATTGGATGGAGATCTCTGTAGTTGTTCCCTATGATTGGATGGAGATCTCAGTGAGTTCCCTATGATTGGATGGAGATCTCTGTGAGTTCCATATGATAGGGTGGAGATGTCTGTGAGTTCCATATGATAGGGTGGAGATCTCTGTGAGTTCAATATGATTGGATGGAGATCTCTGTGAGTTCCTTATGATTGGGTGGAGATCTCTGTGAGTTCAATATGATTAGATGGAGATCTCTGTGAGTTCCATATGATTGGATGGAGATCTCTGTGAGTTCCATATGATTGGGTGGATATCTCTGTGAGTTCCATATGATTGGATGGAGATCTCTGTGAGTTCCGTATGATTGGATGGAGATCTCTATGAGTTCCCTATGAGTACCCTATGATTGGATGGAGATCTCTGTGATTTCCCTATGATTGGATGGAGATCTCTGTGAGTTCCATATGATTGGGTGGAGATCTCTGTGAGTTCCATATGATTGGGTGGAGATCTCTGTAGTTGTTCCCTATGATTAGATGGAGATCTCTTGTGAGTGCTTATGATTAGATGGAGATCTCTGTGAGTTCCCTATGATTGGATGGAGATCTCTGTGAGTTCCATATGATTGGATGTAGATCTCTGTGAGTTCCTTTTGATTGGATGGAGATCTCTGTGAGTTCCCTATGATTGGGTGGAGATCTCTGTGAGTTTCATATGATTGGGTGGAGATCTCTTGTGAGTGCCCTATGATTAGATGGAGATCTCTGTGAGTTCCATATGATTGGATGGAGATCTCCGTGAGTTCCATATGATTGGATGGAGATCTCTGTGAGTTCCCTATGATTGGATGGAGATCTCTGTGAGTTTCCTATGATTGGATGGAGATCTCTGTGAGTTCCACATGATTGGATGGAGATCTCTGTGAGTTCCATATGATTGGGTGGAGATCTCTGTGAGTTCAATATGATTAGATGGAGATCTCTGTGAGTTCCATATGATTGGATGGAGATCTCTGTGAGTTCAATATGACTGGATGGAGATCTCTGTGAGTTCCATATGATTGGATGGAGATCTCTGTGAGTTCCGTATGATTGGATGGAGATCTCTATGAGTTCCCTATGAGTACCCTATGATTGGATGGAGATCTCTGTGATTTCCCTATGATTGGATGGAGATCTCTGTGAGTTCCATATGATTGGGTGGAGATCTCTGTAGTTGTTCCCTATGATTAGATGGAGATCTCTTGTGAGTGCTTTATGATTAGATGGAGATCTCAGTGAGTTCCCTATGATTGGATGGAGATCTCTGTGAGTTCCATATGATTGGATGGAGATCTCTGTGAGTTCAATATGATTGGATGGAGATCTCTGTGAGTTCCATATGATTGGATGGAGATCTCTGTGAGTTCCGTATGATTGGATGGAGATCTCTATGAGTTCCCTATGAGTACCTATGATTGGATGGAGATCTCTGTGATTTCCCTATGATTGGATGGAGATCTCTGTGAGTTCCTTTTGATTGGATGGAGATCTCTGTGAGTTCCTTTTGATTGGATGGAGATCTCTGTGAGTTCCCTATGATTGGGTGGAGATCTCTTGTGAGTGCCCTATGATTAGATGGAGATCTCTTGTGAGTGTCCTATGATTAGATGGAGATCTCTTGTGAGTGCCCTATACTGGGACATTCAGATAATTAAGAAGATAAAAAAATATTTTTCTCCTGCTTTTTTTGTTGTCTTCTAAGCGTTCACCGTTAACCTTGCGTAGTTGCCTTGTGTCGTTATTTATGGCAATGGCGCGCTAACTGCACCTTTTGGCCTGGCATATCTATTTTCAGCATAGGTAGATTTGCCGAAAATCATTTGTATATGTTGCTCCTTTAAGGCTGGATGAACACTGAAACCGGGGGATCGAAACCAACCCTTTGTCCAGAGTAGGCCAGTGCACTAATTATTGCTCTAACGCCCTTTTCATTTAATTTAAGAATCGCGTTACACTCAATGTGGTTTCAATTAATTTTCTGGTTTTATACAAGGGGACATAACTGGTGTTTTTAATTTTTGTAGTGGGCGTTAAGATAAAGTTACTCTTAACAAAAGTTACGATAGTGGGTGTTAAGACAACGTTACTGTAACGAAAGTTACGATAGTGGTTGTTAAGACAACGTTACTGTAACGAAAGTTACGATAGTGGGCGTAAGTGAGACACTTTGAAGTACGCTCATCTAGTAAGTTCAAAGATCTCATTAAAAAAAAGTCGTATAGTTTCCCTTCTCTATAATCTCTCCAGAGTTACTTCCTCTTCGGGTTATTTAGTTCAAAAGCACGATGTAAATTGTCATGTTTTTATTTTATTTTATTTTTCAGACTTCATGTTTTTATTTCAGATGTGATTGTTGTTATACTAATATAATAGTAATGTTATCTCTCAGAGTACTGTTATCTATCGTGGGTATATTGTTATCTATCGTGGGTACTGTTGTCTCTCGTGGGTACTGTTGTCTCTCGAGGGTACTGTTGTCTTTTGTGGGTACTGTTGTCTCTCGTGGGTACTGTTGTCTCTCGTGGGTACTGTTGTCTTTCGTGTACTGTTGTCTCTCGTGGGTACTGTTGTCTCTCGTAGGTACTGTTGTCTTTCGTGGGTACTGTTGTCTCTCGTGGGTACTGCTGTCTTTCGTGGGCACTGTTGTCTCTCGTGGGTAATGTTGTCTATCGTGAGTACTGTTGTCTCTCGTGGGTACTGTTGTCTCTCGTGAGTAATGTTGTCTCTCTTAGGTACTGTTGTCCATCACGGGCACCTTTTGGAGGCAACAGTGTTGATCTTATACACGGTTCTAACCGCTGTCAAACCCGGCATCTCCCGAATAATTAAAACACCAATGAAAATATTACTACACTCACCACAGCCCGCCTGAATAAATCTCTGTCTCTAGTCAGATCTCCCATAGAAGAGTAGTCCGTCTGAATGAATCTCTGTCTCTAGTCAGATCTCCCATAGAAGAGTAGTCCGTCTGAATGAATCTCTGTCTCTAGTCAGATCTCCCATAGAAGAGTAGTCCGTCTGAATGAATCTCTGTCTCTAGTCAGATCTCCCATAGAAGAGTAGTCCGTCTGAATGAATCTCTGTCTCTAGTCAGATCTCCCATAGAAGAGTAGTCCGTCTGAATGAATCTCTGTCTCTAGTCAAATCTCCCATAGAAGAGTGGTCCGTCTGAAAGAATCTCTGCCTCAAGTCATATTACCCACTTCTATTTTCATGCTCAAAGTCTCCTTTTTGTCCTGAAACCACCTTCTTTTTGGTCTGCCCATGATACGTCGCCCAGAATCCATGTCTTCCATTATTGCTCTATCTAGCATGCTGTTTCTTTTCACGTGGTCATTGTATTTTAATTTCCTCTGTAGAATTGTGATTTTTAAATAAGAGAGCTCCTTTTAATGTCTAAATATTGTAGTATTTTTCCATTGTTTTTTTTTTTTTTCCTTCATTATCCGAGGTATCTTTAAAGGATTTTTCTGTAGCATTGTTTTGAATTAATCAATTTTTTTTTCACTTGCTGTTTATGAGATGATCTACGATTCACAACCTTATGTTGCTATAGGGAAGATACACCCACTTTCGAGAGAACCGAATCCTGAACTAATATAAAACATATCGACATATTGTATTCTAAAAAAACAGCCAGAATGGAGAACAGAGGAGAAAAAACTAATTGTAAGATACATAGAGAAACACTAGTGCAACTCGTATTGGACACATGCCTACATAGATGGATCAGCAATCAATGCAACAAAAAATAGAGGAGCTTGAATTGTACCTTAAAAATGGAACATAGAAAAGTCTCCCCGTTGCAACAGGAAAATATTCAAGGAACTTTAAGACAGGGACAGAAGCTCTGAAAACTGTAGCGGAAACTCTCTTGAGGGAGAAGATTAAAGAAGAAAACATTGTATTTCTCACAGATAAGGTCAAGGTAAAGTACGAGACTTGAATCGGCATCTTTTACTCGGCACGCGAGTTTTCACCCATTTGTGCTCGACAACCTATCCAGACGTGTTCGGAGACTTCTGGATAGTGTCACTTCAAGCATCGAAACTTGCGGTGCAAGGCGGAATTCCTCACCTTCCCTTAGTACTACCCTGGCACCCATTTCTGCTAATGGTTGGGTCGACCGCTTTGGGAAAGGGGATGCAATTTTTTTCCAACCACGAGTACAACTCACACTGCTCCCAGCGGGAATCGAACACGGGTTGTCCGAACGTCGGTAGTCCAGTCGGGTGGTTTTCCCAACTAGGCTACCGAGACCCCCTCCGGATACGGATCATAGATACTCTGTCAGTAGCGACGTCACTGAAGAGTATATAAAATAAATACCTGAGTGATCTCGGAGAAATCTTCTTCCTCTTTTCTCTTCCTCTTCTTCCTCTTCTTCCTCTTCTTCTTCTTCTTCCTCTTCTTCTTCCTCTTCTTCTTCCTCTTCTTCTTCCTCTTCTTCTTCCTCTTCCTCCTCTTCTTCTTCTTCCTCTTCTTCTTCTTCTTCTTCTACCTTTCAGCTCCCTGTAGAGCATAGGTCTTCAACAAACATTTTCCAAGTCGTTCTGTTTTTTACCATTTTTTTAAGATCATTCCATGTCTTCCCCATCATCTTCATCTCTGCTTCTATTTGTCTTCTCCAAGAATTCCTTGGTCTCCATCTTTGTCTTTTCCCCTGCGGATTCCAAAAAAGGGCCTGTTGTGTAATACTCTCAGTTGGCTTCCGTAGTGTGTGTCCTATCCAACGCCATCGTCTTCGCTGTATCTCTTTATCCACTGGTAATTGACTGGTACATTTCCGCAATTTTATGTTAGTGATTTTGCCCTGCCATTTCCATCCTTTTATTCTGCGTAAGCATCCATTAATTAAAGTATCTCGGAGAAATATAAGAAGAATAAATACTCTCAACGCTCGTGTCAGAATGCATAACTGTGATTCAGTGACTCAATGTCACTGAAATATTCTTGGAAACGATGGGACATGTTGGCAATGTAGGTTAGGAAACTACAGCTAGATGCAAGTCCAACTTTGGAGAAATCAAAGATCTTTGTCAGAAACAGATCAAGTACATAATATCAGGGCTACCAGACATACTCTCTACTACCTGCTCAACAGAAAAAAGAAGAGCCTACCAGACAGACTATCTCTACCACCATCTCAACAGAAAAAAGAAGAGCCTACCAGACAGACTATCTCTACTACCAGCTCAACAGAAAAAAAGAAGCGCCTACCAGACAGACTATCTCTACTACCAGCTCAAAAGAAAAAAGAAGAAGCTATCAGACAAATTATCTCTACTACCAGCTCAACAGAAAAAAGAAGAGGCTACCAGACAAACTATCTCTACGACCAGCTCAACAGAAAAAAGAAGAGCCTACCAGACAGACTATCTCTACTACCAGCTCAACAGAAAAAAGAAGCGCCTACCAGACAGACTATCTCTACTACCAGCTCAAAAGAAACAAAGAAGAGGCTATCAGACAAACTATCTCTACTACCAGCTCAACAGAAACAAAGAAGAGGCTACCAGACATACTTTCTCTACTACCAGCTCAACAGAAAAAAAGAAGAGGTTACCAGACATACTTTCTCTACTACCAGCTCAACAGAAAAAAAAGAAGAGGTTACCATACATACTTTCTCTACTACCAGCTCAACAAAAAGAAGAGGCTACCAGATAATCTCTACTACCAGCTCAACAGAAAAAAAGAAGAGGCTATCAGACAAACTATCTCTACTACCAGCTCAACAGAAACAAAGAAGAGGCTACCAGACATACTTTCTCTACTACCAGCTCAACAGAAAAAAAGAAGAGGTTACCAGACATACTTTCTCTACTACCAGCTCAACAAAAAAGAAGAGGCTACCAGATAATCTCTACTACCAGCTCAACAGAAAAAAAGAAGAGGCTATCAGACAAACTATCTCTACTACCAGCTCAACAGAAACAAAGAAGAGGCTACCAGATAATCTCTACTACCAGCTCAACAAAAAAAGAAGAGGCTACCAGATAATCTCTACTACCAGCTCAACAAAAAAGAAGAGGCTACCAGATAATCTCTACTACCAGCTCAACAAAAAAGAAGAGGCTACCAGATAATCTCTACTACCAGCTCAACAAAAAAGAACAGGCTACCAGATAATCTCTACTACCAGCTCAACAAAAAAGAAGAGGCTACCAGATAATCTCTACTACCAGCTCAACAAAAAAGAAGAGGCTACCAGATAATCTCTACTACCAGATGTAGTCCAACTACAGATGTAGTCTTATTTCTAACTTTGAGAGTTTTAAAGTTTTAAGTATATTTTTTTCCTATTTATTTTGTCCGCGGAGAGGTCATTTATAAGTTCACAAAGTAATATTTTGTACAAGTTCACAAAGTAATATTATATACAAGTTCACAAAGTAATACATGTATTATGTACAAGTTCACAAACTAATATTATTATGTGCAAGTTCACAAACTAATATTATTATGTACAAGTTCACAAGGTAATCATATTATGTACAAGTTCACAAGGTAATATTATTATGTACAAGTTCACAAGTTAATAATATTATGTATAAGTTCACAAAGTAATATTATGTACAAGTTCACAAAGTAATATTATGTACAAGTTCACAAAGTAATATTATGTACAAGTTCACAAAGTAATATTATTATGTCATCAACATCATCACGTACCGGGCATAATGTTATTATGTACAAGTTCATAAAGTAATATTATGTACAAGTTCACAAAGTAATATTATGTACAAGTTCACAAAGTAATATTATGTACAAGTTCACAAAGTAATATTATGTACAAGTTCACAAAGAAATAGTATGTACAAGTTCACAAAGTAATATTATTATGTCATCATCATCATCAAGTACCGGGCCTGCTGGCGTAGGTGATCATGTCCCTCCACAACTTTCGATCTCGATAGTTATTTATCATTTATGTTGTTGACCTTCTGCCAAGCCATTCTCTTAAGCTGTCTGTTATTTTTTTCTCTTTCCTTCCCTCTATCTCTTCGTCCCTCAATTTTTCCAGTTGTTACAATATATTCCAGTTGTTCTCTTCTCATTACATGGCCAAAAAATGATGATTGTTTCTTCCTAATATTGGAAATTAACTCTATTTTTGCTTTGACCTCTTTCAGAACATTTTCATTACTCTTCTTAGTTGTCCATGGTATTCTCAACATTCTTCTGTAAAACCACAATTCTACAGACTCCAGTGATTTTCTTGTCTGTTGTCCTATTGTTCTTGATTCACATCCATGTCCATATGTTAAGACTGGCTCTACATAACATTTAAGAACTCTTTTACTTGTTTCTATTGTCAAAAATGGATTGCATAGTATCTTCCTAATTTTTTGGAAAGCTGCTTTTGCCTGAGCCATTCTGCATCTCACCTCTGTTGTACATCTTCCATCTGAGGTTAACAAAGTTCCCAAATATTTAAATTCATTCATCACTTGTCTTTATTTTGCACTGAGTATTATTATGTACAAGTTCACAAATAGCTGGCTGTTGTTAGTGAGTTCGTACACATTTATTTGTATTTTTGAATTTTCAATGTTGGTTAAGTATTTTCAAATTCACTGAGTTGGTTAAGTATTTCTGAATTCACAAAGTTAAGTATTTCTGAATTCACAAAGTTAATTAAGTATTTCTGAATTCACATAGTCATTTATTATATATGAGCTAGTAAGGTCAATATGAATTAACGTGCCGAGCATTATTGCCGAATTCACAATACTGGTTATTTTTTCTAAATTAATATCGTAGAGTATTAGCATTTTAAGTAGGAGTAATTAGTAATTAAATTATTCAATAGTAATTTAGTTAAATTTACATTTAATTTAATAGTAATTAAATTATTATTGTAGAGTATTAGTAGTTTAAGTAAGATTAATTAGTAATTAAATTATTCAATAGTAATTTAGTTAAATTAAAATTAAATTTAATAGTAATGAAATTAATATTTTAGACTTTTAGTATTTTAAGTAAGAGTAATTCTTCATCTTCTATCCTTCCTCCACTGCCGTTGGTGTCGAGGGGAGATCCAATCTGTGATTCTTTGCTCTTCTGCTGGCCTCTTCTGGTGTTATCCCTCCTAGTGACTCTAGTATTCCCTTTATCCATCTCTTTCTCGGTCTTCCTCTTAACCTGGCGCTTTCATAGCGTTTGTTTATGGCTCTTTGAGTCATTGTTAGTTCTTTTTGTCTTTTTATGTGACCGAACCAATTTATCTGTTGTTTCTTTATGTATTCGATGGATGGTTCAATTTCGAGTTTCTTCCTCGCGTCAATGTTTCTTACTCTGTCCTTTGAGCTGTTTCCTGTCATTCTTCTGACACATTTAATTTGGGTCAGAAGAATGACAGGAAACAGCTTAAAGGACAGAGTAAAAAATACGAAAGTTTAAGAGTAATTAGTAATTAAATTATTCAATAGTAATTTAGTTAAATTTCATTATAATTGAGTGCCGTCTCCGCATCGAAGGTTGGCTACCATGGAGCGCCATTCCACTCTGTCTCTTGATGGTGCAGATTGTCATAGGCTGATTTGTTCATCTTTTGATGTTACTCGTCCATATTAGTCTTGGCCTGCCTCTGTCTCTTTTACCTTGTATTTTCCCTTCCAATATTACTTTTATTAGGCTGTTGTATCTTCAAACACCCCACACATTTCATTTGTCTTGTTCTAATTGTGTTTAGTAGTTCTCTTTTAATTTTTAGTTGTTTTAAAACTTCATCACGTTCACTTTCGGTGCCGCCTGGCCTTTTATCTTTTGGCGTGTGCTGTAGCTGCTATGCTGGGAACTGCAGAAGCCTTACTTTGTTTGGATCCTTGAGTGACTTGAGTTTTAATTCGGATGATTCCATTGGCAATAGACAAGAAAACAGAACAGAAAATTGAAGCCTTTGAAATGTGGAATTATAGAAGAATAGGTAGAATTGGATGGAAAGAAAAGAAAACAAACGATGAATTTTTAAAACAACTAAAAATAAAAAGAGAACTACTAAATACAATTAAGACAACACAAATGAAATTTTTAGGGCATGTTAAAAGACACAACAGCCTACTAAAAGTAATATTGGAAGGGAAAATACAAAGCAAAAGAGGCAGACCAAGACTAACATGAACGAGTAACATCAAAAGATGGACAAGTCAGTCTATGACAGCCTGCACCATGAAAGCAAGAAACAGAGTAGAATGGCGATCCATGGTAGCCAACCTTCGTTGCGGAGAAGGCACTCGATGATGATGATGAAAACGTCAGCGTTTGTTTTCTTTTCTTTCCATTCAATCAGTTAAATTTACATTTAATTTAACAGACATTACATTTTTATTATAGAGTATTAGTAGTTTGTTTTCCATTTCCATTTTTATTGTAGAGTATAAGTAGTTTGTTTTCCATTACATTCACTAACATAGAATTATGGAAAGGTACCAGTCAAACACTAGTGGATATAGAGACACAGCGAAGACGATGGCGCTGGATTGGACACACACTACGGAAGCCAACTGAGAGTATTACACAACAGGCCCCTTTTTGGAATCCCCGGGGGAAAAGACAAAGAGGAAGACCAAGGAATTCTTGGAGAAGACAGATGGAAGCAGAGATGAAGATGATGGGGAAGACATGGAATGATCTTAAAAGAATGGCAAAAGACAGAACGACTTGGAAAGTGTTTGTTGAAGGTCTATGCTCCAATGGGAGCTAAAAATGTAGAAGAAGGATTAGTAGTTAAAGTAATGTAAATACCGGGACTACTGGTCAATATGGCGGGTAGACGGCAGGAACCATTGAGGCTTAGTCTGAAAAGAGTTCCCTTTGTTGCAGTTTCCTCATATTCCAAGTCCGGCTTGCTGCCGAAGCTACTGAGTTTAGTGCTCTGTGTACAAAATAAGCTGTGTTTATTCATTCGGATAATGTGTTCCGATTTCTTACGATGAATGATGTTATCATACGACGAAGGACAGTTCAGCTGCGTTTACTTTCGGTGCCGCTTGGCCTTATATCGATTTTGGCGTGTACTGTAGCTGCTATGCTGGGAACTGCAGCAGCCTTACTTTGTTTGGATCCTTGAGTGATATGAGTTTTAATTCGGATGATTCCATTAGCATGGATGGTTGAGCAATTATGGATTTTAATTCGTTTGCAGTGATACAGTCTGTCTGCCTTCGACTAACTAATAACCATGTAAATTCCAAATAATTCAGAAAATGGCTTAGTATTTTTTCTTGATTAATGTATACAGAACTACACTTTTAGTTCAAAAAAGTTCACATGTATCTTTAAAAGATATATTTTAATTGCTAGCTCACGTTTGTAGTCGTGTAATGTTTCTTTTATGTTTGGCAACCTTTCAATTTTATTTTTATGGCGCACTTAAAGGGGACGTATTTTATAATATAATGACGCGTATTTAAAAAAAAATCATGCATTATATCATTATCGGAGAGATAGACAGAGATATAAAATATGTAATAGATAAAATATGTAATAGAAAAAAAAATGCCTGTTAGTAGGATATCATTATCAGTGAATGGTAAGAAAGTAAAGAGGAGACAACTGGAAAAAAGGTGCACCCTTAAATTTACCTATCTATCTATCTATCTATCTATCTATCTATCTATCTATCTATCTATCTATCTATCTATCTATCTATCTATCTATCTATCTATCTATCTATCTATCTATCTATCTATCTATCTATCTATCTATCTATCTATCTATCTATCTATCTATCTATCTATCTATCTATCTATCTATCTATCTATCTATCTATCTATCTATCTATCTATCTATCTCTAACACTCCGATTTCTGGTAATTAAAACAAATAAATTAATGTTTTAAATATATATTAATTAATAAAACAAATTATGTAGCATTAGAAGAACTAAACATGAAAATAGAACTACTATACACAAGACAAACGAGATTTGTGGGGCATATTGAAGGACTCAGTAGCCTACTAAAAGTAATATTGGAAGGGAAAATACAAGGAAAAGAGGCAGAGGAAAACCAAGACTAACCTGGACGAGTAACATCAAAAGATGGGCAGGTCAGCAGATGACAACCTGCACCATCAAAGCAAGAGACGGAGCGGGATGTCATGGTAGTCAATTTTCAATGCGGAGACGGCACATAATGATGATGATTATTAAGTAGCACATAAATGTATAAATATATGGTAATTCACACACTTTTCAAGCATATGTGAGTCTAAATTCACACACTTTTCAAGCATATGTGAGTCTAAATTCACACACTTTTCAAGCATATGTGAGTCTATTTGAAACTGTTCATATAATAATAGTAACCAGCTACAAACACATTGTGGGAGCCGCGATAGCTCAGTGGTTAGTGAACTGGACTACAAAGGACAAGAGGTAGGGTTCAATCCTGATCGACGGCTTCCATGTTCACCCAGACTTAAATGGGTAGCGGATTTTTTTCTGGGAAAGTAAAGCGGCTCGGGCGTAATACCGACCACATTATCCCAAAAATAATATGCTGAAGGTCTGTAAAAATTATGGTCACTAACACCATATTCCCTATACGCCACTTGGCGTGACAGGGGCTCTTTCCTTTTTTACTACAAACAAATTGTATGTGGAAAACACATAAGGACATATACAATATGTACGGATGATACAGCCTTAGCTGTAGAGACAGAGAATGGACATATACAATATGTGCGAATGATACAGTCTTAGTTGTAGAGACAGAGAATGAACATATACAATATGTTGCGGATGATACAGGCTTAGCTGTAAAGACAGAGAATGGACTTATACAATCTCTCTCTCTCTCTCTCTCTCTCTCTCTCTGCGATCAAGACTCAATCAGAGTATGATTCTAGACTCTCTCATGAAGTCAGCTGTCTGTTTAAGTGATTCGATTGTCCCATATAGTTTCTCTTCCAGGGAGTCGGGTGTGGACCACATTGTTCTTCTCAGGTCTGTGTACTGGGGGAAATCCTGTAGAACAATGTTTTGTAGTCATATTGTCCAGTGTACATAGTACAAAATATATACAGTCTTAATAGCAAAATATATAAACACAATATATGAGGATGGTACAGTCTTAGCTGTAGAGACATAGAATAAACTACAAGAAACGACAGACGTGACAGTGAAATAATATCCATTCTTGAAGTAGTGATCGGGTGAGTGCAAGAAAGAGAAGGTAGAAGCACTGCCCAACTCAGGATCTCTAAAAGTAGGAAATGTCCGGCAAAATCCGGACGACTTGTAACCTTTGAACACACACTGCGGGAAGCAATGCCGACTATATAGAAAGCCTGACCACTAAGAGCAACCACACAAAGCGTGTGACGTTCCCAGCTTGGCTAGCAGGGGCGGATGTAGGTTAAATGACGTCAGAAATCTAAAGCACGTGTAGCTGACTACGTCACAAGCATTTCGTATTTTCGGTAAAACCCTATCTTCGGGCGGGCTTTTATAAGCAGGAAGCGATGTGAGAATATAGCTAGACATTATTTTTCTGGAAACCCCAGGGAAGGAAACAAAGTGGAATGCCAAAATGTACGCGAAAAAAGACAGACGGAAACGGAAATGAAAAATGGGCAAGAATAGAGCGAATTACTACTAAATACAAAGGGAGCCGCGATAGCTCAGTGGTTAGTGAACTGGACTACAAAGGACAACAGGTAGGGTTCGATCCCAACCGACGGCTTCCGGGTTCACCCAGCCTTTAATGGATACCTGATTTTTTTCAGGGAAAGTGAAGCGGCACGGGCGTAATACCGACCACATTACCCCAAAAATCATGTGCCGAAGGTCTGTAAAATTTATGATCACTAACACCATATTCCCTATGAAACAGAGTATAGAGGGGGTATGGTGGAAACAGGCTATAGCAATAGTAAGTTTGAAACAGGAGATAACAGCGATAGGAAATTAGTGAGTGAAGGGCAGAATGTAAACAAAGGGGGGATAATTAGGAAGGAGGGCTGATAGGTGTTCAAGGGCTCGAGAAGGTAGTGAGTAAGCAAGAATCACGGGGGGGGGGGGGGGGGCAGGAGAAAAGCCAGAGGTGAGTGAACAAAGGGTTAAGTTGAGAGGTTAGTGTTGAGGGATCAGGTGTGCGCAAGACAGAGTAGTTTGACTACGAAGCTGGTAGCTTCTAACAGCGCAGAGACATGTATACTAATTGTGAGTGTTCTCACCGAATTCTCATCGAATTAGAATAGATATAGTCATGCAGAGAATGACTACGAAGCTGGTAGCTTCTAACAGCGCAGAGACTTTTGAATCATTGTGAGTACTCTATTCACAGAGGACAGATGTTTGAATTATTGTGAGTGTTCTAATTAGCATAGAGCAGAGACATGTATATTAATTGTGAGTGTTCTCACCGAATTTTCAATGAATTAGAATAGAAATAGTCATGGAGAGAAGTGACTACGGAGCTAATAGCCTCTAACAGCGCAGATACTTTAGACTCAGTGTGAGTATGCATTTTCACATAGAACAGATGTTGAATTATTATGAGTGTTCTAATTAGCACAGAACAGAGACTTTGAATTAATTGTGAGTGTTCTCACTAGCATAGAACAGAGACGGTTGAATTAACTGTGAGTGTTTCACTAGCATAGAGCAGAGACGGTTGAATTAACTGTGAGTGTTTCACTAGCATAGAGCTGAGACGGTTGAATTAACTGTGAGTGTTTCACTAGCATAGAGCAGAGACGGTTGAATTAATTGTGAGTGTTTCACTAGCATAGAGCTGAGACGGTTGAATTAATTGTGAGTAGTCTCATTAGCACAAGGCAGAGACGTTTGAATTAATGGTGAGTGCTAGTACAAAACAAGTGCAGAGACTGTTGTATTATTGTGAAGGTCTCACTCACGTTGAGGAGGCGAATAGTATCGTGCATTGAATGTGTTGTCAGTGCGAGAATCAAGCCGGAATGAGAGGCCACCATGAGAGTGACAGTGGACATTTTGTAAATTTCTGGGGATGGATTGTTGTATATAATAAACATTGAATTGTTGACTTCCATGGTGTTGAAACATGCTTGGCAATGCTAGCTGTGTTCTTATTGTCTTGTCCTGACGACGAACGGATTAGGGTTGTCCTGACCCATAGATTGAACAGCGCGAAGTACTTCTAACGATCAACAGGTAGTCAAGTCGTTTGACCAGCGCAACCGGCTGGTGTCCAAGGAGCTGGTAGGATTCATAAGGGACTCAGATCTCCACGAGCTTCTGTCGAGATATCCACAGAGGAAAGTCGAGGGAGAGTCAGACCGCCATTAGCGGTGTGACGTGTTCTAAAGGTCAAGCAGGGAGATGGCTCAAAATGTAGTGAGCTGTCTGTGTGCATCTTCCGTGTAAGGTGTATATGAGGCAAGGCTTGGCAAGTCTTCCAATAGTGAAGCAGAGAACCAGTCAAGTCAATGCGGGCAGGGGGAACTTGCCTACGACACTTTCTACGGTCCATATCGGCAGTGAAGGAGCGTCACAGGCGAGGGAAAGGCCTACGTCCACCACGTGTAGTGGTACATAGTGGGCATTGATGTGGTGTACACCATGTCGCACTAGTGCATAAAGTACAGGGCAGGCTTCCGGGAGAAGTCTTTCCAAATCGTGTGATCACTCATTACTGTGTTAATAAACCTGCTACACCTATACGTCACTTGGCGTGACGGGGGCTCTTTACTTGTTTTTAAAAAATACTAAATACAAGATAAGCTAACCCAAAAATTCATTCTCTTTCTCTCATTACTAGCTCCAGTCATTCCAAGTTACAGTCAACTTACTTCAATCTTCAATTGAACTCCCGTCGTTTAAAGTCAAAACAACTGAATTAATTTGAAGAGATAATCAACTTCAGTCGCTTCAAGTAAAAGTCAATTCACTGTCCCAAGTCAAAATCGGCTCTAGTCACCGCGGCACAAACATTTAAAGTCACCCCAAGTTACAAGACATTTAAAGTCACCCCAAGTCACAAACAACTCAAGTCACCCCAAGTTACAAACAATTCACGCTACCCCAAGTCACAGACAATAAAAGTCACCCCAAATCACAAACAATACAAGTCACCCCAAGTCACAAAATATAAAGGCAACCACAATTACAAACAATTCAAGTAACCACAAGTCACAAACAATTCAAGTCACCACATGTCACAAATAACTCAAGGCACCTCAAGCCACAAACAACACAAGTCATCCCAAGTCACAAACAACTCAAGTCACCCCAAGCCACTAACAACTCAAGTCACCCCAAGCCACAAACAACTCAAGTCCACCCAAGAGACAAACAACTCAAGTCACTCCAAGCCACAAACAACTCAAGTCCACCCAAGTCACAAACAATAAAAGTCACCCCAAGTCACAAACAACTCAATTCACACCAAGCCACAAACAACTCAAGTCCACCCAAGTCACAAATAACTCAAGTCACCCCAAGCTACAAACAACTCAAGTCCACCCAAGTCACAAACAACTCTAATCACCCCAAGCCACAAACAACTCAAGTCACCCCAAGCCACAAACAACTCAAGTCCACCCAAGTCACAAACTCAAGTCACCCCAAGTCACAAGCAACTCAAGTCACCCCAAGCCACAAACAACTCAAGTCCACCAAAGTCACAAACAACACAAGTCACCTCAAGTCACAAACAACTCAATTCACCCCAAGTCACAAACAACTCAAGTCACCCCAAGTCACAAACAACTCCAGTCACCCCAAGTCACAAACAACTCAAGTCACCCCCAAGTCACAAACAACTCCAGTCACCCCCAAGCCACAAACAACTCAAGTCACCCCCAAGCCACAAACAACTCAAGTCACCCCCAAGCCACAAACAACTCAAGTCACCCCAAGCCACAAACAACTCAAGTCACCCCAAGTCACAAACAACTCAAGTCACCCCCAAGTCCCAAACAACTCAAGTCACCCCAAGCCACAAGCAACTCAAGTCACCCCAAGCCACAAACAACTCAAGTCCACCCAAGTCACAAACAACTCAAGTCACCTCAAGTCACAAACAACTCAATTCGCCCCAAGTCACAAACAACTCAAGTCACCCCAAGTCACAAACAACTCCAGTCACCCCAAGTCACAAACAACTCAAGTCACCCCCAAGTCACAAACAACTCAAGTCACCCCCAAGCCACAAACAACTCAAGTCACCCCCAAGTCACAAACAACTCCAGTCACCCCAAGTCACAAACAACTCAAGTCACTCCCAAGCCACAAACAACTCAAGTCACCCCCAAGTCACAAACAACTCAAGTCCACCCAAGTCACAAACAACTCAAGTCACCCCAAGCCACAAACAACTCAAGTCACTCCAATTCGTTACAAGTCACCACAAGTACTGTATCACCTCAGCTACAAACCTAACAGCTAGGACCAGGTGCCTGTTTCGACAGCCTGACCTGCCACATGCTGTTGATGCAGTAGAAACGTCTTGTCTTTCATGTACTTCTCCGAGTTTCATGGTAAGTGGTTTCACATTTTTCCTCTTCTTCTTCATCATCATCATCATTCATCGTCTTCTTCTTCTTTTTCGTCTTCCATCATCAATCATTGGTGTCGTCGTCTTCCATCATCAATCATTGGTGTCGTCGTCTTTTTCATTAATCGTATTCTTTATCATTCATCGTCTTCTTCTTTTTTTCTTCTTCATCATTCATCGTCGTCTTCTCCTTCTTCATCATCATTCATGATCTTCTTCATTCATCGTCTTCTTCTTCTTCATCATCATCACCATTCATGATCTTCTTCATTCATCGTCGTCTTCTTCCTCTTCATCATCATCATTCATGATCCTCTTCATTCATCGTCGTCTTCTTCCTCTTCATCATCATCATCATTCATGATCCTCTTCATTCATCGTCGTCTTCTTCCTCTTCATCATCATCATTCATCGTTTTCTTCTTCTTCTTCATCATCATAATTCATCGTTTTCTTTTTCTTCTTTTTCGTCCTCTTATTATTCTTCTTTATCATTCATTGTCTTTTTCTTCTTCTTCATACATCGTTTTCTTTATCATCTTCTTCATCATTCATCATCATCAATATCCTCTTCTTCGGAGGCGAAGGCGTACCTCCCATCACCAGAGCTGGAAGTTGTCAGCGACCCACAGCTGATGGCTTGCGCCAGGATCGGTGAACCAGAACCATCCAGAACCTGCTCCACCTCTCCGTGGTGCCTCTAGTAACAGTTAACTTGTCTAGTCTGGCCAAGCGAGTAGGGATCGAATAGGGAAGACAACCCGGTACTCAAAAATATCATCCTGAAGTCGGATGTGTTGGGCCGAATGGCGCAAATATCACAGTTATACTGTAAACAACAACACAACGCAGACACGTCTACTTTATATCCTTTTAAGGGCGGATGATGACGAGGTACACTTCTTAAGTCATTGGGCGAACGCAAGCAAGCATTTACCTGTTTTAATATAATTCCACTTGTCTTTGTGCAAATAGACAGACATAAACATCTTACTGTACTTTTTGCTTAATTTCGATACATTTCTGTGCTATATTATGTTTTATTACTGTTTATATTTTGAATTACATATGTATATGGGTGAGGAGGTACCAAAATCGTGTGTCTAGGGCCTCTAAGGATCCGGTGCTGTTGATATCAAAGTAACTCTCTGCTTCGACGAGCAGGTAAATGGAATTCCGTTTATGGCATTACAAGGGAACTACAAAAAATTAAATATAAAAGAAAAAGACTACAACGACTACGAAGAGGAAGAAGATAGAGAGACTTCGACCATAAGGACAGTGGGTTTGCATTCCCTTGTACACACACGAATTCGCGACATAAAAAGAAAGTAAAATAACCCAGTCACGCCAAGGTGCATATAGGGAATATGGTGATAGTGGCCATACATTTTACACACTTTCGGCACATGATTTTTGAGGTAATATGGTCGATATTACGCCCGTGCCGCTTTACTTTCCCAGAAAAAAAATCCGGTACCCATTAAAGGCTGGGTGAACCGGAGCCGTCGGTTGGGATCGAACCCTATCTCTTGTCCTTTGTAGTCATGTTCACCAACCATTGAGCTATCTTGGCTCCCAATTCACGACATTGGACACGTGTTATTGTCTATTACACACACGAATTCACAACATAACACACGTGGTATTCCCTTGTACACACGTGAATTCTCGACATTAGACAGGTGGTATTCCTTTGTCAAGAAACCACTAATATGTTTATACGAATTAAAGGCGTTCATGGTAGCCAACCTTCGATTTGGAGACGTCACCCAATGAATAAATGACGCTCCATGGTAGCCAACCTCTGATGTGGAGACGTCACCCAATGAATAAATGACGCTCCATGGTAGCCAACCTTCGATTTGGAGACGTCACCCAATGAATAAATGACGCTCCATGGTAGCCAACCTTCGATGTGGAGACGTCACCCAATGAATAAATGACGCTCCATGGTAGCCAACCTTCGATGTGGGGACATCACCCAATGAATAAATGACGCTCCATGGTAGCCAACTTTCGATGTGGGGACATCACCCAATGAATAAATGACGCTCCATGGTAGCCAACCTTCGATGTGGGGACATCACCCAATGAATAAATGTCGCTCCATGGTAGCCAACCTTCGATGTGGGGACATCACCCAATGAATAAATGACGCTCCATGGTAGCCAACCTTCGATGTGGGGACATCACCCAATGAATAAATGACGCTCCATGGTAGTCGACCTTCGATGTGGGGACATCACCCAATTAATGAATGTCGCTCCATGATAGCCGACCTTCGATGTAGGGACATCACCCAATTAATGAATGTCGCTCCATGATAGCCAACCTTCGATGTGGGGACATCACCCAATGAATAAATGACGCTCCATGGTAGCCAACCTTCGATGTGGGGACATCACCCAATTAATGAATGTCGCTCCATGATAGCCGACCTTCGATGTGGGGACATCACCCAATTAATAAATGTCGCTCCATGATAGCCAACCTTCGATGTGGGGACATCACCCAATGAATAAATGACGCTCCATGGTAGCCAACCTTCGATGTGGGGACATCACCCAATGAATAAATGACGCTCCATGGTAGCCGACCTTCGATGTGGGGACATCACCCAATTAATGAATGTCGCTCCATGGTAGCCAACCTTCGATGTGGGGACATCACCCAATGAATAAATGACGCTCCATGGTAGCCAACCTTCGATGTGGGGACATCACCCAATGAATAAATGACGCTCCATGGTAGCCAACCTTCGATGTGGGGACATCACCCAATGAATAAATGACGCTCCATGGTAGCCGACCTGCGATGTGGGGACATCACCCAATTAATGAATGTCGCTCCATGGTAGTCGACCTTCGATGTGGGGACATCACCCAATGAATAAATGACGCTACATGGTAGCCGACCTGCGATGTGGGGACATCACCCAATGAATAAATGACGCTCCATGGTAGCCGACCTGCGATGTGGGGACATCACCCAATTAATGAATGTCGCTCCATGGTAGCCGACCTGCGATGTGGGGACATCACCCAATTAATGAATGTCGCTCCATGGTAGTCGACCTGCGATGTGGGGACATCACCCAATTAATAAATGTCGCTCCATGGTAGCCAACCTTCGATGTGGAGACACCATCTAATGAATGAATGTCGCTCCATGGTAGTCGACCTTCGATGTGGGGACATCACCCAATTAATGAATGTCGCTCCATGGTAGTCGACCTTCGATGTGGGGACATCACCCAATTAATGAATGTCGCTCCATGGTAGTCGACCTTCGATGTGGGGACATCACCCAATTAATGAATGTCGCTCCATGGTAGTCGACCTTCGATGTGAGGACATCACCCAATTAATGAATGTCGCTCCATGGTAGCCAACCTTCGATGTGGAGACATCACCCAATGAATAAATGACGCTCCATGGTAGTCGACCTTCGATGTGGGGACATCACCCAATTAATGAATGTCGCTCCATGGTAGTCGACCTTCGATGTGGGGACATCACCCAATTAATGAATGTCGCTCCATGGTAGTCGACCTTCGATGTGGGGACATCACCCAATTAATGAATGTCGCTCCATGGTAGTCGACCTTCGATGTGGGGACATCACCCAATTAATGAATGTCGCTCCATGGTAGCCAACCTTCGATGTGGAGACATCACCCAATGAATAAATGACGCTCCATGGTAGCCAACCTTCGATGTGGAGACATCACCCAATGAATAAATGACGCTCCATGGTAGCCAACCTTCGATGTGGGGACATCACCCAATTAATGAATGTCGCTCCATGGTAGCCAACCTTCGATGTGGGGACATCACCCAATTAATGAATGTCGCTCCATGGTAGCCAACCTTCGATGTGGGGACATCACCCAATTAATGAATGTCGCTCCATGGTAGTCGACCTTCGATGTGGGGACATCACCCAATTAATGAATGTCGCTCCATGGTAGTCGACCTTCGATGTGGGGACATCACCCAATTAATGAATGTCGCTCCATGGTAGTCGACCTTCGATGTGGGGACATCACCCAATTAATGAATGTCGCTCCATGGTAGCCGACCTTCGATGTGGGGACATCACCCAATTAATAAATGTCGCTCCATGGTAGTCGACCTTCGATGTGGGGACATCACCCAATTAATGAATGTCGCTCCATGGTAGCCGACCTTCGATGTGGGGACATCACCCAATTAATAAATGTCGCTCCATGGTAGCCGACCTTCGATGTGGGGACATCACCCAATTAATGAATGTCGCTCCATGGTAGTCGACCTGCGATGTGGGGACATCACCCAATTAATGAATGTCGCTCCATGGTAGCCAACCTTCGATGTGGAGACACCATCTAATGAATGAATGTCGCTCCATGGTAGCCGACCTTCGATGTGGAGACATCACCCAATGAATAAATGACGCTCCATGGTAGCCGACCTTCGATGTGGAGACATCACCAAATTAATGAATGTCGCTCCATGATAGCCAACCTTCGATGTGGAGACATCACCCAATGAATAAATGACGCTCCATGGTAGCCAACCTTCAATGTGAAGACGGCATCCAATGAATGACACGTTATATTATAGTCCTGTATCACATCTGACAACAACATATCATGTAAACGATCACCTGTACAAACAGAATACAGTAATGTCCCCCCTGAAAACAATCGAATGCATTCACACTAATCAATATAATCGTCAGAAAAAACAAAAGTTCAATACAATTTTTTTTTTGTAATTTACAGGGGTGCAGAGAGACAAAATGTGGAAGCCCTCTGACCCAATGTTTCCTGGTGAGTGTTTCTGTCTGTACAGTTTGAGGATCCCTGAAAAAAAGACATAGACTTCAGTATAATATCATGTGACGTTGTCTCTGCTTGTTGACAATTAATGTTGACATGTAGACAGTTAATGTTGACAGTTAATATTGTCATGTAGACAGTTACTGTTGACAGTTAATATGGTCATGTAGACAGTTAATGTTAACAGTTAATATTGTCATGTAGACAGTTACTGTTGACAGTTAATATTGTCATGTTGACAGTTAATGTTGACATGTTGACAGTTAATATTGACATGTTGACAGTTAAAGTTGACATGTTAACAGTTAATGTTGACATGTTGACAGTTAATATTGACATTTTTATAGTTAATATCGACATGTTGACATTTAATATTGACATGTTGACATTTAATATTGCATTTTGACAGTTATTATTGACATGTTGACAGATAATATTGACATGTTCACAGTTAATATTGACATGTTGATAGTTAATTTTGACATGTTCACAGCTATTATTGACATGTTGACAGTTAAAGTTGACATGTTAACAGTTAATGTTGACATGTTGACAGTTAATATTGACATTTTTATAGTTAATATCGACATGTTGACATTTAATATTGACATGTTGACATTTAATATTTACATGTTGACAGTTATTATTGACATGTTGACAGATAATATTGACATGTTGACAGATAATATTGACATGTTCACAGTTAATATTGACATGTTGACAGTTAATTTTGACATGTTCACAGCTATTATTGACATGTTCACAGTTATTATTGACAGTTTTGTTATTCAAAGTAGGCGAATTTTAGGACTGGGGAGACATTGGCGATCTGGGTAGCGTTGTGGTTAGGGTGTCGCTATCACAAAGTTCGATTGGAAACAATAAATTACGTAGAGGTCTTCTTCCAAGTCGTAAATCGAATGGGGAATATGGTGTTAATTAGTTAGTTAGTTAGTTGGTTAGTTAGTTAGTTAGTTAGTTAGTTAGTTAGTTAGTTGGTTAGTTGGTTAGTTGGTTAGTTGGTTAGTTAGTTAGTTGGTTAGTTGGTTAGTTGGTTAGTTGGTTAGTTGGTTAGTTGGTTAGTTGGTTAGTTGGTTAGTTGGTTAGTTAGTTAGTTAGTTAGTTAGTTAGTTTTAGTTAGTTAGTTAGTTAGTTAGTTAGTTAGTTAGTTAGTTAGTTAGTTAGTTAGTTAGTTAGTTAGTTAGTTAGTTAGTTAGTTAGTTAGTTAGTTAGTTTGTTAGTTAGTTTGTTAGTTTGTTTGTTAGTTTGTTTGTTAGTTTGTTAGTTAGTTAGTTAGTTAGTTAGTTAGTTAGTTAGTTAGTTAGTTAGTTAGTTAGTTAGTTAGTTAGTTAGTTAGTTAGTTAGTTAGTTAGTTAGTTAGTTAGTTAGTTAGTTAGTTAGTTTGTTAGTTAGTCAGTCAGTCAGTCAGTCAGTCAGTCAGTCATTCAGTCAGTCAGTCAGTCAGTCAGTCAGTCAGTCAGTCAGTCAGTCAGTCAGTCAGTCAGTCAGTCAGTCAGTCAGTCAGTCAGTCAGTCAGTCAGTCAGTCAGTCAGTCAGTCAGTCAGTCAGTTAGTTAGTTAGTTAGTTAGTTAGTTAGTGATTTGTCTGATTGTTGTCAGTTAGTTAATCAGACCACAAACAGGTCACTTTAAAAAAATACACCTACCCAAGATAGGACCCAGTGATTTACAAACTGCGACTGTGAAACTTCCGGACTGACTCCAGAGCATATCCTACAGGACTTCAGCATTCTCAACACCCTAAGAACACAAATATGACCCACAGGAACAACATTGAGTTATAGTTATGGTTATAGTTATGGTTATAGTTATGGTTATAGTTATGGTTATAGTTATAGTTATGGTTATTCGAAGGCCCCGGTATCTCTGCAAACGAAGTAAACCATCATTGCTCCACCGCCCGTGCCAGTGGAATCATCAGAATTAACATTTCATCGAATATCCAAAAAAAATATAAAAAAATAAGTTGCAGTCCCCATTGTGGCAAAGACAGCAGACGTCGAAAGATAAAAGACGTAGTAGCACCGATAGTGAGCGCAACTGGACTGTCCTTCGTCATACGATATCATCATTCAAAGTAAACAATCGGAATATAGAAACACCATCCGATGAAACACACAGCTCACAGTGTGCACAGAGCACTAATCTCAGTAGCTCCTTCAGCAAGCCGGACATTGAACATGAGGAAACTGCAACAATGAAGCTTTTCAGACAATGCCTCTACGGTTCATTGTCCCCTATCCGCTATATTGACCGGAAGTCCATTTCATGTATGATCATGCAGTAACATGGGCATAAGAAAACAGAACAGAAAACTTAAAAATTGAAATGTGAAAATAAAGAAAAATGGTGAGAATTGCGTGGAAAGGAAATGAAAACAAACAAGGAAGTACCAAATCGAAAAACAAGTAAATTCTTTGAAACACATGAAGCGGCACAATAAAACCTCGTTGAAGAGCATCTTTTTATGGAAGGTACAGGAGTAGACGCGACACAGGCAGATCAAGACTAAAGTGGGCTGATAACATCAAAAGGTGGACAGGTGAATCTCTGACAACATTTACCATCAAGACAAAAGACTGAATAACACAACGCTCCATGGTAGCCAATCTTCGATGTGGAGACAGCACCAAAATGAATGAACGAAGGAGAAGAAGATGGACTGTATTGATCTGAACAGTAAAATATATTGCAAGAAAATAACTTTAAACTGTACACGATTTTATTTACCTATTATTAATAATATTACTATTATTATTATCATTATTATTATTATTATGCAATGCATAAAAAAGACAAGTGGAAAAATACTAAACATGTTAAATGAATTTAAATATCTGGGAACAATGTTAACCTCAGATTATAGATGTACAACAGGGGTATGATGATAGATGTACAACAGGGGTGAGATTGTAGATGTACAACAGGGGTGATATGGTAGATGTACAACAGGGGTGAGATGGTAGATGTACAACAGGGGTGAGATGGTAGATGTACAACAGGGGTGAGATGGTAGATGTACAACAGGGTGAGATGGTAGATGTACAACAGGGGTGAGATGGTAGATCTACAACAAGGGTGAGATGGTAGATGTACAACAAGGGTGAGATGGTAGATGTACAACAGGGGTGATATGGTAGATGTACAACAGGGGTGAGATGGTAGATGTACAACAGGGGTGAGATGGTAGATGTACAACAGGGGTGAGATGGTAGATGTACAACAGGGGTGAGATGGTAGATGTACAACAGGGGTGAGATGGTAGATGTACAACAGGGGTGAGATGGTAGATCTACAACAAGGGTGAGATGGTAGATGTACAACAAGGGTGAGATGGTAGATGTACAACAGGGGTGAGATGGTAGATGTGCAACAGGGGTGAGATGGTAGATGTACAACAGAGGTGAGATGGTAGATGTACAACAGGGGTGAGATGGAGAATGGCTCAGGCATAAGCAGCTTCCCCCCCCCCCCAAAAAAAAAAAAAAATGAGGTAGATACTGTGCAATACATTTTTGACAATAAAACCCCCAAAAAAGTTCTTAAATGTTATGTAGGGCCAGTCTCAACATATGCATGTGGATTATGGACAATGGGACAAGAAACAAGAAAATAATGGAGGCTGTAGAAATGTGATTTTACAGAAGAATGTTGAGAATACCATGGACAGCTAAGAAGAGTAATGAAGATGTTCTGAGAGAGGTCAAAGCAAAAAGAGAGCTAATTTCCAATATTAGGAAGAGACAATCATCATTTTTTGGCCAAGTAATGAGAAGAGAACAACTGGAATATATTGTAACAACTGGGAAAATTGAGGGACAAAGAGGTAGAAGGAAGCAAAGAGAAAAGATATCACACAGCTTAAGAGAATGACTTGACAGAAGATCAACAACAAAAATGATAAATAACTGTCGAGATCGAAAATTGTGGAGAGACATGATCACCTACGCCAGCAGGTATGGTACTTGATGATGATGATGATGAATACTATTATAAATTCATCTTTGACACTCCTCTCTTGTTGGTTCTCTCATTTTAGGTTTGGAATTCCTTCGCGTCCACACTGGCTTGTCATCGCTCTCACTGCCAACTGCACTAGATGGAACTACCTCCTTGGGGTTACCTCTTGCCAATCGAGAACTACGAGAAACCCACCTACCACCAAACAAAGAAAGCCCACCCCAAACTCGCTCACCTCCCAGACCTGGCAGCGCAACATCGATCCCGACGCACCTTCCATCATTGACCTTGAACACAGGTCTCAGCTTTATCCAAACTACCAAACCAGGGATTCTAAAACAGTCCGTGTACAGCCCCCTCCGCCTATTTCTAACAACCCCGAACACAACATATGTAAACTTATTGACTTCAAAGGTTCTCAAATTGCAGCATTCTCTGTGGACAATCGGGAACTGATCTGTCTTCCACAAGCTTTTGAACTCTTCCTGAAACATCTAGTCGGTGGACTCCACACGGTGTACACGAAGCTTAAACGCCTGGAAATAACACCCGTGGTGTGTAACGTTGAGCAGGTACGAATATTACGTGGTCTGGGTGCAATTCAACCCGGGGTGAACCGGTGTAAGCTCATCTCATGTGCGGAGTTCGACACGTTGTACGATGATTGCACAAACTCGAAGTGAGTACACATTTTCATCTTTCGTTATGTTTCATATGTTTGTTTAGCTGGGAAATTAGTTTGCGTGCTTCGCTTCTTGAGCACTCCGCGTGTGGTTTTTTTTTTCTTTCTGTCATTTTTGTTTAAATAGAAGAAGCATAGACTTAGTAGTTCTCTATCTTATAGCAAGATATAGCTCCGTGCTGACCTTAGAGAAAGGAAGGGAGGGAGGGAGGGAGGAGAGAGGGAGGGAGGGAGAGAGGGAGGGAGGGAGAGAGGGAGGGAGGGAAGAATGAATGATTGAGGGAAGGAAGGGTTTACGGAAGAATTGAAGGAAGGAAGGAAAGACGGAAGGAAAGAAGGAAGGAAGGAAGGTGGGAAGAAAAAAGGAAGGAAGGAAGGCAGATGGAGAAAGGGAGGGAGGGGGAGAGGAAAGAAGGAAGGCTACCGCCAACCCTTTTCTCACGTCAACCTCCTTCACTACCTACTCATCCCTCTATCTCAAAACCCACTTTCTCACCTCCACCTCATCCTCCATCTCAAAACCCACTTTCTCACCTCCACCTCATCCTCCATCTCAAAACCCACTTTCTCACCTCCACCTCATCCTCCATCTCAAAACCCATTTTCTCACCTCCACCTCATCCTCCATCTCAAAACCCACTTTCTCACCTCCACCTCATCTTCCATCTCAAAACCCACTTTCTCACCTCCACCTCATCCTCCATCTTAAAACCCATTTTCTCACCTCCACCTCATCCTCCATCTCAAAACCCACTTTCTCACCTCCACCTCATCCTCCATCTCAAAACCCACTTTCTCACCTCCACCTCATCCTCCATCTCAAAACCCACTTTCTCACCTCCACCTCATCCTCCATCTCAAAACCCACTTTCTCACCTCCACCTCATCCTCCATCTCAAAACCCACTTTCTCACCTCCACCTCATCCTCCATCTCAAAACCCATTTTCTCACCTCCACCTCATCCTCCATCTCAAAACCCACTTTCTCACCTCCACCTCATCCTCCATCTCAAAACCCGTTTTCTCACCTCCACCTCATCCTCCATCTCAAACCCACTTTCTCACCTCCACCTCATCCTCCATCTCAAAACCCACTTTCTCACCTCCACCTCATCCTCCATCTCAAAACCCATTTTCTCACCTCCACCTCATCCTCCATCTCAAAACCCACTTTCTCACCTCCACCTCATCCTCCATCTCAAAACCCACTTTCTCACCTCCACCTCATCCTCCATCTCAAAACCCATTTTCTCACCTCCACCACATCCTCCATCTCAAAACCCACTTTCTCACCTCCACCTCATCCTCTATCTTAAAACCCACTTTCTCACCTCCACCTCATCCTCTATCTTAAAACCCACTTTCTCACCTCCACCTCATCCTCCATCTTAAAACCCACTTTCTCACCTCCACCTCATCCTCTATCTTAAAACCCACTTTCTCACCTCCACCTCATCCTCCATCTCAAAACCCACTTTCTCACCTCCACCTCATCCTCCATCTTAAAACCCACTTTCTCACCTCCACCTCATCTTCTATCTTAAAACCCACTTTCTCACCTCCACCTCATCCTCCATCTCAAAACCCACTTTCTCACCTCCACCTCATCCTCCATCTCAAAACCCACTTTCTCACCTCCACCTCATCCTCTATCTCAAAACCCACTTTCTCACCTCCACCTCATCCTCCATCTCAAAACCAATTTTCTCACCTCCACCTCATTCTCTATCCTAAAACCCATTTCCCACGCCGCACTCATCCTTCCATATAAAGAATGACTTCAAATTCACTCCGTCATGTTTACAACTGACTGCAAAAACCCGCCATGAAGATGCCATAAGAGAACCTAATTAGATTCAACAAAACCACAATTAAACAAACCACTACATTTCAACAGACGTCAAAACGTCCACGTGCTAGCCGTCATCCAAACTGGCACTTTTATAACTTCTCCTGGCACTTTATTATCTGCCCTCGTTCAAACCTCGCACAAGGTTGTCCAATCCTGCCTTATTTTCTTGCGTTCATATCTTGCTGTTTTTACAGTCAGATAACTTTTTTGTGATAAATGTGACTGTTGTCTTGAAGTTCAAGAAGAATACAATTTCTTTCTTTCTTTCTTTCTTTCTTTCTTTCTTTTTCTTTCTTTCTTTTTTCTTTCTTTCTTTCTTTCTTTCTTTCTTCTTTCTTTCTTTCTTTCTTTCTTTCTTTCTTTCTTTCGTTCTTTCTTTCGTTCTTTATTTCTTTCCTTTCTTCCTTTCTTTCTTTCTTTCTTTCGTTCTTTATTTTTTTCTTTCTTTTCTTTCTTTCTTTCTTTCTTTCTTTCTTTCTTTCTTTCTTTCTTTCCTTCTTTCTTTCGTTCTTTCTTTCTTTCTTTCTTTCGTTCTTTCTTTCTTTCTTTCGTTCTTTATTTCTTTTCTTTCTTTCTTTCTTTCTTTCTTTCTTTCTTTCTTTCGTTCTTTATTTCTTTCCTTTCTTTATTTCTTTCCTTTCTTTCTTTCTTTCTTTCGTTCTTTATTTCTTACCTTTCTTTCTTTCTTTTTTTCTTTCGTTCTTTATTTCTTTCCCTGCTTTCTTTATTTTTTTCTGTCTTTTCTTTCTTTCTTTCTTTCTTTCTTTCTTTCTTTCTTTCTTTCTTTCTTTCTTTCTTTCTTTCTTTCTTTCTTTCTTTCTTTCGTTCTTTATTTCTTTCTTTCTTTTCTTTCTTTCTTTCTTTCTTTCTTTCTTTCTTTCTTTCTTTCCCTTCTTTCTTCTTTCTTTTTTTTCTTTCTTTCTTTTCTTTCTTTCTTTTTTCTTTCTTTCTTTCTTTCTTTCTTTCTTCTTTCTTTCTTTCTTTCTTTCTTTCTTTCTTTCTTTCTTTCTTTCGTTCTTTATTTCTTTCCTTGCTTTCTATCTTTTTTTCTGTCTTTTCTTATCTTTTCTTTTCTTCCTTCCTTTCTTTCTTTCTTTCGTTCTTTATTTCTTTCCTTTCTTTCTTTCTTTTGTTCTTTTTTCTGTCTTTTTTATCTTTTTCTTTTCTTTCTTTCTTTCTTCCTTTTTTCTTTCTTTCTTTCGTTCTTTTTTTCTTTCTTTTCTTTATCGTTTTCTTTTCTTTCTTTCTTTCTTTTTCTATTTTCTTCTTTTCTTTTTTCTTTTCTTTTCTTTCTTTCTTTCTTTTTTGCGTTCACCCGATAGAGCTACCAATGAGTTTGAATAGTTCTCTTCGTGAGCCGTTACAAGGGACATTAGCTTGTCGTAGATGCGCTCTCTTGTGGTTTATTAACGACTTTATCCCATAACATCCGAGTTAAGGACTACTGAGTCCAGGGTTGCCTACCCTCGTCTTCTCGGGTTAAAGATCAATTTAAAGATTCGAAATGCAAATTATCAGGTTAAAGATCAACTTAAACGTTCGTACAACCGCATGGAAGCAAAAAAGTGTGTGAGTTGCTGGAAGGAATTTTAGAATAGATGTACTGTCTCGAGGCTCGGTTTGAAACGTCAAATTCTCATCGACGGAAACAAAAATATGAGTACCTCCGAAGACTGAGTTATCTGCCTGTTCAGTGAGGGACCCCTGTGCACACGGCTGCCATGGATTAACACGTAAAATTCAGTTCCTAGTCTCTAGGGACTACATCAGAGGTCAAAGCTGGCGAACGAAAAAAAAAATAGATGTGAAAGATTATTTCAGATTTCTTTTTTTTTTTTTTTTTTTTTTTTTTTTTTTTAAGATATTCTCTTTTCATGATGAAATGAGATGAGAGGTTGAAAGAATTATAAGAATTATATAGCAGCAAGAATAGTGACACTGTGACCTTCCAGGCATGTCGTAAGAGGCGACTAAGGAGGTTGATCGATGGCTTGACAAGCTGTCATTGTAAAATGTATTGTTATGGAAACTTTTAGAGCAGTGATCTCTGCAATATGTGCCATTTTGGCGCGCAAGGTTTCTGTTTTTTGAGATTGTGGTTCTGCCCTATGTGCCGTCTTCTGCTCGAAAGGACGATAGATAGATAGAAGAACAGTTAAATCTTAGTGGTACAAGCAATACAAATGGCTGTCTGGGCGAACTGGTTGGTCTCGAGGCAAGACTCCGGCCTCGAGACAGAGAGGTTGTGGGTTCAATCCCGGCTGCACTAGTTTGGGATTTTTATTTGCGATTTCTCTCTGCGGCAACCACCCCTGGTCTCAGCAGCGAGGCACGGCTTGAAACGTCAAGTACTCATCGACGGAAAAATATGAGTGCCTCCGAAGACGCAGTTATCTGCCTGTGCTGCGAGGGACCCCTGTGCACACAGCTGCCAGTGAAAAACAGATTAACACGAAAAATTCAGTTCCTACCAGTCATCATCATCATCATCATCATCATCATACTACTACTACTTGATGAGTTGATGATGGTGTTTGATGATGAATAGGCTAATGTAAGTGTGTACTAGTAGTCTATGTATTTTTGTACAAGTAATAGGCTAATGTAAGTGTGTACCAGTAGTCTATGTATTTTTGTACAAGTAATAGGCTAATGTAAGTGTGTACTAGTAGTCTATGTATTTTTTGTACAAGGAATAGGCTAATGTAAGTGTGCACTATTAGTCTATGTATTTTTGTACAAGCAATAGGCTAATGGAAGTGTGTACTAGTAGTCTATGTATTTTTGTACAAATAGTAGGCTAATGCAAGTGTGTACTAGTAGTCTATGTATTTTTGTACAAGTAATAGGCTAATGTAAGTGTGTACTAGTAGTCTATGTATTTTTTGTACAAGTAATAGGCTAATGTAAGTGTGTACTATAGCTCGTTTCAAATCATGTGCCCAACTTCAAAACGCTATTACTCTCTAACCGTTTGTTAAAAACTGTTGAAATTTTCCAAATGTTATTAGAATGCAAAAGACCCTTTAAATGTATATTTAACAAATATCTTGCCGCTGCAGTTTTCTTAAAGCGGCGAATTTCTTTGATGTTTGTCAAAATTGTAAATTGTGAACCCCTAAATAATAGAAATTACCGTAGTTGCTGGTCTATGATTAATTTTCACTAGGTAAAGGCGTGGCCGTAATGGGGAAATAACCTAATACGACAAAACACCAGGAGAATTATTGTCTTCTCAGTTCGAGGACGGACGATAATATCAAGGTATACCTGTATGTCCAATTTTCATAGTTGTGTGGTCCTGAAAAGGACCGTTTGTTGAACTAATTTAAGGTAATATAGGGGCCAACATTGTGGGGGCTATATACTTTCATTCTGAATCAGACGAGTCTAAAAGATTAATAACTGTTTGGGGTTGAACATTCCACAAACCATCATTTTTCCAATATTCCTCTTCCTTTTTTAAGACGTGGTCTTCACATTTAGCCCAATAATCTTTGTCTATATTTAATAAAGCGAGATTAGCAAGAGTCTTTACATCGCATATTTTGAATGTTGTATTTTCATCTGCCACTTGTCCTTTTAATTTTGCCCAGATTAGTTCTATTGGATTTAAATGAGCATGGTAAGGTGGCAGCCTCAAACTTATATGACCGTGCTCTTGGGTAATCTTATCTATTTGAAAAATCTTTGTCCTTTGTTTTGCTTTACTAGAGATAGTAATTCAGGTTTTAAGTACATGTTATTAAATTGTATGTGCTCCTTTGTGAGCCATATCTTAATAGCATCTTTTGTACTGGATGACGTCGGGACTTTATCTTCAAGTGCAACAATGTTGTGGTACGCTGCATTGTCCATTATTAGGAAAGATGGTCGATCTAGTGATGGGAGAACATAATTTTCAATCCAATGTCTAAATATGTGACCATTCATCTCAGAGTGATAATCCCGATTGTCTATGGATTTTGAAAGAAAAATGAGCTCTGCATTCTGTATTAGTCCATGTTGTCGACTACCTGCATGAGCAATTATCAAGCGCTGTCCTTTTCTGATAGGTATTAATCTCTTAATCTTTCCATCTGATGACTGCCATTCCCTTTGGTTAGTGTGGTGAGCATTGATCCATGTTTCATCCAAGTACACAATATCATAACCTTGCTTGCGCACCTCATTTACTTCACGTAAGTACTTGCTTCTCATGACTACCATATGTGGCTTCTCACAGATGATGTTTCGTCCATTGGAATACTTTCTGAATGTAAAGCCTGCAGCTCTCACATTCCTCCATAATGTAGACTTTGATATTTCAATACTGTTGTTCTTTTTCAGCGACACTTTTAATTTTCTTATTGTAACAGTTTCATTCATACCCAACATTTTGCGAATTTCACTTCTAATAAGTTCACTGTCGAAATTATCCAACATTTTTGCTCTTCCTTGTGATTTTGTATATTTGGAACATTGACGGTCACGTGCTTGAATCCAGCGATTAAATGACCGTTTAGATAAATCCAAAATGTGTTTTGTCATATTCTCAGGGTTTTCTAAAGAATGAAATAATCTTCCTCGTTTAGCCCCTTTGCAAAATAGTCATACATTTTTATTGCGATGTTTTGTAAACTGCAGAATTTCATTTTAAGACTCATGATAAATGTTATAGTTCCACGTCTCCACCTATGAATGAATGGAAATGGAACACACAATTTCTCGTGTTTATTACAAGTGTCTAATTGTGTAAGAAAACCACGGTGGAAGCGTGCAAACACTGTCAATTTTACCGTGTATGGATTTTTACTCGCTATTTTTAACTCAAAATACTGTAAACATGAAGTTTTGACTACATCAATGGGTCGTTATAAATTTATATAAATCAAATAAGCAACAATAATAACCAAATGTTTTTTTTAATGAAATTAATTCCCTGTTGGGTTCTAATCATTATAACTTTACATGCAAATTTTGAGCAACTTACAAGGAGCGGTTAAAAAGCTATCGATTTTAAAAGTTGGTCACGAGTTATGAAACGGACTATAGTAGTATTTGTATTTTTGTACATGTAGTAGGCTAATGTAAGTGTGTACCAGTAGTTTATGTATTTTTGTACAAGTAGTAGGCTAATGTAAGTGTGTACTAGTAGTCTTTGTATTTTTATACAAGTAATAGGCTAATGTAAGTGTGTACTAGTAGTCTTTGTATTTTTTGTACAAGTAGTAGGCTAATGTAAGTGTGTACTAGTAGTCTATGTATTTTAATACAAGTAGTAGGCTAATGTAAGTGTGTACTAGTGGTTTATGTATTTGTTATACACGTAATGCGACTACACAGCACATCCTGGCCTCCTCAAGTATGGAACACATTCCCCAGCTATTATGTATCAACTTATAGGTATTGTACACAATTAGCCACGAACAGTAACCGTATTGTAAATGCATCTTTGGGAGCAGCGATAGCTCAGTGGTTAGTGAACTGGACTACAAAGGCCAAGAGGTCGGGGTTGATCCTGATCGTCGGCTTCCGGGTTCACCCAGTCTAAAATTGTTACAGGTTTTTTTTTCTGGGAAAGTAAAGCGAAACGGGCGTAATACTGACCACATTACCCCAAAAATCGTGTGCTGAAGGTCTGTAAAAATTATGGTCACTAAGACCATATTCCCTATACGCCACTTGACGTGGTTCTGGACTTTTTTTTTTTTTTTTTTACTTATATGCATATTTACCCAAACGACATAGATCAGCAGAGAGGCGCGTCAGGTAGGTTGTACTTCAAAGCGTAGCAACAATTAAGCGCCATACACACACACACACCACATACACTACAGACACTTGTCTCACACAATAAACACACCCATTTTCAAATCTCGTTAAAATGTCTTCTTTGGTTATACAATTATTGATGAAATGCTGAGTACAAGTAGCCAATGAGACACCCCCTCTGTACTGCAGTGAATTTGTATTTATTTTTTTTACCTTTATATTTTTTTTTCTACCTGAAACACTCGTGGAAAAAGTTGACGGACTTGACAAACGTAAACGGTAGGTACAGGTAAAGTAATTGACACCTGCAAGAGAAAAGAAATAACCCCGCGGATGACCTCCAACGACAAACGAAGTGCAGCGCCCTCCGTCCGCTCAAAGATACGGTTCTCACAGACACGGACAAAGGAACACAATTACCAACCATTTAAAAGAAAGTACTTTTATATTTGCCGGAACACGTCTCCAATATAAGTGTTCTATACAGGTCGAAGGTAATTAAATATCTATTATTCTCACTTGTTGGTTTCTTTGATCCGTTTTTTTAAATAACCTACTTCAGTCGTAGTAGGGTCAAGGCAAGGGAATGCATCAAAATGCGGAATTGCAATGAAGCTAGTAGTGAGGAGAAACGAAACAATTATACATAAAGAAAACAAAAATAGAAGAAAAAAAACGATATGGTTTAAGCTTCATGTAAAAAGTGAACAACACAAACCAGAACGATGTTTCAGCGCAATAGGCCTTCAACAGCAACAAACATCTATCTATCTATTGACCTTTCGAGCCGTAGCCGGCCCATAGGGCGTAGACCAAGATACACCTTCTCCTATCTGAATTTTAGTTCTAGCAGTTTTCTTTTAAAGATATTTTATCAAATCTCGCCATCTGTCTCTGTTCTGTGCAAGCAGCCCTATCTCATTGAGGGAGCCGAATCCTGCTGCTCTTGCCTCTCTCATCAATGTTCTTCTCAGTGTCTCCCTTGGTCTTCCTCTTTTCCTCTTATCTGTTGTTTCCCATATGAGGGCTTGCTTTGCTATTCGGTCATTATCTCTTCTCATCACATGTCCAACATATGACCATAGTCTTTTCTTTATTACTGAAGATATTAGTGGTTGATTGGCGATTTATCTAATTTCCTCGTTTGTTTTGAATTCGTTCCACGCTATGCCAAGTATTTTCCTTAGACATTTATTTTCGGATGCGTTCAACTTTGTAACAAACATACACCGCACGTATAAATATGTATTTAAAATTTAAAAATTAATAATTAATAATCAATTACATAATTACATTTAAAAATACGTATTTGTACGCATGTTGTATGTTTTTTCCTGTTAAAGGCCTATCGCGCCGAAACGTCGTTCTAGTTTGTGTTATCCACTTGTTACGTGAAGCTTTAACCAAAACGTTTTTTTTCCTATTTTTTTTTCTATCATCGTCCAGTTGTTGTGCCTTTACTGGAGTAAAGAGAGAATAACAATAGGTTATAATAGCAACATATGGAATAAGCCAACATCTAACCAACATAAGTGAATGTCTCTACATCAACAGCATCTGCAGTCAGAGCAGAAGCCGACTACAAAGACTACTTCGAAGTTAGATCAGGTGTAAGACAGGAATGTGATGTATCTCCCATATTGTTTATTAGTAAAAAAAAAAAAAAAAGTAAAGTACCCCCGTCACGCCAAGTGGCGTATAGGGAATATGGTGTTAGTGACCGTATATTTTACAGACCTTCGGCACATGATTTTGGGGGTAATGTGGTTGGTATTACGCCCGCGCTGCTTTACATTCCCAGAAAAATCCGGTACCCATTTAAGGCTGGGTGAACCCGGAAACCGCCGGTTGGCATCGAACCCTACCCCTTGTCCTTTGTAATCCAGTCGACTAATATTGTTTATTACGTCATCGTAATGGTTCCCTAAACCGGCCGTGCGCAAATCTTACGGTCTGCTGTTTGATGTGCGACGGGGATAATTTGACGACTGACTGTGTGTCTCTATATGTTCGGAATTGGAGACATCAACGATGGCCTAACATCATCAAGTGCTACGACGATCATCATTTTTCAAGAGGACGTGACTTACCGGTATATTGGGATAGGCGGCGGGAACAGTTGGAGGCTGTGCATGAAAAGTGTTCCTTGTTGCAGTTTCCTCATATTACAAGTCGCATGTCAGTATTAGTCACCTCTAGTGACTCGGGCAGATGGTGCTCGTAAACCTGGGAAGGCCGACCATCTAAGGGCAGAATCCCCCTACAGAAAAGACCATCTGCTGCCTTGTAGGAAGATTGGGAACAATCAAAGGCTAAGGAAAGCAAACCTGAACAAAATGCTGGCTGAAATCGGATGCACTGGGCCACTGGCGCAGAACACAGTGCAGCGTTTTAACAGGTACACAATCGGAGTGGATCTAACAGGCTTAAACAGACAGCTGCCTTCGTGTGGGAGTCTGAAGTCCTACTCTGATTGAGTCCTGATCGCAGAGAGAGAGAGAGAGAGAGAGAGAGAGAGAGAGAGAGAGAGAGAGAGATACATGGGCTGTATGCCAACCCATCAGAGACAGAGGAGATCAACGAGCTTCTATTTGCAAACGATCAGGCACTCATACATGAAACAATAGAAGACCTACAAGAACACTTAAATAGGCTTAACGTCACAGGTACTCGATACAAGTTGCAAATTAACATCAACACAACAGAAGTCATGAATATTGTAAAAGGGAAAGACAGCATCAACATAAATATAGACGGCAGATAACTAAAAGAAGTAGAGGAATTTAAATACCTAGGAAGTCTAGTGACAAACGACAATTCACAAACAGCAAAGACAGATAAATTCCTGATGCAAAAAAAAAGTTTGTCAAATCGCTGGACAGCTATGACCACTATTGTCTAACACGGAACTAACTCTAGAGGCAAAACGGGCATCTCTGCAATATAATCTTCATCCCAATGTTATGCTACCAAATGCTAGACCTGGATCCTAGATGCAAGAATAATAAGAAAAATAACCTCTACTGAGATGAAATGTGTTAGACAAATGACAGGAAACAGTCTGAGAGATCAGATCAGAAATGAAGAACTGAGAAAAAATGGTGGGAATAACTCCTGCTATGGAGTACATAAAAATACAAACACATAAAATGGTTTGGCCATGTGATAAGGCAGAGTAATCAAAACACAACACAACGTGCCCTCAATAAAGTTGCGAGAACACCAGACCCAAGGGCCGACCACGAAAACAATGAATTGATGGAATATTAGAAACACTAGGAAACATAACAGCAGGAGAGGCCAACAGAAACAAAAGACGCAATCTATATCTCCCCTGGACGCTAGAAGGCAAATGAGAAAAGAAGAAAAATAAAAGATTAGTGTGTCTTCTGTCTACTGTCTGTATGTCTGTATGTCTGCCTCTTCTTTCTACTGTCTGCGTGTCTGTATGTCTGCCTCTTCTTTCTACTTTCTGTGTGTCTGTATGTCTGCCTCTTCTGTCTACTGTCTGCGTGTCTGTATGTCTGCCTCTTCTTTCTACTGTCTGCGTGTCTGTATGTCTGCCTCTTCTTTCTACTGTCCGTGTGTCTGTCTGCCTCTTCTTTCTACTGTCTCTGTGTCTGTCTGCCTGCCTGTCCATGTTTCTGTCGGTCTGCCTGTCTTCCTACTGTCCGTGTGTCTGTCTGTCTGCCTGTCTTCCTACTGTCCGTGTGTCTGTCTGTCTGCCTGTCTTCCTACTGTCCGTGTGTCTGTCTGTCTGCCTGTCTTCCTACTGTCCGTGTGCCTGTCTCTCTGCCTCTTCTTTCATTCAATTAAAAGCGATCTCCTTTCATTGAAATTTTTTTCTATACACGATCACATTATGTTTTTTTTTCTATTTATATGTTAGTGAGCGTAAACAAATGTTATCCGTACAATTCGTGAAACGGTTGATGTGCACTGTGTTATAGATAGACACAACCAAGACTTATGGACAAATAATGGCTTTCATGGATTTTATCTTTCTGGCCATTTTTTTGTTATTCTGCGGTCAGCCGGTAAACTGGTCTTCTACTATGGCTATTGTGATTATTTCCCCTGCAGGCTCTTCTGTCCCTTTGTGGAGACCCTTTGATTTGAATTGAGGGGATGGTTTTAGTTTAGATTTAGTTGTATGATCTTGACCCTGCTCTTGACCTTGTGAACTCGAGGATATCATCGGACAACCTTGCCCTTGTGGACAAAACGGTGTCATTTCAGGGAAAGAGGTATGTTTACAACACTCGGAAACAAATTATAAATAATCAACAACATAACGATATGTCTCCTGTATGTCTAATTTTCTTTCTACTGTCCGCGTGTCTGTCTGTCTCCCTCTTCTTTCTACTGTCCGTGTGTCTGTCCGTCAGCCTGTTTTTCTACTGTCCGTATGTCTGTCTGTTTGCCTCTTCTTTCTACTGTCCGTGTGTCTGTCCGTCAGCCTGTTTTTCTACTGTCCGTATGTCTGTCTGTCTCCCTCTTCTTTCTACTGTCCGTGTGTCTGTCCGTCAGCCTGCTTTTCTACTGTCCGTATGTCTGTCTGTTTGCCTCTTCTTTCTACTGTCCGTGTGTCTGTCTGTCTGCCTCTTCTTTCTACTGTCCGTATGTCTGTCTGTCTGCCTCTTCTTTCTACTGTCCGTGTGTCTGTCTGTCTGTCTGCCTGTCTTTCTACTGTCCATGTGTCTGCCTGTCTTTCTACTGTACGTGTGTTGTCTGTCTGCCTGTCTTTCTACTGTCCGTGTATCTGTATGTCTGCCTGTCTTTCTACTGTCCGTGTGTCTGTTTGTCTGCCTGTCTTTCTACTGTCCGCGTGTCTGTCTGCCTCTTCTTTCTACTGTCCGCGTGTCTGTCTGTCTGCCTCTTCTTTCTACTGTCCGTGCGTCTGTTTGTCTGCCTGTCTTTCTACTTTCCGCGTGTCTGTCTGTTTGCCTCTTCTTTCTACTGTCCGTGCGTCTGTTTGTCTGCCTGTCTTTCTACTGTCCGCGTGTCTGTCTGTTTGCCTCTTCTTTCTACTGTCCGCGTTTCTGTCTGTTTGCCTCTTCTTTCTACTGTCCGCGTGTCTGTCTGTTTGCCTCTTCTTTCTACTGTCCGTGTGTCTGTCTGTTTGCCTCTTCTTTCTACTGTCAGTGTGTCTGTACGTCTGCCTCTTCTTTCTACCGTCCGTGTGTCTGTCTGTTTGCCTCTTCTTTCTACTGTCCGTGTTTCTGTTTGTCTGCCTGTCTTTCTACTGTCCGTGTGTCTGTCTGTCTGTCTGGCTCTTCTTTCTACTGTCCGCGTGTCTGTATGTCTGCCTTTCTTTCTTCTGCCTGTCTACCTTTACGAAAAATAATTGATACGTAAATACTCAGAGTCAGAGCTGGGGCACTCTACATAGGGTTCCCAATGAGCAATCACAGCGCAGATCGTTGGTTGTTTGGTTTCATGTCGGATCATATTCAAAGACAAGAAGATGCTGAAAAAGATACAGAGATAGAAGAAAAAGAAAGGGGGGGGTGGAGAAGATGAAGTAAAAAGAAAGGAAGAAAAGAAGAAACAGAAAAAAATGGAGGACGAGAAAGAAGAATAAGAAAAAAAAACGAAGGTAAAGAGAAAACTAGTCAACGGTCACAACATAAACAATTTACGATATGCGGATGACACAGTCTTAATAGCAGAGACAGAGAATGAGCTACAAGAAATGATAGATATAATAGTAAAAGAAAGCAACAGGAAAGGTCTCAGTCTGAATAGTAAGAAAACAGAAGTAATGGTTATATTGAAGAAACAATCATTGCCAGCATGCAGCATAAAAATAAACAGGACAAATATGAAACAAGTGCAACGCGTCAAATATTTGGGCACAATAATAACATCAGATGGAAGATGCACCACGGAAATAAAAAATAGAATAGCTGAGGCCAAAATAGCATTTCATAAAATGAAAAATATCTTATGCAACAAATCTATTAAATCAATAGAAATGAGAAATAGAGTTCATCGGTGCTATATAGAACTAATTCTGACCTATGGAAGCGAATCATGGACAGTAGACAAACAATTGAAAAGACGATTAGAGGCAACAGAGATGGGATTTCTCAGAAGAATGTTGAAAGTTCCCTAGACAGATAAAAAGACCAATGAGGAAGTTCTCAAAGAGGCCAACACAAAAAGGCAGCTCCTAAAAAAACATCAGAAAGAAACAATCAACATTTTTCGGGCACATCATGAGAAGAGGAAAGTTGTAATACATGGTTACAACTGGCAAAATAAAAGGAAAGAGAGATCGCGGACGACAAAGAGAGAAAATACTGGATAGCTTGGTGTCATGGCATGGAAAACAGTCAACAAATGGTCAAGAACTGATACGATGCACTGTAGATAGAAGATTGTGGAAGGACATGATCGCCAACGCCAACTGGTATGGCACGTGATAATGATGAAAGAGAAAAATAAAAAGGCGATAAAGATGAGTAACGTAAATATAGAGAATTTGAAGACAAGGAAGACGACAGTGAAGATAATTAATGAAGAGGATGAAGAATAAAGAAGTTACAGGAGAAAAATACGAAGTAAAAAAAAGATGACGATAGTGAAGAAAAGAATGAGACTAAAAAGAGGAATAAGAAGAAAAATAATTAAGTCCAAGAAGTTAAAGAAAAAAACAAAACGAAATAAACTAAGGATAAGTAAAAAAAAAAAAGTATAGTACCCCCGTCACGCCAAGTGGCGTATAGCAAAATTGGTGTTAGTGACCTTATATTTTACAGACCTTCAGCACATGATTTTTGGGGTAATGTGGTCGGTATTACACCCGTGCTGCTTTACTTTCCCAGAAAAAATCCGGTACCCATTTAAGGCTGGGTGAACCCGGAAGCCGTCGGTTGGGATCGAACCCTACCCCTTTTCCTTTATAGTCCAGTTCACTAGCCACTGAGCTATCGCGGCTCCAACTAAGGATAAGACTAAGAAGAAAAGACGCAGAAGAAACGTAGAAGACGACAATTATCTTCCACCAAAATTTTGAAATGTGTCTAACAAAGAACGTGACGGAGATTCCATCAGTTAGTTAAACTGTTTGCAAAAGTCGGATGTACCGGACCGGAAGTTGTTATAAATTGTGGACTCAATAACAAAACTTATATCGATTTTTTAAAAAACACTTTATCGTTTATGCTCTTTCCTATTATACTGGTGTCTTCCCGGGTTTTCCATGCCCATGAAGACCGTATTTTCAAAAGAGCTAGATTTTAAGATACCTGTCTTCCCGTTTTTTTCTTTCGGTTTTACGGAATATCCATAGTTTACTGCAGCGGTCGTCAAACTTTGCTCTGCAGAGCCCAGGTGCTCTGCAGGTGCCTACTATGGGCTCCGCGGACATCATCGTCATCACCATAAAGTGACACGCCTGGCGTAGTTGATGTTCCCCCATAAACCTCTACCCACAGCACAACTTATCAACATCGCCACTGTTGTACCACAATGTTAAGCTCTCTGATATTATTTCTCTGTGTCGCCTGAGATCTCTCTTTCCCTCTTGTCAGTGGAGCATTGTCAAACAAAGAATACGTAGACAAGAAGACCCTACGAGTTTTAATTCCTTTAGCGACTACCAACTTATGTGAGACCAGGTTTTCAGCATTGGAAGCCATCAAACCAAATACAGATCACATGTAGACGCTGAGAGAGAGATTAGAATAGCAATTTCCAATTTGTGCCCAGATTTGAAGATCTAATGAAGGTGAGACAAGCTCGTTCTTCCCATTGACTTTGTTACAGGATACAAATATCACAATGTTGGTTCATTCTGTTATTTTTTTATTATTATATAGCCTTTGTCGTCTTGACAGACGGTTGGTAGCAAGCAATCATGATAAGTCAGTAGATTGGTAAAGCATTAATGTCTCATACTGGGTGCTCCATTACTGAACATCTTCTCTCGTGGCTGAATTTGCCAATCCTGAACAGACAGATCCATCCACAGAACGAGCAAGGTGTATTTGCGATACCTGGCCTTATCTCTTTTCTCTTACGCTTTTTGTCTTCTGAATTTGATATCAGCACTGTCTCGACAGTTGCTGTACCATTTTTTTTATTTTTGCTCTCATGTGCTACGATCCGGAGCCACATTTACCCAGTTTCTTTCACTGATAGAGAATTCCCTCAAGGAAGCCTTACAAACATCCTTATATCTCAGCACTGGTCTGCCCTTTGGTCTCTTTCCGTCCTTAAGTTCGACATACAATATTTGTTTGGGAATACGATTGTTTGCCATTCTTCTTACCAGCCACCTTAGTCTACGAACCCTAAGTGTTGCTATGATCGATGGGAGTTTGGCTCGTTGTAAGACATTAGAGTTAGTTACTTTGTCCTGCCATGATCGATGGGAGTTTGGCTCGTTGTAAGACATTAGAGTTAGTTACTTTGTCCTGCCATGATCGATGGGAGTTTGGCTCGTTGTAAGACATTAGAGTTAGTTACTTTGTCCTGCCATGATCGATGGGAGTTTGGCTCGTTGTAAGACATTAGAGTTAGTTATTTTGTCCTGCTATGATCGATGGGAGTTTGGCTCGTTGTAAGACATTAGAGTTAGTTACTTTGTCCTGCCATGATCGATGGGAGTTTGGCTCGTTGTAAGACATTAGAGTTAGTTACTTTGTCCTGCCATGATCGATGGGAGTTTGGCTCGTTGTAAGACATTAGAGTTAGTTACTTTGTCCTGCCATGATCGATGGGAGTTTGGCTCGTTGTAAGACATTAGAGTTAGTTACTTTGTCCTGCCATGATCGATGGGAGTTTGGCTCGTTGTAAGACATTAGAGTTAGTTATTTTGTCCTGCTATGATCGATGGGAGTTTGGCTCGTTGTAAGACATTAGAGTTAGTTACTTTGTCCTGCCATGATCGATGGGAGTTTGGCTCGTTGTAAGACATTAGAGTTAGTTATTTTGTCCTGCCATGATCGATGGGAGTTTGGCTCGTTGTAAGACATGAGAGTTAGTTACTTTGTCCTGCCACGATGGATGGGAGTTTGGCTCGTTGTAAGACATGAGAGTTAGTTACTTTGTCCTGCCATGATCGATGGGAGTTTGGCTCGTTGTAAGACATTAGAGTTAGTTATTTTGTCCTGCCATGATCGATGGGAGTTTGGCTCGTTGTAAGACATTAGAGTTAGTTACTTTGTCCTGCCATGATCGATGGGAGTTTGGCTCGTTGTAAGACATTAGAGTTAGTTACTTTGTCCTGCCATGATCGATGGGAGTTTGGCTCGTTGTAAGACATTAGAGTTAGTTATTTTGTCCTGCCATGATCGATGGGAGTTTGGCTCGTTGTAAGACATTAGAGTTAGTTACTTTGTCCTGCCATGATCGATGGGAGTTTGGCTCGTTGTAAGACATTAGAGTTAGTTACTTTGTCCTGCCATGATCGATGGGAGTTTGGCTCGTTGTAAGACATTAGAGTTAGTTATTTTGTCCTGCCATGATCGATGGGAGTTTGGCTCGTTGTAAGACATTAGAGTTAGTTACTTTGTCCTGCCATGATCGATGGGAGTTTGGCTCGTTGTAAGACATTAGAGTTAGTTATTTTGTCCTACCATGATCGATGGGAGTTTGGCTCGTTGTAAGACATTAGAGTTAGTTACTTTGTCCTGCCATGATCGATGGGAGTTTGGCTCGTTGTAAGACATTAGAGTTAGTTACTTTGTCCTGCCATGATCGATGGGAGTTTGGCTCGTTGTAAGACATTAGAGTTAGTTATTTTGTCCTGACATGATCGATGGGAGTTTGGCTCGTTGTAAGACATTAGAGTTAGTTACTTTGTCCTGCCATATAATGTTCATAAACTTGCGAAGGCAAGGTACATTGTTGTTGCATTCACCAGCTTTCAACTCTGAAGGAAGTCCCTAGAGACTAGGAACTGAATGTTGCGTGTCAATCCATTTTTCCCTGGCAGCCGTGTGCACAGGTGTCCCTCGCCGCACAGGAAGATAACTCCGACTTCGAAGGTACTCATGTTTTTTTCCGTCGTTGAGTAACTGACGTTTCAAGCCGGGCCTCGCTGCTGAGACCAGGGGTGGTTGCCGCAGAGAGAAATCATAAATAATAATCTCAACCAGTGTAGCCGAGATTTGAACCCACAACCTCTCTGTCCCGAGGCCGGCATCTTGCCTCGAGACCAACCAGTCCCCCATGGACTTGGAATATGAGGAAACTGCAACAAGGAACACTACTCATGCATAGCCTGCAATGTTCCTGCCGCCTATCCACCATATACCAGAAGTTCACGTCCTCCCGAAAGTGATGATCGCCATATTTCTTTTAAAAATGTATAGCGCTTGATGATCTGTCCAGGACTGTCGTTGCTGAGACCGACCAGTTCATGATATAGGCAGCACCGTTAGTCTCCCCGTCGCCACATCGACATGACAAGACACCGTAAGATTAGCATAACGCCAGTTTAGGGATTTACGATGAGTCATTACGATGACGTAGCACACATAATAATGTTGGACGCACTGCAATGACGCGCCTTTAGAATCCTGATTACTCTAGTGAATGTAGCAACAGAATAAAATTGGACGCACGCATTCGCAAATTACTCTAGTGACAGTTACTCTGTAATTCAAATTAATGACACATGGAAATTACTTGCGTCAAGCAAATCCAACAAAGTTCATGAACAGCACCAAAGTGACGTAAAGCGCAGAACCAGCCTAGACGATGGAAGGTCGCATTCACAACACTTGATTTGTTGAAAATGAAATATTGCCGACGTACGTCATTGTTTTATCGGCGCAGATGTAATAAGTAGATCATTATCTTGACTTTAACGCATAGGAGTGCAAAGGAGAACCGAAATTAATCAGACATCGAATGCACTTTCTGCAGCGATCGAGAGAAGTGGAGTAGTCCCCCATATTAGAAACGGAAGTTTTTCACAACGTACATGAAAGCTGTTTAACCTTTTCTCCTGCCCTGCATAGGTAGTCCAAGTTTCTGATCCGTAAAGAAGTGTATTAAGCACACAACTTTAGTAAATTTGAATCTTAATTGATCTGTTTCTACCCAAAACATTAGTTTTGGACTACTATTAGTTTTGACAACCGCAATTAATATAACATGTTACACATGCAGATAAAATAATATGAAAACGTGGTTGTTGTTTTTATTATCATCATCATCATGTTCCATACCGGTTGGAGTAGGCGATCATGTCCTTCCACAATCTTCTATCTACAGTGCATCGTATCAGTTTTGTTGTTGACTGTTTTCAACGCCATTGACACCAAGGTATCCAGTACTTTCTCTCTTTGTCGTCCGCGATCTCTCTTTCCTTTTATTTTGCCAGTTGTAACCAAGTATTCCAACTTTCCTCTTCTCATGATGTGCCCGAAAAATGTTGATTGTTTCTTTCTGATGTTTTTTAGGTGCTGCATTTTTGTGTTGGCCTCTTTGTGAACCTCTTCATTGGTCTTTTTTAGCTGTCCAGGGAACTTTCAACATTCTTCTGAGAAATCCCATCTCTGTGGTCTTTAATCGTCTTTTCAATTGTTTGTCTTCTGTCTATGATTCGCTTCCATAGGTCAGAATTGGTTCTATATAGCACCGATGAACTCTCTTTCTCATTTCTATTGACATAGATTTGTTGAATAAGATATTTTTCATTTTCTAAAATGCTATTTTGGCCTGAGCTATTCTGCTTTTATTTTCCTTGATGCATCTTCCATCCGATGTTATTATTGTGCCTAAGTATTTGACGCGTTGCACTTGTTTCAAATTGTGCTGTTTATTTTTATGCTGCATGCTGGTGATGATTGTTTCTTCGATATAACCATTACTTCTGTTTTCTTACTATTCAGACTGAGACCTTTCTTGTTGCTTTCTTTTACTATTATATCTATCATATTTTGTAGCTCATTCTCTGTCTCTGCTATTAAGACTGTGTCATCCGCATATTACAATGTTTTTGTTATACATCGTTGATATAAGGAACCTCCGCGGTGATTCGTTATTACGGGGGGGGGGGGGGAGGAGACATGCATTAAGATGAATAAAAGTGCAAAGCTGCGGTAAAGAAGATGATGATAATAATGCCAATTTAAAATAAAGGAAAAAGCAATATTATAACAGCTTTACATAGTTGAGAAGCAAAACAAAAAGTAGAACGACATTTCGACTAAAAGACCTTCTGCAGGAACAACAAACCCCAACACAAAAATATATATGTATGTATATGTCTGTGTATATCCTATATATATGTATGTGTACGTCTGTGTATATCCTTATGTATGTGTTTTGGTTTGTTGTTCTCGTTGAAGGCCTTTTAGTCGAAACGTCGTTCTACTTTTGTTTTTTGTTTATCACCTGCGTTGTTGAGTTGACGGAATGCCATGAGTTGATGCGGGCAGGGTGCTCTTTTACTTATTGATACAGCGAGTCGTAAAGGCTTTCTTGACATTCCCGGCTCTTACTGGAGAAGTTGGAATTCGTCTATCCCAGGCTATGCTGGGAAACTACTAGTCCAGCTCAGAGATACTGCAATACTGGGTCTTGTATGTCAGTAACAACCACCACTACATGGAACATTGAGATCCTAGCTTCTGTTTTTTTTTTTAAAAGTAAAGTAAACCCCCCCCCCCCCCTCAAGTGGCGTATAGGGAATATGGTGTTAGTGACCATAAATTTTACAGAACCTCGGCACATAATTTTTGGGGTAATGTGGTCGGTGTTACGTCCGTGCCGCTTTACTTTCCCAGAAAAAAATCCGGTACCCATTAAAGGCTGGAAGCCGTCGGTTGGGATCGAACCCTACCTCTTGTCCTTTGTAGTCCAGTTCACTAACTACTGAGCTATCACGGCCCCCTAGCTTCTATCTATCTTTCGTTCGCCTGAAGTATTGTCTATATCTGCAATGTCGTTTCCTGTATAAATTTTACTGTCTTTTGTAATTCTTGCAGTGGCCCATATAGTTTTGTCTGTAGTGTTGTATCTATGGGCCAATGGATTTTCCTCAGTCTACTATATTCAGTGCAGTCTTGAAGTATGTGTTCAGCAGTCTGGGGTGCCTGTCCACATGTACAAGTAGTTGATGTGCCGATCTTGAATTTTGTATACATGTGACTATGGAGTCGATTGTGTCCTGTTCTTAGGCGTATAATGATAACTTGTTCATATCTATTCATATTATGAAAGGCATCCTGATTTGGGGCTTGTGGTCCTCTGATTGATTTGATTATCTGTTTCTTATGATGGTATGTAACTGGTGTATCTAGTTGTGTGCCTGTTGAACCTTCCTTTGCCAACTGATCTGCTTTCTCATTTCCTGGTATTCCACAGTGAGACGGGATCCACTGCAGGGCAACCCTGTGGTGCTTGCAGAGTTCAGTCAATAAGGTCTGCAGATGGGGTAATTTTCTGGATTGTAGTGCCTGGAGTACTGATCTTGCATCTGTCAAAAACACTACAGGCTGTGGGCTAAGATTACTGTTCAGCAGTTTTTCTATTGCCAACTTTATTGCTTGTATTTCTGCATCATAATTGTGACAATATTTCCCTGTTGCTATTTTATCCATATCCCTAGTGTTATTTGGGTACTCTATATATGCACCTGCTCCCCCATTCTTTACTGCATTCTGTGCTGATCCATCTGTGTACACACGAATCCATAGGTCTTGTGGGTATTCTTCATCCAGGAAACTGAGAGCTATTGTTTTTCGCTGTAGACTATTTTGTTCCTCTTTGTCAACTATTCCTTTCACTTCTGTCCGTATTTGAACTGATAATCCTGATTCATCTGTCCAGGGAGTCTGTTCTGGTATGGGCAGAAGGGGTTTAACAACTCTTGGCATGTCTGGTGTTTGTCTACTAATACGCTTGGCTTGGTGGATAAAGCTGCTTCTCTTAAGTCGCCCCAATGCAAGATTTTGGAATCTGTCCTTCATTGGATGTCTCGGCATGCATACACATTTTTCTGCCTGTATCAGCACCTTTGTGTCCCTCCGTTCTCTCAGTGCTGGTATCCTCCACAATTTCTCCATCTCCAATATTGGTGTTGATTTCATTGCTCCTGTGATGACCCTAAGTGCCTGGTTTTGTACTTTATCCAGTTCTTGCAATGTGGTGTTTGATGCTGAGCACCATGCGGATGATCCATATTCTAAATGTGGGCGTATACTCTGTTGGTAAACTTTACTGAGTATTTTCCCACTCGCACCCCATGTGGTTCCACACAACTTTCTTAGAATAGCCAATTTTCTCCTTGCTTTTTGGGTTGCCTTATTTATCTGCTGTTTCCAAGATAGTTTGTTATCAAATGTAACTCCGAGATATGTAGCTTGTATGTCTTCTTTCACAGGCTCATTGTTTATGTAGATGGCTCCTGCTTTTTGTTTTGGGGAGAGTGTGAAAAGTGTAGTACTGCATTTGTCTGTATTGATGCTGATACACCATCTATTTGTCCATGAATTCAGTGCATTCATAGCTCTTTGTAGCAATTTGGAGGCCACTGTTGCATACTCCTCTGTGCACCACATTACCAAGTCATCTGCATACATTGCCACTTTGATGCCATGTGGTAGTTCAGTAACTAGGTCATTGATGTAGATCAGAAAAAGTGTTGGAGATAGTACCCCTCCTTGTGGAACGCCCTGGCGCAATAAGACCTTCTTACTCTTAAGACCATCCAGTTGCACTCTGGCTCTCCTGTTATGCAGGTATGCTTTGACCCATTTGTACATCCTGCCATTTACTCCATAATTTCTCAGTTTCTTCAGAAGCCCTTCCTTCCATACCTTATCAAATGCTTTCTTTAGGTCTATCCATGCTGCTAGTACCAGTTTCTTTTCTTGAAACGCATCTTCGATTTCCTGGGAAAGATAGGTTGCTTGATCTTCGGTAGAGTAACACTGTCTAAAGCCTGCTTGTTGTGGGACAAGGAGATTTTCACTTTCCAGGTACCACTGCAGTCTGAGATTGATTATACGTTCCATTGTTTTACACAAACAGCTTGTAAGGCTGATTGGTCTATAGCTGGATGTCATTGAACTATCTTTTCCTGGCTTTAGTAATGGTATCATAATTGCTTCTCTCCATGCCTGTGGCACTCTACCTGTGATCCAGCAAATGTTGTAGATCTGCAGTAGTTTTGCTTTAGCTGCAGTTCCCAAGTTCTTAATCATTTCATTGGACACTCCATCATTGCCTGGTGACTTTTTCATTTTTAATTTGGATATTGCCAGCTCTAGCTCTCTTTGTGTAATGGGTGTTTCCATGACTTCATGTGTGGTCTCTTCTTGTCTTGCATTTTGTTGTTTTAGACGGGTCTCTTGTCGTTTTTCTAGGCTAATTTCAATATTATTGTCATTTGCAAAGGAGTCTGCAAAGTAATTTGCTGCATGTTTACCTGTTAGAATGTTTCCATCCTTCTTCAGTGTAATTTTGGTGTTCCTTTCTGTACCCTCATCATTCAGCTGTTTTACAAGCTTCCACACTTTTCTTGTGTCTCGTTCAAGATTCAAGGACTCTGTTTTCTCTTTCCAGCTTCTCCGTCTGGCTTGTAGTTTAGCCTGTTGAAATTTGGCTTTAGCATGCTGGTAGTTGTTGTGGTGTTCTTGGCAAGGGTTATTTTCTGCTTGCTTTCGAGATGTTTCCATGTCATTGTGCAGTTCCTCTAGTTCACTACTCCAGTATGGTTTGTAGTGTTTCCGTGCCCCTCTAGGTATTGTTTCACTGGCAGCTTGTATTATTAGTCTACTGAATTCATCAACTATTTTGTTGATGTCTCTATCTGTATTTATATCTTTAGTCAGTACACTGGTGTAGTGTTGATACATTTTCCAGTCTGCCTTTTTGTAATTCCATCTGGAGAGAGTGCTGCTCTCCCTGATGGCCTCATTTTGCACCACTAAAAAGACTGGTCGGTGGTCGCTGCCTCCAAGTTGTTTCCCAACAATTCGTGTGATATTCCAATCCAGGTCTGGTGAATGGAAAGCAAGGTCTGGTGTAGATGTGGTATGCCATGATCTGGAGTAGAATGTTGGTGGATCTGTTGCCTGGTTTAATAGTATAAGCCCATTGTCATCCTGCCAGTTTTCAAGCTCTTCACCTCTCTTGTCCATATGTTCATAGCCCCAGCTCTGTGAGTGGCTGTTAAAGTCTCCACATACAATTATTCTTTCTTTTAATGTAATTGTGTCTAGTGCTAGTGGGCGGTCACTCGGACAGTAGTAGTTAAGTAGATGGAAGTCTGTATTTCCTGTCCTGAGGCGCAGTATTTGATATTCCGCCCCATCCATATACACTTCAATCTGACATGCATTAATGTTGTTCCTTACAAGAGTCAGTATTCCACCCTTTTGTCTATTTATTCTGTCAGATCGGTAGCACTGGTATCCCCTAATCTTCAAGGCTATGTCGTTGTTTAGATGGGTTTCCTGCAAACAGCATATGCTTATTTGTTCTTCATGCAGGATATTTTCTAATTCTATCTTTTTACTGTACCCATCTCTTTTGCTGTTGATGCCTTCAGCATTCCAGTGCATTATTTTTAGTGGTCTTATTTTGGATTGGCCAGTAGCTCTATTCTCTCGCCCCCTGACTCCACAGGGCGGTTGAGAAGGACATCCAGTAATAGAGGTTGGGCCCTTTCGAGGCTGAGGGCCCGGCGCTGCACCTGCCTGAGTGCCCATCACAGGGCGAGTGCCATATCGATTTGCGGTTATAGACATACTTCCATATGCGTTGAGTGCGTGGCATCCTGATTGTTGTGCGCCTTTTGGCTGGTTGCCTCCGACTTCAGCACTTGAACTTGCTAGAGCAGACTGTGGTCTTGCTCGGTTGTAGGAAGGCCTGGCCAGTCTTAGTTTTCAGTCCCTGGTGACTGTTAAGCCCCATCCCCACGACAAGGAGCTGGCCTTGATGAGGGCCCCCTAGCTTCTGATAGCCAGCCTGTTTTGACGCAGACTGGTACCAGGGGAGACCACGAGGAGGTAGAACTGCTAGGTCTTGGTCAGCTGATGGTGCGTTGATCTTTCGGCCTCTTTAAGGCGCTTCTGCTCCCCGTTCTCGTCTATTTATTTTACATCTGTTACCATACCACCTTTTCCTTTTCCTTTTTAAAAAAAATTTCGTCTCTTTTGTTAGGCTCCGTTGACTGAACAAGTTTGATAACCGCTGAGTGGACAAGTTTGATAACCGCTGAGTGGACAAGTTTGATAACGGCTGAGTGAACAAGTAACCGCAAAGAACAATGAAGTAGATGATTGAGATCAACCCTGGACCAACTATGCAATAACTTCCAGAGAGTAGTCATTCAGTGGATACCATCACACTGTAATATACACGGGAACGAACGCGCAGACAAATTAGCTAAAGAGGGAGGGAGATTACCGCAAGAGAACCACCCGCTCAGTTATGATGAAGCCAAATCCATCCTCAAAGGTCAGTTCCATGAAAAATGGAAACGAGAACACCCAAAGCATAACGAGAGTGACGGATACCACCAACTATCAAGGAGGGATCAAGTCATCATACTTCGCCTACGCACTGGCCACAATAGAATGAGAAATAACATGAACACCAAATTAAAAATAGGTACAACCAGGCTATGCCACTGTACACTGGACAACGTGACTTCAAATCATGTTCTACAGGATTGCCCCCAGTACACAGACCTGAGAAGAGCAATGCGGTCCACGCCCACCTCCCTGGAAGAGAAACTATATGGGGTAATCGATTCGCTTAAACAGACAGCTGACTTCATGAAAGAGTCTGGAATCCTACTCTGATTGAGTCTTGATCGTAGAGAGAGAGAGAAGAGAGAGAGAGAGAGAGAGAGAGAGAGAGAGAGAGAGAGAGAACAAGTTTGATGACCGCTGACTGAACAAGTTTGATGACCGCTGACTGAACAAGTTTGATGACCGCTGACTGAACAAGTTTGATGACCGCTGACTGAACAAGTTTGATGACCGCTGACTGAACAAGTTTGATGACCGCTGACTGAACAAGTTTGATGACCGCTGACTGAACAAGTTTGATGACCGCTGACTGAACAAGTTTGATGACCGCTGACTGAACAAGTTTGATGACCGCTGACTGCAACAGTCGTTATCTTTATTAAAATTCGCAGAAAACACCGGCAATCTGTTGCGATCGCATTTTTAAACCGGATATAAAAGTTAGATACCGTGTGATTTGTTTCAAAAATAAAACACACGCGACAAAGCAGTCACAGCTTGTGCCAAGATGGTGGGTGGTCAAGTCACATTCTGTTATTATCGACGTTTGGCGATCTCTTTATTAAATGTCGGACGTTTTACGACTGGGAGTCACACAACCCAACAATGAACTAATCTTGACAATAAATCTAACTTAAAGTGGTCTTATTCTGTACCGTTTCGATAGTTGAAAGAGGGGTATCCCACACGACGGTCGTTACCTTCATTTGATACTATTGGCAGGCAGGGTATTTTCCTGGTTGTAAAATTGAATTTAGGTTACCGGAAATGACGTATATTTGGCTATAAAAAGTTTACATGTAGTTGTATGGTGTGTAGTTCTTTAATGTTGTTCTATTATTTTTTTTTTAAACAGATCATCGCATCTGATTTTGTCTTTTCTTGGCACGTTCATTTTGTTTAACGAGTCAGTCGTCACGGATTTTCTTATTCTCTTGCAACAGCTGGTACATTTGAATAGAAAAAAACAAAAACAAGATTGCGTGTACATGGATTGTTGTTGATTGTTTATGTACTTCTTTCTCTTCTTTTCTCTTTTCACAGATACCGAAAAATGTCGTGGTTTATATCATTTGTCGTTCTTGAGCTGCTCGAACTGTCTGAATTAGTGATTTTCATTTGTTGTTACATGTCTCTATCACTGCATCTATCCATCTTCTGCTTTTCTCTTTTCACTGATACCTAAAAGGTGTCGTGGTTATATCATTTGTCGTTCTTGAGCTGCTCGAACTGTCTGAATTAGTGATTTTCATTTGTTGTTACATGTCTCTATCACTGCATCTATCCATCATCTTCTGGGTCTTCCTCTTGGTTTTTTTCCATGCATTCTCGAGAAGAACGCCCTTGATGGTTATTGGTGAGGATTCATTCTGACCAGGTGGCCCAACCATTTAAGTTGTTGTTGTTTTGTATATTCTTGGCAGGGTTTTATTCCTACCGTTTTTCTTATGATTTTATTTGGTATTCTATCTCTTCTTGTGTTGTTTGTTACTTTTCTCAAGTATCTCACATGTATTGATCTTTCTTTAATGTGATTTAGAAAGGGTCCATATGTTTATGTACGCCAGCTGATTATCTCTAGTGAAGTCCTGAGAAACTGAATTTGCGAAAATATAACTTTTTCCTACTTTTCCACACTGGCTGATCTATGCTCAAGTGTCCCTCGCCATACAGGCAGATATTCTCCACCTTCATAAGTACTATCATTGTTTTACCTTCCAGAGGTTTGACTCCTCTTTTTTTGGGAAAAGGGGTGTGGAGGGGTATATTTGACTCATTAATTGCCCTAGAAGCGGCTACGTCGTTTCTATTTCCAGCTGCCAAGGGTTTTTTTAACGTGCACATCATGCACACTGGCTCCATGTTTTTCGTCGTTTATCCGAAAGTGTAATCAGAGCTCACTACTCAAGGTTCTGGGGAGGGTAAAGCCACGAAACTACCTCGGGTTTGAAGAGAAAAGTTCTTACCACCTCTGGCGCGATTCGATCCCGAGACCTTCTATCCAAGAGGGCAACGTCTCACCTCTAGATCACCCAGTCCACCGTGATAACATATAATCCCCACAAGGAAACATTGAGTTATTTGCGGGTGGTATTTCCCATTGCAATCAGAACTTGTCCATAAAAAAAGTAAAGTACTCCTGTCACGCCAAGTGGCGTATAGGAAAAATTTGGTGTTAGTGACCATACATTTTACAGACCTTCGGCACATGATTTTTGGGGTAATATGGTCGGGATTACGCCCGTGCCGCTTTACTTTCCCAGAAATAAATCCGGTACCCATTAAAGTCTGGGTGAACTGGAAGCTGTCGGTTGGGATCGAACCCTACCTCTTGTCCTTTGTAGTCTAGTTCACTAACCATTGAGCTATCGCGGCTCCCAACATGTCCATAGGTGCTCAGATCCCCTCCTTATCAAGTCCTGCAGTGTCCAGTGACTGACGACTTCTTTCTTTCTTTCTTTCTTTCTTTCTTTCTTTTCTTACTTTCTTTCTTTTCTTTATCTTTTCTTTTCTTTATCTTTTCTTTTCTTTCTTTCTTTCTTTCTTTCTTTCTTTCTTTCTTTCTTTTTCTTTCTTTCTTTCTTTCTTTCTTTCTTTCTTTTCTTTTCTTTCTTTCTTTTCTTTCTTTCTTTCTTTCTTTCTTTCTTTCTTTCTTTTTCTTTTCTTCTTCATCTTGTATCAGTTCGGGTGTCGATGACTCATAAAGTTCTGGTTATCGCCCCTTTGGCGGCTTCAATTATTGTCAAATGATGCTGAAGTGATTCTTCGATGTTGTCTGTCCATCTTACTCTGGGTCTGTCTCTTGCCCTTCTCCGTTCTCCTGTTTTATAAATGTTTTATATGCCAACAATCGCATGGCATTTCGCCTGTTAACATGCTGTTTTTGTTTTTTTTCTTTTAAATAAGTATTACCACTTCCATTCTTTTTTTTTTTCGAAAATTTTAGCCCTAAGAATTATGCGATCGGTGCACCCCAATAACCCTCATGCTACGCCTCTGGATGTAGAGATGATTTTTCTCGCCAGCTTTAACACATTTATGGATGCTTTGATCATTAGTGCAATAGTCCGCCTTACCTTGGGGAAGAAGAGGGGGGGGGGGTTTCCCGTTCTCTATTTTTAGACACTGGGAAAACCCCGATGTCGCTTCCATAAAAGTGTTAAAAAGCGCCAAAACTGTCAGTCGAATTTAATTCTTCATTATTAACAATCTAAATGCGACCGCCCTTAGTGGGTCTAAATGTGATCGATCCGTTTCTGTGAGTGGAAAACTTGCCGATCCTAGAGAGTGAGTCTAAATATGGTAACTCAGTCCACTGCCTACCTTTCTTAGTCTACACGAGGTCCGTTTTTAATCTGTGGTTCTAAGCATGGGCTAAACTCGTATTCTCAGTTGAAATATGGTCGCTTCTCTTTCTATAAGTCTAAAGTTGGTCTCCCCTCTTTTCCACAGTTTAAATATGGTCACTTCTCCTTCTATGTGTCTGAATGTGGTCTTCCCTCGTTTTTTCAGCATACATAAGGTCACTTCTTCTATGAATCTGAATTTGATCTCCCTTCCTCTCCACAGTTTAAATAAAGTCACTTCTTCTTCTATGAATCTGAATTTGATCTCCCTTCCTCTCCACAGTTTAAATAAAGTCACTTCTTCTTCTATGAATCTGAATTTGATCTCCCGTCCTCTCCACAGTTTAAATAAAGTCACTTCTCCTTCTATGAATCTGAATTTGATCTCCCTTCCTCTCCACAGTTTAAATAAAGTCACTTCTCCTTCTATGAATCTGAATTTGATCTCCCGTCCTCTCCACAGTTTAAATAAGGTCACTTCTCCTTCTATGAATCTGAATTTGATCTCCCTTCCTTTCCACAGTTTAAATAAAGTCACTTCTCCATGAATCTGAATTTGATCTCCCGTCCTCTCCACAGTTTAAATAAAGTCACTTCTCCTTCTATGAATCTGAATTTGATCTCCCTTCCTCTCCACAGTTTAAATAAAGTCACTTCTCCTTCTATGAATCTGAATTTGATCTCCCTTCCTCTCCACAGTTTAAATAAAGTCACTTCTCCTTCTATGAATCTGAATTTGATCTCCCGTCCTCTCCACAGTTTAAATAAGGTCACTTCTCCTTCTATGAATCTGAATTTGATCTCCCTTCCTTTCCACAGTTTAAATATGGTCACTTCTCCTTCTATGAATCTGAATTTGATCTCCCTTCCTCTCCACAGTTTAAATAAGGTCACTTCTCCTTCTATGAATCTGAATTTGATCTCCCTTCCTCTCCACAGTTTAAATAAGGTCACTTCTCCTTCTATGAATCTGAATTTGATCTCCCTTCCTCTCCACAGTTTAAATAAAGTCACTTCTCCTTCTATGAATCTGAATATGGTCTTCTCTCGTATTCTCAGTTTACATACGATCGCCTCTCTTTCTATGAGTCTAAAGATGGCCTATCCTGGTTTTGTCAATCTATCTTCTTGCTCACTAGCTGGTTCGATTTAACGATAGCACCAGTGCTTACCTTCGGCAGGGGTCCTTAGGAACTTGACCTCGCAATTTTGATTTACGCAACGTGACCCTCAGCATTTTCCTTCTGTGGTAATAATACAATAAAAACTCAGACCTGGACATCTCGCAGCGATTTCACTGGACAATCGGCCTTTATTCTCCTGTCCTATATGCTTCCCTGTAGACCTGAACAATGGGAAATTACTGTAATTATATTTTTTTGTGGTAATTATTATCATTGTGTGCCGTCTCCACATCGAATGTTGGCTACCATGGAGCGCCATTCCACTCTGTCCCTTGCTTTGATGGTGCTGGTTGTCATAGGTTGACTTGTCCATCTTTTGATGTTACTCTTCCATGTTAGTCTTGGTCTGTCTCTGCCTCTTTTACCTTTATTTTTCCCTTTTCATGATTACTTTTAGTAGGCTGTTATGTCTTTTAATTAACACAATTATGCAATAATGTAAAATAATAAAATGTAAAACAAAAGTACCTAAAATGTAGCAAAACCCTACGAATTAATATTGAAGAATGTAACAATTGGGTATAAGAATGTAATGCGAATGCGCTGATAAATAGAATTACGAAGGCAAGACGCCAGACAGCAGCAGAGCTGGAGTATGTCAGCGACTCATAACTGAATGGTTTGCGCCATTATTGGTGAACCAGAAACACGCAGACCCTACTCCATCTCTTTGCTGTGCTCTAGAAGACGATTAATCAGTCTAGTCTGGCCAGGCGATTAGGGATCGAAGAGGAAATGAAATCCGGTACACGAAAATACCGAGATGAAGTCGGATGTGTTGGGGCGAAAGGCGCAAACAGCGCAGTTTTACAGCAAACATGAACGTAACGCATCTCCGCTTACTTAATGACCTTTTATGAAAAATGTATCTCTTTGTAGTGAGTACAGAGTTAAATGAGGATACGGTTAGTATCTCATTTATAGACGAGGATACAGTTAATTCAAAAAAAATTAATAATAATTAGATTTGCTCGTAAGGATGAGATTAATTAAGTTTGTAGTTGGAGACAGAGCCGCGATAGCTCAGTGGTTAGTGAACTGGACTACAAAGGACAAGGGGTAGGGTTCGATCACAACCGACGGTTTCCGGCTTCACCCAGCCTTAAATGGGTACCGGATTTTTTCTAGGAAAGTAAAGCAGCACGGGCGTAATACCGACCACATAACCCCAAAAAATCAGGTGCTGAAGGTCTGTAAAATATAGGGTCGCTAACACCACATTTCTCGATACGCCACTGGGCGTGACGGGGATACTTTACTACTAGTTGGAGACACGATTATAAGTGAAACACTTCAATACGTTTGAATACGAGTGCACTATTAATTAAGTTTCTTAATGTAAATGCATCGACTCCAATGTTAAGTCAGTCATATTATATGGCTGTGAAACATGGAGAACAACTAAAATGACAATCATGAAGATGCAGGCTTTCATTAATGGATGCTTACGCAGAATAAAAGGATAGAGATGGCAGGGCAAAATCACTAAAATAGAATTATGGAAATATACCGGTTAAATACCAGTGGATAAAGAGATACAGCGAAGACGATAGCACTGGATAGGACACACACTACGGAAGCCAACTGAGAGTATTACACAACAGGCCCTTTTTTTTAAATCCCGAGGGAAAAAAGACAAAGAGGAAGACCAAGGAATTCTTGGAGAAGACAGATAGAAACAGAGATGAAGATGATGGGGAAGACATGGAATGATCTTAAAAGGATGGCAAGAAACAGAACGACTTAGAAAGTGTTTGTTGAGGACCTATGCTCCACAGGGAGCTGAAAGGTAAAAGAGGAAGTAGAAGGAGAAGAAGAAGGGGAAGAATGTAAATGCTTTTCTTTTAAAAATAATCATATATTCTTTTTTTTCTTTTCTTTCTCTTGTTTTTTTTTTCGCCGGTAGTGGTCGCAGGCTTAAGTCAATGATGTGTTTTCTATCAAGGGCACTTTCTGTGGCTTGGCACATAGTGATATTGTATTATTTTATTATGTCGCAAATGTAATCAATCCATCGTCTTCTTGGTCTGCCCTCTATAGTTAGTTAGTTGTAGTTAGCCGAAGGCGCTGGTATTGCTGCAGACGAATTAAAATCTATAATTACTCAACCACCCGTGCCAGTGGAATCATCCGAATTAACAGCTCTTCCCATTGATGGATATAAACAAAGAAAGACGTCCGCAGTCTCATTTCCTCATCATAGTAGATACAGCACACGCCGAAAATGAATGCAGCTGAACTGTCTGTTATCATACGGTGTCATTCTTCATCGTAAGCAATCGGAATATCAAAGCACGATCCGGATGAAAAAAACAGTTTACGGTTTGCACAGAGCGCTAAACTCCGTAGGTCCGGCAGTAAACCAGTCTACCTCCATATCTTGATTGTTCAATTTTGTTGCTTTAAGCTCTTGACTAACAACAAAACAAATATCAGCAGGGCTGAAACTAAGAATGGCAAAATGTTACGTCTTTTAAATATTCCTGTATGGTGCAGAAACATGGACATTAGACAAGAAAACAGAACAGAAAATTGAAGCCTTTAAAATGTGGATTTATAGAAGAATAGGTAGAATTGGATGGAAACAAAAGATAACAAATGATGAAGTTTTAAAACAGCTGAAAATAAAAAGAGAACTACTAAATACAATCAAGACAAGACAAATGAAATTTTTGGGGCATGTTAAAAGACACAACAGCCTACTGAAAGTAATATTGGAAGGAAAAATACAAGGTAAAAGAGGCAGAGGCAGACCAAGACTAACATGGACGAATAACATCAAAAGATGGACAAGTCAATCTATGTCAGCCTGCACCATCAAAGCAAGAAACAGAGTAGAATGACGATCCATGGTAGCCAACCTTCGATGCGGAGAAGGCACACGATGATGATGATGAAGCTCTTGACACTAGTGCTGAGGGGTTCGTACACATTAAATGTTCACACCACTTTAATCTTTGTCTCTCGATGTATTCAATTACTGGTAGAATCCCAATGGTGTTTCTGATTTAATATTTACATGATCTCTTTGTGTTTTGTTCACAGCTTTTCTGAGGTATCTCACCTCACATGTTGTCAGTTTTCTTTCTTGATCTTTAGTTAGAGTCCATGTTTGACATTGATAGTAAAGAGTTGAAATAAAGATAAGAGTTGATCAAGTTTTTCTTTGTTTCCATTGAGATACCAGGATGTTTTAAAATTGGTGACATTTGGTCTGTAACATTGTTAGCACTTTGAATTCTTGTTTCAATCTCTCTGCTAAGCCTTCCATCCACTGTAACTTTGTTAGGACATTGAATTCTTGCTTCAATCTCTTTGTTAAGCCTTCCATCCACTGTAACTTTGTTAGGACATTGAATTCTTGCTTCAATCTCTTTGTTAAGCCTTCCATCCACTGTAACTTTGTTAGGACATAGAATTCTTGCTTCAATCTCTTTGTTAAGCCTTCCATCCACTGTAACTTTGTTAGGACATAGAATTCTTGCTTCAATCTCTTTGTTAAGCCTTCCATCCACTGTAACTTTGATAACACTTTGAATTCTTGTTTCAATCTTTCTGTTAAGCCTTCCATTCTCTGTAACTTTGTTAACACTTTGAATTCTTGCTACAATCTCTCTGATAAGCCTTCCATCCTCTGTAACTTAGTTAACACTTTGAATTCTTGCTACAATCTCTCTGATAAGCATTCCATCCTCTGTAACTTAGTTAACACTTTGAATTCTTGCTACAATCTCTCTGATAAGCCTTCCATCCTCTGTAACTTAGTTAACACTTTGAATTCTTGCTACAATCTCTCTGATAAGCCTTCTATTCTCTGTAACTTTGTTAACACTTTGAATTCTTGCTACAATCTCTCTGATAAGCCTTCCATCCTCTGTAACTTAGTTAACACTTTGAATTCTTGCTACAATCTCTCTGATAAGCCTTCCATCCTCTGTAACTTAGTTAACACTTTGAATTCTTGCTTCAATCTCTCTGTTAAGCCTTCTATCCTCTGTAGAAATGCTAGTCAGATATTTGAATTTTTTTGCTTGCTTTAATTTGTCATTTTTTGGGGGCATGTTAAAAGACACAGCAGTCTACTAAAAGTAAGTTTGGAAGGGAAAATATAAGGTAAAAGAGGCGGACCAAGACTAACATGGAGGAGTAACATCAAAATATGGAAAAATCAGTCTATGACAACCAGCACTATCAAAGCATGAGACAGAGTGGAATAGCGCTCTGTGGTAGCCAGCCTTTCGATGCTGAGACAGCAGTCTGTGGTTATGATGATGATGAATTTGTAATTGTCTATTGAGATGTTCTACTTATGTTCATGATTTCAACTGCTATGATGGGGACTACATTTACCTTTCTTTGTTTGGAAGATGAGATAGTAATTCGGATGATTCCACTGATACGGCCGGTTGAGCAATTATGGATTTTAATTCGTTTGCAGTGATACCGGGGTCTTCCATAACCATAACCATAACAATAACCATAACAATAACCATAACCATATCCATAACCATGATTTAAATTTTGTCTACGTTTATCTTTGGGTCGTGCTGATAGCAGTTTTTTAAATGCAAATTTTATAATGGTATTGTAGATATTATAAACCATCTTTAACTAGGGTGCGAACAAAAGAGAAACAGAACATCAACATAACTATAGAAGGCAGGCAACTAAAACAGGTAGAGGAAATTCAAAACGACAATTCACAAACAACAGAAATGACTCAAGATGCAACAAAGCTTGTCAAATCATTGGACAGCTATCACCACTATTGTGCAACAAGGAAATAACTCTAGAGGCAAAACGGGCACTCTTCAATACAATCTTCATCCCAACGTTGTGCTACCAATACAGGCCCTGGACTCTAAATGCAAGAACAATACAAAAAAAATAACCTCTACTGAGATGAAATGTGTTAGACTAATGACAGGAAACAGCCTGAGAGATAAGATCAAAAATGAAGAACTGAGGAAAAACGCTAAGAATATCTCCAGCCCTAGAATATATAAAGACCCGCGATAGCTCAGTGGTTAGTGAACTAGACTACAAAGGACAAGAGGTAGGGTTCGATCCCAACGAACGGCTTCCGGGTTCACCCAGCCTTAAATGGGTACCGGATTTTTTTATGGGAAAGTAAAGCGGCATGGGCCTAATACTGACCACATTACCCCAAAAATCAATTGCCGAAGGTCTGTAAAAATTATGGTCATTAACACCATATTCTTTATATGCCACTTGGCGTGACGGAGGTACTTTATTTTTATATAGAATATATAAAGAAGCAACAGATAGAATAGTTTGGCCACGTAACAAGGCAGATTGATTAAAACACATCACAACGAGCCTTCAATAAACGTTTTGTGAACACAAGACCCAAGGGTCGACCAGGAAAAAAATGGACTGACGGAATATTAGAAGCACTAGGAAACATAACAGCAGCAAAGACGAACAGAAAAGCAAAAGACAGCAAATTATATCTCCCCTCGACGCTGAAAGGCAAATGAGGAAGGAAAGAAGAAGAAGATAAGACGTTTTATTAAATTTGATGGGGATGCTATCAATATTAATGAGACTCAAAAGAAAGAAAAGAAACAAATTAAAGATGTGTCCTCAATTTTAGTCAGCCCGGATCTATTTAAATAATGTTATTATTCATCGCATGTTTTGAGGATCACTGAACCACATCGCTGAAATAACAACAGAGAAGAGAGACCACAATTTTAGCCAGACAAGGACAGCGACCTGGCGCTCTCAGCGTCTGTCACAAAACACAACCACACAATGGAGCCGTCAGCGACAAGGGACATGAACAAATGGCAACAATTAAAATGGCGGCTCGTCAAAAGTGACGGCAGAATCTTTATCACGTTGGATGCTATCCCAGCAGGCCGCAGAACAAACGAGCAACATGGCTGCCTGTCTAAATACATCAATG
>JAVIAB010000102.1:30271167-30498667 GCA_032433765.1 Megaustenia siamemsis | reverse complement strand
CTACTACTACTACTATTACTACTACTACTATTACTACTACTATTACTACTACTACTACTATTACTACTACTACTACTATTACTACTACTAATAATAATAAAAGTAGCATTCGTTGTAATACATATTTTAATTTAATGGATTTAAAAACCTGTTCAGGACACACAGTGGTTAAGTTGTTAGCACACTTGCTGCTTGTAATAAGGGTTTGGATTCAGTTCTCGAATGTGGCGAACATTTTGTGAATTATCAAGGATTCATGGTTCACCGGAGTCGAGCATGAATATTGGTACCTGCTTTTTTTTCTCTAGAAATGTAAGAGCGGCCTGGCGTAGTACCTGCACTCTCCCCAACAACACCAAAAAATGTTCGTGTCGGTCATAGTTCTTCTTCTACCTTTTTAGCTCCCTGTGGAGCATAGGTCTTCAACAAACACTTTTCAAGTCGATCTGTTTTTGTCATTCTTTTAAGGTCATTTCATGGCTTCCCCATCATCTTCATCTCCGCTTCTATCTGTCTTCTCCAAGAATTCCTTGGTCTTCCTCTTTGTCTTTTCCCTGGGGGATTCCAAAAGTGGGCCTGTTGAGTAATAACTCAGTTGTCTTCCGCAGTGTGTGTCCTATCCAGCGCCATCGTCTTCGCTGTATCTCTTTATCCATTGGTGTTTGACTGGTACATTTCCATAATTCTATGTTAATGATTTTGTCCTGCCATTTCCATCCTTTTACTGCGTAAGCATCCATTAATGAAAGTCTGTATCTTCATGATTGTCAATTTTGTTGTTCTCCATGTTTCACAGCCATATAATAGGTTGGTCATAGTTACCAATTTAATATTTGCCATAGTACTTAAGACGTGGACAACTCGATACTGACCATCCTCGCAACTCCTGGACAGTCTGGATCCATGGGTATGTATATGAGAAGTGATTTCCTTCAAGGGCACGAGTAGGTGAAACGTCGACCACGAAAAGGATGGATTGATAGGAAATTACAGTAGAAGAGATCGATCACTTTATCTATCTTGGAAGTCACATTGATCGAGAAGGGGATACGAGCAAAGAAATTAGAATCAGAATAGCTAAAGCTGCAATGTCTTTCAGAAGCCTTGAAAAGTTGTGGAAATCAAAACTCATTAGCACAAACACAAAACTTAGGCTATTCAAATCAAATGTACTATCAACCCTTACGTATGCGTGTGAAAACTGGAAAACAACAAGAGATATAGAAACAAAGTTGAACGCATTCGAAAATAAATGTCTAAGGAAAATACTTGGTATAGCATGGAACGAATTCAAAACAAACGAGGAAATTAGAGAAATCGCCAATCAACCACTAATATCTTCAGTAATAAAGAAAAGACGATGGTCATATGTTGGACATGTGATGAGGAGAGATAATAACCGAATAGCAAAGCAAGCCCTCATGTGGGAAACAACAGGTAAGAGGAAAAGAGGAAGACCCAGGGAGACACTGAGAAGAACATTGATGAGAGAGGCAAGAGCAGCAGGAATCGGCTCCCTCAATGAGATAGAACTGCTTGCACAGAACAGAGACAGATGGCGAGATTTGATAAAATATCTTTAAAAGAAAACTGCTAGAACAAAAATTCATATAGGAGAAGGTGTATCTTGGTCTACGCCCTATGGGCCGGTTACGGCTCGAAAGGCCAATAGCTAGATAGATAGGAAACATAATAGAAGGATAGGTCAAACTAAGAGCAAAATAATCCACATTGCTCCTCATTACTAAAATCATATCAGAAAGTAAAGGAAAAAAAATTGAAGATGAAAAGGGAGAAGAAGAAGAATTAAAAGAGCAGAAAGAAAAAAAGAGCGAACCTAAGAAGAATAAGAAGAGCAAAAACAATAAAAACAAGAACTTAAATAAGAATAAAAAGAACAAAATAAGAGGAAGAGAAAAAAATGGAAAACAAGAACCAAAAAAAAAAAATACAAACTAGAATAAGTAGAACAAGAATTATAAGAGTCAGAAAATCAAGAGGAATAAACACATGAACAATACGAAGAAAAAACAAAAGAAGAAGCATAAGACCAAGAATAAGAAGAAGAAGGATATTATGAATAATAATAAGAACAATATTAAGAAAAAAGAATAATTAGAAGAGCAAGAAAAAAGAGTAAGAAAATTAAGAAGAATAGAAAAAATGAACATTATGAAGAAAACAAAAAAAAAAGAATTAGAAGTGCAAAAAAATAAGAACAAGGAAATAAAGAGGAACTAAAAACATGAACAATATGAAGAAAAACAAAAGAAGAAGCATAAGACCAAGAATAAGAAGAAGAAGGATAGGAATAACAATAAGAAGAAGAAACACAAGACGACTACATTACTCCCACGCTGTAATAAACGTAATATCCCTCCCTTTCTCAAAGGCACTCCCATTTATAATTAAAAACACGTACACGACCAGAACGTCACTCAAAACGAACTTAACAGAAAATAAATCTCAACACCGGAAAAAAAAAAATAGAAGCTAACAATAACTTCCTCCAAATAATAATAACACGCCTTGAAACTGATAACTTCTATTTTATTATCACATTGTCACATTTGTTTCGTTTCTCAATTTCTATTCACTATTGTTCATTCCGAATTTTGAAATAATCAATGTTTTTGTGTTTTTGTTTCGTTTGAAACCCTCCACGTTCCACAAATTTAAGTCGCTTTGTGAATAATTTATCACACGTTTGACAAAGATGTGAAGTGATGGACACTCAAAAAAAAAAAAAACAGGAAATACTCTTCGCAAAAAAAAAAAAAAGAATAAAAGAATAAATGTAACGTTCTGTCTGGTTTTTGTGCGTGTCTGGTTTTTGTATCAGGACATTTTGTGTTTCTATTGTGTGTTGGTCTTTTTTATTTTATTATTTTTATTTTTTATTTTGGGTATTTGTTTGGCAATGTCTTTTCTTTGTGTTATTGTGGGAATATTAGAATAGTCGTCAGGTATTCCTAGTGAAAAATGACTTGCTCAGCCCCCCTCCCCCCACCCACCCATTTTAAAGACTGTTTAAAATGTAGTTTTAGTTTAGATGGAGAAACCATTATCACGTGCCATATCGGTTTGTGTGTGCGATTACGCCCTTCCACAGTTTTTTTTTTTTTTTGTCGACAGATCATCGTATCATTCCCATTGTTGTCTGATGTATTTTAAAATATAACATAGTGAGAGAGCTTGATATATTTGAATATAACATAATGAGAGAGCTTGATATATATGAATATAACAGAATGAGAGAACGTGATATATTTGATTATAACATAATGAGAGAATGTGATATATTTGATTATAACATAATGAAAGAATGTGATATATTTGATTATAACATAATGGGAGAATGTGATATATTTGATTATAACATGAGAGAGCTTGATATATTTCAATGTAACATAATGGGAGAATGTGATATATTTGATTATAACATAACGGGAGAATTTGATATATTTGATTATAACATAATGGGAGAATGTGATATATTTGATTATAACATGAGAGAGCTTGATATATTTCAATATAACATAATGGGAGAATGTGATATTTTTGAATATAACATAATGGGAGAATGTGATATATTTGATTATAACATGAGAGAGCTTGATATATTTCAATATAACATAATGGGAGAATGTGATATATTTGAATACATAACATAAAGATAGAGCTTGATATATTTGAATATAACACATTGAGAGAGCTTGATATATTTGAATATAACATAATGAGAGAGCTTGATATATTTGAATATAACATAATGAGAGAATGTGATATATTTGATTACATAACATTAAGAGATAATTTGATATATATAAATACATAATATAATGAGATAATTTGATATATGTGAATGCATAATATAATGAGAATACATAATATAATGAGATAATTTGATATATGTGAATACATAATATATTAAGATAATTTGATATAAGTGAATACATAATATAATGTGAGAACTTGCTGTATTTCGATATAATATAATGGGAGAATGTGATATATTTGATTACATACCACAATAAAAGAACTTATTATATTTGAATATAACACAATGAGAGAACTTGATGCCTTGAATAAATAACATAATGAGAGAACTTGATATATTTGATTACATAACATAATGAGAGAACTTGATATATTTGATTACATAACATAATGAGAGAACTTGATATACTTGATTACATAACATAATGAGAGAACTTGATATATTTGATTACATAACATAATGAGAGAACTTGATATACTTGATTACATAACATAATGAGAGAACTTGATATACTTGATTACATAACATAATGAGAGAACTTGATATATTTGATTACATAACATAATGAGAGAACTTGATATATTTGATTATATAACATAATGAGAGAACTTGATATATTTGATTACATAACATAATGAGAGAACTTGATTTATTTGATTGCATATCATAATGAGAGAACTTGGTATATTTTATTACATAGCATAATGTGAGAAATTGATATATTTTATTACATAACATAATGAGAGAGCTTGATATATTTGATTACATAACATAATGAGAGAACTTGATATTTTTGATTACATAATGAAATGAAGAATGCCCTGGTGGAAGATACAATCATATTCGCGTGTTCTCAAAAAACAGATAAGACTAAATGATGATAATTAGTATGATAAAAGAGATGCTGTAAATAAAATGTGCTTAAATTACGTGATATTTATGATAAATAATGACTGTATGTAAATAAAAACATAATCGTTTGCGGCAGGAACCATTGAAGCCTATGTCTGAAAAGTGTTCCTTGTTGCAGTTTCCTCATATTCCAAGTCCGGCTTGTTGCAGGAGCTACTGAGTTCAGTGCTCTGTGCACACCGTGAGCTGTGTGTTTCATCCGTTTTGATCGTGTTCCGATATTCCGATAGTTTACGATGATAGCCTATGACAAGGAACAGTTGGCTGTGTTCACTTTCTGTGAGGTCTCGCCTTATGTCTTTTGGCGTATGCTGAGACTGCTATGATGGGGTCTACAGCTACCTTTCTTTGTTTGGGAGATGAGTTAGTAATTCGGATGATTCCACTGGCACGGGTGGTTGAGAAATTATGGATTTTAATTCGTTTGCAGTGATACCGGGGCCTTCCATAATAACAACAATAATCGTTTATCTTTTACACAGCGCACGACCCGGTCGCCCAGCAAAACGAGTCCACTGTTCTAGTCCCCAGGAGGCAGATGCTATAGAGAGTCTCAAGAGGCGGAAGCTGGAGATGAGCAGGGAATTTCCGTACAATTCAACCTTTCTTGGTAAGAACACAACCATCTTGAGTAGTAAGGCTGGGGGGTAGCAAGTAATAACCCCAATTTTGAGATGTTTTCAGTTGTGTGAAAGGTCACAGTGTGAATAGTAAGAAAGCAGAAGTAATGGTGAAGTCGATTAAACAATCATCATCATGCAGCATACAAATAAACAGGAGAAATCTGAAACAAGTGCACAATGCGTCAAATATTTGGGCATAATAATATCAGGTGGAAGATGTACCGCAGAAATAAAAAGCAGAATCGCTCAGGTCAAAATCATCATCATCGAGTACCGGGCCTGCTGGCGTAGGTGATTATGTCTCTCCACAACTTTCAATCACGACAGTAATTTATTTTTTCTGTTGTTGACCTTCTGCCAAGCCATTCTCTTAAGCTGTCTATTATTTTTTTCTCTTTGCTTCCCTCTATCTTTTCGTCCCTCAATTTTTTCCAGTTGTTACAATATATTTCAGTTGTTCTCTTCTCACTGCATGGCCAAAAAATGATGATTGTTTTTTCCTAATATTGGAAATTAGCTCTCTTTTTGCTTTGACCTCTTTCATAACATTTTCATTACTCTTCTTAACTGCCCATGGTATTCTCAACATTCTTCTGTAAAACCCCATTTCTACAGACTCCAGTGATTTTCGTGTCTGTTGTCCTATTGTCCATGATTCACATCAACATGTTAAGACTGGCTCTACATAAAATTTAAGAACTCTTTTTTGAGTTTCCGGCCAAAATAGCATTTTTAAAAATCAAAACGTCTTATGCAACATGTCTATGGCAATAGATGTGATAAAAAGAATTCATTGGTGCTATGTAAAAAATTATCAGTGGCCAAAGTGATGGGATTTTTCAGAAAAATTTTTTAAAGATCTCGAGACAGCTAAAATGACAAATGAGGAAATTTTCAAAAGAGGTCAACACCAAAAAGGGGATCATAAGAAACATCAGAAAGAAGCAATCGGTTTTTCGGGCACATCATGAGAAGAGGAAAGTTGGAATACTTGGTTACAACTGACAAAATACAGACCTTTATTTTAAAGAAATGAAAGAAACTCTAACCACAGCCCTCTATAGCAGTATGGCCAGCGGACAGGAGGGGACTCACTGGAAACCTCTACAGTCGTGATGTCTTCTTCTATGCGAGATATAAACGACTGACGTACACACAACCCCCCGCCTGCTCATCATCATCATGTGTCATACCGGTTGGCGTAGGCGTTCATGTCATTCTACAATCTTCTATCTACCATGTTTCGTATCAATTCTGTTGTTGACTGTTTTGCATGCCCTGACATAAGGCTATCTATTATCTTCTCGCATTATCTTCCGCGATCTCTCTTTCCTTTTATTTTGCAGGTTGTAACCAAGTATTCCAACTTTCCTCTTCTCATGATGTGCACGAAAAATGTTGATTGTTTCTTTCTGATGTTTCTTAAGAGCTCCCTTTTTGTGTTGACCTCTTTGATCATTTTCTCATTGGTCTTTTTAGCTGTTCAGGGAACTTTCAATGTTCTTCTGAGAAATTCCATCTCTGTGGCCTCAAATCGTCTTTCCATTTATTTGTTTACTGTCTATGATTCGCTTCAATAGTTCAGAATTGGCTCTATATAACACCGATGAACTATCTTTCTCACTTCTATCGACATCGATTTGTTGCATCAGACGTTTTTTATTTTCTGAAATGCTATTTTGGCCTGAGCTATTCTGCTTTTTATTTCCGTGGTGCATCTTCCATCTGATGTTATTATTGTGCCCAAGTATTTGACGCGTTGCACTTGTTTCAGATTTGTCCTGTTTATTTTCATGTTGCATGCTGGTGATGATTGTTTTTCTTGATATGACCATTATTTCTGTTTTCTTACTAATATATTAAATTATTTTGATTAGATTCCTGTTTTCTTACTAATATATTAAATTATTATTATAAGATTTCTGTTTTCTTAGTAATATATTAAATTATTTTTTGATTAGATTCATGTTTTCTTACTAATATATTAAAATATTATTATTATATGATTTCTGTTTTTTTACTAATATATTAAATTAATTTGATTAGATTCCTGTTTTCTTACTAATATATTAAATTTTTTTGATTAGATTCATATTTTCTTACTAATATATTAAATTATTATTATAAGATTTCTGTTTTTTTTACTAATATATTAAATTATTATTATTAGATTCATGTTTTCTTACTAATATATTAAATTATTATTATTAGATTCATGTTTTCTTACTAATATATTAAATTATTATTATTAGATTCATGTTTTCTTACTAATATATTAAATTATTATTATTAGATTCCTGTTTTCTTACTAATATATTAAATTATTATTATTAGATTCCTGTTTTCTTACTAATATATTAAATTATTATTATTAGATTCATGTTTTCTTACTAATATATTAAATTTTTTAAATTAGATTTCTGTTTTCTTACTAATATATTAAATTAATTTGATTAGATTCCTGTTTTCTTACTAATATATTTAATTATTATTATTAGATTCCTGTTTTCTTACTAATATATTTAATTATTATTATTAGATTCCTGTTTTCTTACTAATATATTTAATTATTATTACATGTATTAGATTCCTGTTTTCTTACTAATATATTAAATTATTATTATTAGATTCCTGTTTTCTTACTAATATATTTAATTATTATTATTAGATTCCTGTTTTCTTACTAATATATTAAATTAATTTGATTAGATTCATGTTTTCTTACTAATATATTAAATTATTATTATAAGATTTCTATTTTTATCCTCTATATTCACCAACAACGTAATAATCCACATCCTATTCTTCTTAGTTTTCTTCTACCTCCTTGTTATCTTTTTTACTTTTCTTTTTGATGCTATTCATCTTCTCTTTTATTTTTCTATTAAATAATAAATCGTTTCTTTCTTGTCGGATTTTTTTCGAAATCTTCTTGTTTCCTCTTTTTTATCTTCCCCTTCTTTCTTTCTTTCTTTCTTTCTTTCTTTCTTTCTTTCTTTCTTTCTTTCTTTCTTTCTTTCTTTCTTTTTCTTTCTTTCTTTCTTTCTTTTTCTTTCTTTCTTTCTTTCTTTCTTTCTTTCTTTCTTTCTTTCTTTCTTTCTTTCTTCCTCCTTTAATTCACCTTCCTTTTCTTCAACAACTTACTCTTCTTCTTGCTCATTCACCAATTCTTTTTACTTCTTTATTTGGAGCCCTCATCTCTTTTTCCCTGAATGTCTTTCATATTTTATTTTGTCCCTGTTCTTTGTCTTTTTAACTTTCTCTTATACCAAATATTTATTACCGTCTTCTTCCACTCCATTATCTTATTATTTTTTCTTATTATAAGTCTTACCTTTCTCTTATTTTTTTTTTTTTGTTATCCTCCCATTATATTATCATCAGGCGAATCATCATTCTTAATTACGACCGTCCAACTTTTTAAGTTTTATATTTCAAATTTCAAAAACAGAACTCTCTTTCCGTACACGAAACAATTAACGCGAATTGCAGCATCAGGCAATCCGCTCGTTGCAGCTGATGAAGCCATTAACAGTGGCGGAATTACAAAGTTTGTACCGTCTCCTGCCACGAGAAACGAAATAAACCAAACTCGTTTTCTTTGATTTTATGTTTTTAATTAATAAATTATAGCAGCATACTCCTAAGTGACGTTATATGGGTGGATAGAAGGATAGTGGGGTATGTAGATGGATTAATGGATTGATGGAGAGACGGAGGGATAGATAGATAGATGGGTGGATGGTGAGATAGGTAAATGGATGGATGGATGGAGGGATGGATGGATTGATCATATGGATGGATGGATGGGATAGATAGATAGATAGATAGATAGATAGATAGATAGATAGATAGATAGATAGATAGATAGATAGATAGATAGATAGATAGATAGATAGATAGATAGATGGATGGATGGATGGATGGATGGATGGATGGATGGATGGATGGATGGATGGATGGATGGATGGATGGATGGATGGATAGATGGATGGATAGCTAGATGGAGGGAGGGAGTGATAGATAGATTGATGAATGGGTGGAAGGAGAGATGGAGGGAGGGGAGATAGATAGATAGATGGATGGATGGATGGATGAGTGAATGGACGAATGGAGAGAGGGAGGGTGGGAGGAATATATGGATGGATAGATGAATGGATGGATGAATGGATGAATGAATAGATAACTTGATGGATGGAAGGAGGGATGGATGGATAGATCGATAGATGGATGAATGGATTTACAGGTTTACAAAAAAGGGAGACAACAAAATACTGACGTTTCGGCCTACATGGGGCTTTCTTCAGAAAATGAGGACAACATAAATTAACTACGAAATAAAGATAAACTTTACTACATCTAGGATGAGCGATACAGGTAAATCAAGGAGAAATAAACAGAGGGATGTGATGTATATCGGGATAAAAATTAGATGTGAAAAATAGAAGATAAAACATCATCATCAGGTACCGGGCCAGCTGGCGCAGGTGATCATGTCTCTCAACAACTTTCGATCTTGACAGTTATTTAGCACTTCTGTTCTTGACCTTCTGCCAAGCCATTCTCTTAAGCTGTCTGGTATTTTTTCTCTTTGTTTCCCTCTATCTCCTCGTCCCTCAATTTTCCCAGTTGTTACAATATATTCCAGTTGTCCTCTTTTCATTACATGGCCAAATATGATGATTGTTTCTTCTTAAGATTGGAAATTAGCTCTCTTTTTGCTTTGACCACTTTCAGAACGTTTTCATTACTCTTCTTAGTTGTCCATAGTATTCTCAACATTCTTCTGTAAAACCACATTTCTACAGACTCCAGTGATTTTCTTGTCTGTTTTCCCATTGTCAATGATTCACATCGTTATGTTAAGACTGGCTCTACATAACATTTAAGAACTTTTTTTCTTGTTTCTATTGTCAAAAATGGATTGTATAGTAACTTCCTCATTTTTTGGAAAGTTGCTTTTGCGTGAGCCATTCTGCATCTCACCTCTGTTTTACATCTACTATTCACATCTGTTGTACATCTACCATCTCACTTCTGTTGTACATCTACCATCTCACCTCTGTTGTACATCTACTATCTCATCTCTGTTGTACATCTACCATCTCATCTCTGTTGTACATCTACCATCTCATTTCTGTTGCACATCTACCATCTCACCTCTGTTGTACATCTACTATCTCACCTCTGTTGTACATCTACCATCTCACTTCTGTTGTACGTCTACCATCTCACCTCTGTTGTACATCTACCATCTCACCTCTGTTGTACATCTACTATCTCATCTCTGTTGTACATCTACCATCTCATTTCTGTTGCACATCTACCATCTCACCTCTGTTGTACATGTACTATCTCACCTCTGTTGTACATCTACTATCTCACCTCTGTTGTACATCTACCATCTCACTTCTGTTGTACATCTACCATCTCACCTCTGTTGTACATCTACCATCTCACCTCTGTTGTACATCTACCATCTCACTTCTGTTGTACATCTACCATCTCACCTCTGTTGTACATCTGCTATCTCACCTCTGTTGTACATCTACCATCTCACCTGTGTTGTACATCAGCTAAAATATGTATACAATTAAAGTGAGACTTAACTGAGGCAAGATCAAAAAGCTCCCAGCGAGTACATGACTGTGAGTCAGATGAGACGCAGGAGGTGAGAGGGAGGGGATATAAAATCAGTCACGTGATTAGACGAGGAGTCGACCGAGATAACAAGGTAGTAGAATGGATATGAGAATCAGTCAAGCGTGACATAGTCTTTTCCTTCCGCTGTATTTGTTTTTGAGTGGTACCAGTCCTTGTAGATAGAGCTTCGAATGTACCTCTTACCGGCATGTCTTGTCTTGTCATGACACAGTTAACCAAAATGAGAAAGTAATTAGTACCTGACCCCTTGAGGTAGTGGTAAAACAAAAAAAGTAAAGAGCCCCCGTCACGCCATTTGGCGTATAAGGAATATGGTGTTAGTGACCATAATTTTTACAGACCTTCAGCACATGACTTTTTCGGGTAATGTGGTCGGTATTACGGTCGTACCACTTTAGTTTCCGAGAAAAAAATACGGTATCCATTTAAGGCTGGGTGAACCAGGAAGCCGTCGATCAGGTTCGAACTCGACGTCTTGTCCTTTATAGCCCAGTTTACTAACCAGTGAGCTACCGTGGCTATTGGGTGGGGGAGGAGATAATGGCAGTGAGCAGAGCGCTGCATGCTGGGGTCTAGTTCCATGTCATTTCCTGCTTCATCCATGACATGCGATTAATTACGTCACACACAGTTCTTTATCAAGGATACTTTAGTTGATTTGCTCATTTATGTTTCGACAGAAAAATAAAATACAACCCCCGCGCCCGTTTTTGTTAAGAGCATTAGTTACTAAAGGGAGCCGCCATAGCTCAGTGGTTAGTGAACTGGACTACAAATGACAAGAGGTCGGGTTAGATCCTGACCGAATTAAACTAGCTGTAAATGGGTACCGGATTTTTTTTGTGGGGGGAGGGGGGGGGAATAAACCGGCACGGGCCTAATACTAACCACGTCATTATGAAAATTATGTGCCGAAGGTCTATACACAATTTTGGTCACTAACACCATGTACCCTTTACGCCAATTGGCGTGACGGGGCTCTTTACTTGTTTGGTTTAATAGTTACTAAAATATCGTTCATACATAAATATCATCATCATTATCATCATCATCATCATCATCGAGTGCCATCTCCGCATCGAAGGTTGGCTACCATGGAGCGCCATTCTCTGCTCTGTCTCTAGCTTTGATGGTGCTTTGTCATAGACTGACTTGTCCATCTTTTGATGTTACTCATCCATATTAGTCTTGGTCTGCCTCTGCCTCTTTTACCTTGTATTTTCCCTTCCAATATTACTTTCAGTAGGCTGTTTATGTCTTTTAACATGCCCCACAAATTTCATTTGTCTTGTTTGAATTGTGCTTAGTAGTTCTTTTTTTTTCTCACTTTTAGTTGTTTTAAAACTTCACCCTTTGTTGCGATCCCGTGTTTGATTCCCGCTGGGAGCAGTGTGAATTGTACTTGTGGTTGGAAAAAAAAAATACCCCCACGGTCCACCCAACCGTTGGCAGAAATGGGTACCAGGGTATTACCCTGGGAAGGTGAGGAATGTTGCTTCGCATCTGAGTTTCGATGCTTGAGGCGACACTATACAGAAATCTCCGAACATTTTCTTGATAGGCGGCCGAGCAAATATGGGTGGAAACTCTCGTGCTAAGACGCCGGTTCAAGTCTCGTACTTTACCTTTACCTTTATCGTTTGTTGTCTTTTCTTTCCATCCAATTCTACCTATTTTTCTTGAAATCCACATTCCAAAGGCTTCAATTTTCTGTTCTGTCTAATGTCAATGTTTCTGCTCCATACAGGAAAAAAATTTTTTCTATACATTCTTCTATAACTTTATACACCTAACTTTATACATTCTTCTATACAATCTAACTTTATACATTCTTCTATACAACTAAACTTCATAAATTCTTCTGAGCTAAATATACTTATTTGAGAACCCACCCCAGGACGCCGAGTTCCGTGTGAGGAGATTATCGTCTCCTGGAATGTAAGATCCGCCACTGCACATTATCAATTAATGTTTGTCTTTGACTTGTGTTTACCAACTTCAGCGGACACGCCATGGGGCGGCAGTTCGAAAAGGGAGGCCGTAAACGAACTGTTATCTAATTAGCGCGTGCTATGCAGATGAAAAGGTCATATTCATTGGTCGTTGATTCAAGCCAAGCTTTACGGCGCCTAGAATTTGGCTTTTTATTTTAAAAGATAAAATGAAAGTGATTTGCCAAGAAATCTGGCAATTTAAACCAAAATAATGCGTTTTTAACTTGTTTGCATCAACATCATGAGTTGTACCTCGTGGCGATGATGAGTAGTAATTTTCAAATACAACTGAGTTATTGAATTATTTGTAGGTTTTCATCTGTGCACTCTTAACATGTCCATAGATGCTCAGGTCCCCTCCTCAGCATGTCCCGCAGCGTCCAGCGACTGACGGCTCCAGTTCTGTGTTGGTTGACAAGTCCACATATACCCTCACTAGACCGCTTGTTCCTAGATGCGCCGATCAATAAATATAAAAATAATAAACATATAATATGTACATAAAACATAAATAGGATATAAAAATCCCATCCTTAGCATGTCTCGTAGCGTCCAGCGACTGACGACTCCAGTTCTGTGTTGGTTGAGTTTTATACCCTCACAAGACCTCTAATTTCTAGATGTGCCCATAAATAAATATAAAAAAATAAGCATATAATATGTACATACAAACATCAATACAGTATAATTACTTATAATATAATATATTAGAGAGCTAATTTCCAATATTAGGAAGAAACAATCATCATTTTTTGGCCATGTAATGAGAAGAGAACAACTGGAATATATTGTAACAACTTGGAAAATTGAGGGACGAAGAGATAGAGGGAAGCAAAGAGAAAAGATACCAGACAGCTTAAAAGAATGGCTTGGCAGAAGGTCAACAATATAAATGATAAATAACTGTCGAGATCGAAAGTTGTGGATAGACATGATCACCTACACCAGCAGGCATGGCACTTGATGATGATGATGATGGTATATCATGAACAAACTATTATGACGGGTTTATTACATGGACGCTCTCAGTTGATAGATCGATGCTGAAGATGATGATGATGATGATGGTATATCATGAACAAACTATTATGACGGGTTTATTACATGGACGCTCTCAGTTGATAGATCGATGCTGAAGATGATGATGATGATGGTGATGATGATGATGATGGTATATCATGAACAAACTATTATGACGGGTTTATTACATGGACGCTCTCAGTTGATAGATCGATGCTGAAGATGATGATGATGATGATGATGATGATGGTATATCATGAACAAACTATTATGACGGGTTTATTACATGGACGCTCTCAGTTGATAGATCGATGCTGAAGATGATGATGATGATGATGATGATGATGATGATGATGATGGTATATCATGAACAAACTATTATGACGGGTTTATTACATGGACGCTCTCAGTTGATAGATCGATGCTGATGATGATGATGATGATGATGATGATGATGATGATGATGATGATGATGATGATGATGATGATGATGATGATGATGATGATGGTGATATATCATGAACAAACTATTGTGACAGGTTTATTACATCGACGCTCTCAGTTGATAGATCGATGCTGATGATGATGAATTCAATCACTTGCTCACCTTGTTTAACTTGATTGATTGCTCACCTTGTTTAACTTGATTGATTGCTCACCTTGTTTAACTTGATTGATTGCTCACCTTGTTTAACTTGATTGATTGCTCACCTTGTTTAACTTGATTGATTTCTCACCTTGTTTAACTTGATTGATTGCTCACCTTGTTTAACTTGATTGATTGCTCACCTTGTTTAACTTGATTGATTTCTCTCCTTGTTTAACTTGATTGATTGCTCAACTTGTTTAACTTGATTGATTGCTCACCTTGTTTAACTTGATTGATTGCTCACCTTGTTTAACTTGATTGATTGCTCACCTTGTATAACTTGATTGATTGCTCACCTTGTTTAACTTGATTGATTGCTCAACTTGTTTAACTTGATTGATTGCTCACCTTGTTTAACTTGATTGATTGCTCACCTTGTTTAACTTGTTTTATTGCTCAACTTGTTTAACTTGATTGATTGCTCACCTTGTTTAACTTGATTGATTGCTCAACTTGTTTAACTTGATTGATTGCTCACCTTGTTTAACTTGATTGATTGCTCACCTTGTTTAACTTGATTGATTGCTCACCTTGTTTAACTTGATTGATTGCTCACCTTGTTTAACTTGATTGATTGCTCACCTTGTTTAACTTGATTGATTGCTCACCTTGTTTAACTTGTTTGATTGCTCACCTTGTTTAACTTGTTTTATTGCTCAACTTGTTTAACTTGATTGATTGCTCACCTTGTTTAACTTGATTGATTGCTCAACTTGTTTAACTTGATTGATTGCTCACCTTGTTTAACTTGATTGATTGCTCACCTTGTTTAACTTGATTGATTGCTCACCTTGTTTAACTTGATTGATTGCTCACATTGTTTAACTTGATTGATTGCTCACCTTGTTTAACTTGATTGATTGCTCACCTTGTTTAACTTGATTGATTGCTCACCTTGTTTAACTTGATTGATTGCTCACCTTGTTTAACTTGATTGATTGCTCACCTTGTTTAACTTGATTGATTGCTCACCTTGTTTAACTTGATTGATTGCTCACCTTGTTTAACTTGATTGATTGCTCACCTTGTTTAACTTGATTGATTGCTCAACTTGTTTAACTTGATTGATTGCTCAACTTGTTTAACTTGATTGATTGCTCACCTTGTTTAACTTGATTGATTGCTCACCTTGTTTAACTTGTTTTATTGCTCACCTTGTTTAACTTGTTTTATTGCTCAACTTGTTTAACTTGATTGATTGCTCACCTTGTTTAACTTGATTGATTGCTCACCTTGTTTAACTTGATTGATTGCTCACCTTGTTTAACTTGATTGATTGCTCACCTTGTTTAACTTGATTGATTGCTCACCTTGTTTAACTAGAATGATTGCTCACCTTGTTTAACTTGAATGATTGCTCACCTTGTTTAACTTGAATGATTGCTCACCTTGTTTAACTTGATTGATTGCTCAACAAAGTGCCCCTGTCACGCCAAGTGGCGTATAGGAAATATGGTGTTAGTGACCATACATTTTACTGACCTTCGGCACATGATTCTTGGGGTAATGTGGTCGGTATTATGCCCGTGCCGCTTTACTTTCCCATAAAAAAATCCTGTACCCATTAAAGGCTGGGTGAACCGGAAGCTGTCGGTTGGGATCGAACCCTACCTCTTGTCCTTTGTAGTCTAGTTCACTAACCACTGAGATATCGCGGCTCCCTGTTTCTGTCTGCGCAGACCCTTAAATACTCACTATCTCAACCATTCAGATCTCGCAACGTTCCCTCTCAGTCTCGACCTGGCTCCACTCTCACATTCTCCCTTAAATTTAACCACTCCGGTGTTTTTAGAACATTCTATAATATTCATGAGATTTACCCTTTTCTACTTGTTTCTTCATGATGCGAATCATGGACAATAGGACAACAGACAAGAAAATCACATGAGTCTGTAGAAATGTGGCTTTGCAGAAGAATGTTGAGAGTACCATGGACAGCTAGGAAGAGTAATGAAAATGTTCTGAGAGAGGTCAAAGCAAAAAGAGAGCTAATTTCTAATATTAGGAAGAAACAATCATCATTTTTGGCCATGTAATGAGAAGAAAACAACTGGAATATATTGTAACAACTGGAAACATTGAGGGACGAAGAGATAGAGGGAAGCAATGAGAAAAAATACCAGACAGCTTAAGAGAATGGCTTGGCAGAAGGTCAACAACAGAAATAATAAATAGCTGCCGAGATCGACAGTTGTGGAGAGACATGATCACCTACGCCAGTAAGCCCGGTACTTCATGATGATGACTTGTTTCTATAATTTCTAGTTCATCTGTCATCTGCCATTTATTCAAACCACGTCGTTAACTCTAGGGGAGCCGCGATAGCTCAGTGGTTAGTGAACTGGACTACAAAGGACAAGGGGTAGGTTTCGATCCAAACTGATGACTTCTGGGTTCACCCAGCCTTTAATGGGTACCGGAATTTTTTCTGGGAAAGTAAAGCGGCACGGGCGTAATACCGACCACATTACCCCAAAAATCATCTGTCGAAGGTCTGTAAAATTTATGGTCACCAACACCGTATTCCCTATACGTCACTTGGCGTGACGGGGGCTCTTTACTTTTACTGACATCGTCAACTCTACAATCTTTGTTCTCTCTTCACACTTGGCTGCTCTCCTTGACCAAACTCATTAATATTCTAATCTGCGTGCGCGACCCTGAACTTGTGTACTGTCTGGTGAGTCTTGTTCTTCCCTTCTCTGTGCTTCTCCCAAAATACGTGTAGTTGATGTGTTTTTTCCAAAATAATTAATGTTGTGCTTGTTTCAAAACGGTCAATACTGTGCTTCTATAAAATAGTTCGTGTTGTGCTTGTTTCAAAACGATCAATACCGTGCTTCTATAAAATAGTTCATGTTGTGCTTGTTTCAGAACGGTCAATACTATGCTTCTATAAAATAGTTCGTGTTGTGCTTGTTTCAGAACGGTCAATTCTATGCTTCTATAAAATAGTTCGTGTTGTGCTTGTTTCAGAACGGTCAATACTATGCTTCTATAAAATAGTTCGTGTTGTGCTTGTTTCAAAACGACCAATACTGTGCTTCTATAAAATAGTTCGTGTTGTGCTTGTTTCAAAACGGTCAATACTGTGCTTCTATAAAATAGTTCATGTTGTGCTTTTCCCCCCAAATAGTTGAGGTTATGATTCTTCCATATATTTGATGTTGAACTTCTGCCATATATTTGATGCTGTACTTCTGCCAAATGTTGAACTTCTGCCATATATTTGATGCTGTACTTCTGCCAAATGTTGAACTTCTGCCATATATTTGATGCTGTACTTCTGCTAAATGTTGAACTTCTGCCATATATTTGATGCTGTACTTCTGCCAAATGTTGAACTTCTGCCATATATTTGATGCTGTACTTCTGCCAAATGTTGAACTTCTTCCATATATTTGATGCTGTACTTCTGCCAAATGTTGAACTTCTGCCATATATTTGATGCTGTACTTCTGCCAAATGTTGAACTTCTGCCATATATTTGATGCTGTACTTCTGCCAAATGTTGAACTTCTGCCATATATTTGATGCTGTACTTCTGCCAAATGTTGAACTTCTGCCATATATTTGATGCTGTACTTCTGCCAAATGTTGAACTTCTGCCATATATTTGATGCTGTACTTCTGCCAAATGTTGAACTTCTGCCATATATTTGATGCTGTACTTCTGCCAAATGTTGAACTTCTTCCATATATTTGATGCTGTACTTCTGTCAAATGTTGAACTTCTGCCATATATTTGATGCTGTACTTCTGCCAAATGTTGAACTTCTGCCATATATTTGATGCTGTACTTCTGCCAAATGTTGAACTTCTGCCATATATTTGATGCTGTACTTCTGCCAAATGTTGAACTTCTGCCATATATTTGATGCTGTACTTCTGCCAAATGTTGAACTTCTGCCATATATTTGATGCTGTACTTCTGCCAAATGTTGAACTTCTGCCATATATTTGATGCTGTACTTCTGCCAAATGTTGAACTTCTGCCATATATTTGATGCTGTACTTCTGCCAAATGTTGAACTTCTGCCATATATTTGATGCTGTACTTCTGCCAAATGTTGAACTTCTGCCATATATTTGATGCTGTACTTCTGCCAAATGTTGAACTTCTGCCATATATTTGATGCTGTACTTCTGCCAAATGTTGAACTTCTTCCATATATTTGATGCTGTACTTCTGCCAAATGTTGAACTTCTGCCATATATTTGATGCTGTACTTCTGCCAAATGTTGAACTTCTGCCATATATTTGATGCTGTACTTCTGCCAAATGTTGAACTTCTGCCATATATTTGATGCTGTACTTCTGCCAAATGTTGAACTTCTGCCATATATTTGATGCTGTACTTCTGCCAAATGATTGATGTTGCACTTCTTCCATATATTTTACGTATTTGGTTATTTGGTAATGGAAGGCGCCGGTATCACTGCAAATGAATTAAAATCCATAATTGCTCAACCGCCCGTGCCAGCGGAATCATCCGAATTTAAATCAAATCTCCCAAACAAAGAAATGTAACTGTAGTGACCATCGTAGCGGTCTCAGCACACGCCAAAAGACATAAGGCGAAACCGCGCAGAAAGTGAACACAGCCAACTGTTCCCTGTCATATGATATCATCATTCATCGTAAACAATTGGAATATCGAAGCATGATCAAAACGGATGTGACACACAGCTCATGTATTGCTTTTTCCTAATGATTGATGTTGTACTTCTTCCTAATGATTGATGTTGTACTTCTTCCTAATGATTGATGTTGTACTTCTTCCTAATGATTGATGTTGTACTTCTTCCTAATGATTGATGTTGTACTTCTTCCTAATGATTGACGTTGTACTTCTTCCTAATGGTTGACGTTGTACCTCTTCCTAATGGTTGACGTTGTACCTCTTCCTAATGGTTGACGTTGTACCTCTTCCTAATGGTTGACGTTGTACCTCTTCCTAATGGTTGACGTTGTACCTCTTCCTAATGGTTGACGTTGTACCTCTTCCTAATGGTTGATGTTGTACCTCTTCCTAATGGTTGACGTTGTACCTCTTCCTAATGGTTGATGTTGTACCTCTTCCTAATGGTTGACGTTGTACCTCTTCCTAATGGTTGATGTTGTACCTCTTCCTAATGGTTGATGTTGTACCTCTTCCTAATGGTTGACGTTGTACCTCTTCCTAATGGTTGACGTTGTACTTTTTCCTTATGGTTGATGTTGTACCTCTTCCTAATGATTGATGTTGTACTTCTTCCTAATGGTTGACGTTGTACCTCTTCCTAATGGTTGATGTTGTACTTCTTCCTAATGGTTGACGTTGTACCTCTTCCTAATGGTTGACGTTGTACCTCTTCCTAATGGTTGACGTTGTACCTCTTCCTAATGGTTGATGTTGTACCTCTTCCTAATGGTTGACGGTGTACTTCTTCCTAATGGTTGACGTTGTACCTCTTCATAATGGTTGACGTTGTACCTCTTCCTAATGGTGGATGTTGTACCTCTTCCTAATGGTTGACGTTGTACCTCTTCCTAATGGTTGACGTTGTACCTCTTCCTAATGGTTGACTTTGTACCTCTTCCTAATGGTTGATGTTGTACCTCTTCCTAATGGTTGACGTTGTACCTCTTCCTAATGGTTGACGTTGTACCTCTTCCTATTGGTTGATGTTGTACCTCTTCCTAATGGTTGACGTTGTACCTCTTCCTAATGGTTGATGTTGTACCTCTTCCTAATGGTTGATGTTGTACCTCTTCCAAATGGTTGACGTTGTACCTCTTCCTAATGGTTGACGTTGTACCTCTTCCTATTGGTTGATGTTGTACCTCTTCCTAATGGTTGACGTTGTACCTCTTCCTAATGGTTGACGTTGTACCTCTTCCTAATGGTTGATGTTGTACCTCTTCCTAATGGTTGACGTTGTACCTCTTCCTAATGGTTGACGCTGTACCTGTTCCTAATGGTGGATGTTGTACCTCTTCCTAATGGTTGACGTTGTACCTCTTCCTAATGGTGGATGTTGTAGCTCTTCCTAATGGTTGACGTTGTACCTCTTCCTAATGGTTGACGTTGTACCTCTTCCTAATGGTTGACGTTGTACCTCTTCCTATTGGTTGATGTTGTACCTCTTCCTAATGGTTGACGTTGTACTTCTTCCTAATGGTTGACGTTGTACCTCTTCCTAATGGTTGATGTTGTACCTCTTCCTAATGGTTGACGTTGTACCTCTTCCTAATGGTTGACGTTGTACCTCTTCCTAATGGTTGACGTTGTACCTCTTCCTAATGGTTGACGGTGTACCTCTTCCTAATGGTTGACGTTGTACCTCTTCCTTATGGTTGACGTTGTACCTCTTCCTAATGGTTGACGTTGTACTTCTTCCTAATGGTTGACGTTGTACCTCTTCCTAATGGTTGACGTTGTACCTCTTCCTAATGGTTGACGTTGTACTTCTTCCTAATGGTTGACGTTGTACTTCTTCCTAATGGGTGACGTTGTACCTCTTCCTTATGGTTGACGTTGTACCTCTTCCTAATGGTTGACGTTGTACTTCTTCCTATTGGTTGACGTTGTACTTCTTCCTAATGGTTGACGTTGTACCTCTTCCTAATGGTTGACGTTGTACCTCTTCCTAATGGTTGACGTTGTACCTCTTCCTAATGGTTGACGTTGTACCTCTTCCCAATGGTTGACGTTGTACTTCTTCCTAATGGTTGACGTTGTACCTCTTCCTAATGGTTGACGTTGTACCTCTTCCTAATGGTTGACGTTGTACCTCTTCCTAATGGTTGACGTTGTACCTCTTCCTAATGGTTGACGTTGTACCTCTTCCTAATGGTTGACGTTGTACTTCTTCCTAATGGTTGACGTTGTACCTCTTCCTAATGGTTGACGTTGTACCTCATCCTAATGGTTGATGTTGTACCTCTTCCTAATGGTTGACGTTGTACCTCTTCCTAATGGTTGACGGTGTACCTCTTCCTAATGGTTGACGTTGTACTTCTTCCTAATGATTGATGTTGTACCTCTTCCTAATATTTGATGTTGTACTTCATCCTAATGATTGATGTTGTACTTCCCCCTAATGATTAATGTTGTACTTCTTCCTCATGGTTGACGTTGTACTTTCCTCCTAATGGTTGACGTTGTACTTCCTCCTAACAGGTAATGTTTGTCTCTATGGTGTCAAACAGGTCGATTAAAAATAATCAATGCTGTGATTCTCCACAGACCGCAAGCCCCCAGTGATGAACAGCTTCTCTGGAATGGGGTACACGCCCATGCCGCACTTCTCCAACTTCTTCAGCATGCACCCCCTCATGCAGCCCATGGCAGGGGCGCCCCACCTTGGTCTCAGACCGCAAGGAGGAGGTCCTATATCTGAAATAACAGCACCAGCATCTAGAGCCGTTTCGCCGACGTAAGCCACTTTCTATCATGGCCCGAAAACAAGAAAATTATCTCTTGGATCATCGCTGTCGTCATCTTCTTCTTCCTTTTCTCCCTTTACTCCTTTGTTCTATTGTGTCTTCCTCTGCTTCTTCCTCCTCTTCTTCCACTTTTCTTTCGATTTGTTTGTATTCTGTTAACGTTCTATTTCGCCTTCGCACAAACGAACTAACCAAACATGCAAAAATAGCAGGAAACTATACAAACAAACGTAGGAAACTATAGAAACAAACTAAGGAAACTATAGAAACAAACGAAGAAAACTATAGAAACAAACGTAGGAAACTATAGAAACAAACGTAGGAAACTATAGAAGCAAACGAAGGAAACTATAGAAACAAACGTAGGAAACTACACAAACAAACGTAGGAAACTACAGAAATAAACGAAGGAAACTATAGAAACAAACGAAGGAAACTACAGAAACAAACGAAGGAAACTAGAGAAACAAACGTAGGAAACTATAGAAACAAACGTAGGAAACTATAAAAACAAACGTAGGAAACTATAAAAACAAACGTTGGAAACTATAAAAACAAACGTAGGAAACTATAGAAACAAACGTAGGAAACTATACAAACAAACGTAGGAGACTACAAACAAAAGTGGGAAACTATAAAAACAAACGTAGGAAACTATAAAAACAAACGTAGGAAACTATAAAAACAAACGTAGGAAACTATAAAAACAAACGTAGGAAACTATAAAACAAACGTAGGAAACTATAAAAACAAACGTAGGAAACTATAAAACAAACGTAGGAAACTATAAAAACAAACGTAGGAAACTATAGAAACAAACGTAGAAAACTATAGAAACAAACGTAGGAAACTATAAAAACAAACGTAGGAAACTATAAAAACAAACGTAGGAAACTATACAAACAGACGTAGGAAACTATACAAACAAACGTAGGAGACTACAAACAAAAGTGGGAAACTATACAAACAAACGCAGGAGACTGACTACAAAGAAACGTAGGAAACTATACAAAGAAACATAGAAAACTAAAGAAAGGAACATAGGAAACTATACAAACAAACGTAGGAAATTATAGAAACAAACGTATTAAACTATACAAACAAACGTAGAAAACTATACAAACAAACGTAGGAGACTATACAAACAAACGTAGGAAACTATAAAAACAAACGTAGGAAACTATACAAACAAACGTAGGAAATTATACAAACAAACTTAGGAAACTATACAAACAAACGTAGGAAATTATACAAACAAACTTAGGAAACTATACAAACAAACGTAGAAAACTATACAAACAAACGTAGGAAACTACAAACAAACGTAGGAAACTTCAAACAAACGTAGGAAACTATAGAAACAAACGTAGGAAACTATACAAACAAACATAGGATGCTATACAAACAAACATAACAAACCAATAAACAAACAAGTTAACAAACATGTGTACCAAAGTTTTAGTTAGGTAAAGACACACAAAATAGAATTTGTGCAACTACACAAAAGGGAAGGTGTTACTTTTGTAGATAGAAGGACATGAGGGATTGGCTGTCAGCCCACAGTTTATGAAGACCACGTGCAAATGATGTTCAGATTAGCAAGGTGGGGGATTGCTTGGTTTCGAGTCAAGATGGAAACTCTGTCATCGAGAAAGAGAAGTTGTGAAGTTCAAATCCCAACTGCACTAGTTGGAATTTTTATTTATGATTTCTCTCTGTGGCAACCACCCCTGGTCTCAGCAGCGAGGCCCGGCTTGAAACGTCCATTACTCATCGATGGAAAAAATATATGAGTACCTCCAAAATCAGGGAGCCGCAACAGCTCAGTGGTTAGTGAACTGGACTACAAAGGACAAGAAGTATGGTTCGATCCCAACCGACGGCCGGGTTCACCCAACCTAATGGGTACCAGATTTTTTTCTGGGAAAGTAAAGCGGCACGGGCGTAATACAGACCACATTACCCCAAAAATCATATGCTGAAGGTCTGTAAAATGTATGGTCACTAACACCATATTCCCTATACGCCACTTGGCGTGACGGGGGCACTTTACTTTTATTTTACCTCCAAAATCCGAGTTGTCTGCCTGTGCGGCGAGGGACGTCTGTGCACACGGCTGCCAGGGAAAGAAACGGATTAACACGCACATTTCAGTTCCTACTAGTCTCTAGGGACTTCGCTAGAGGTGAAAGCTGGCGAACGCGAAAAAAGATTAGGCAGGTGACAATGGTCGATAGTTTCTTCGTGTCGGATCTACAGAAGGCAGGTGACAATGGTCGATAGTTTCTTCGTGTCGGATCTACAGAAGGCATGTGACAATGGTCGATAGTTTCTTCGTGTCGGATCTACAGAAGGCAGGTGACAATGGTCGACAGTTTCTTCGTGTCGGATCTACAGAAGCTCACCACACATCGAAGGGAAAGGTCGCAATTTTAGATAAAGGGAAAGAACTGGCGAGAGGAGGTTGCCACCTGAAGGGCTGACAGCGACACAATGCAGACAGATTTAGTTACACTTCAAGTACATCAGACCAATTCAAGAAATAGGTAATTATTCAGTTAGCATCATCATCATCATCATCATCATCATAAAGTACCATGCCTGCTGGCATAGGTGATCATGTCTCTCCACAACTCTTGATCTCGACAGTTATTTATAATTGCTGCTATTGACCTTCTGCCAAGGGATTCTCTTAAGCTGTTTGCTATTGTTTCTCTTTGCTTCCATCTATCTCTTCGTGCCTCCCCGTTTGTCACATTATATTCCAGCTGTTCCTTTCTCATTACGTAGGCAAAAAAAATGATGCCTGTGTCTTCCTAATTTTGGAAAATAGCCCTCGTTTTGCTTTGTCCTCTTTCAGAGCGTTTTCTTTAATCTTCTTAGCTGTCAATGATATTCCCAACATTCTTCTGTAAAACCACATTTCTGCCAGACTCCAGTGATTTTCTTGTCTTTTACTCCATTGTCCATGATTCACTTCCATATGTTAAGACGGGCTCTACATTACATTTAAGAACTCTTTTTCTTGTTTCTATTGTAAATTATGGATTGCACAGTATATTCCTCATTTTTATGAAAGTTGCTTTTGCCTGAGCCATTCTGCGTCTCACCTCTGTTGTACTCTGTTGTCTGAGGTTAACATTGTTCCCAGATATTTAAATTCATTCACCTGTTTTAATATTGCTCCACTTGTATTTATTGTAGTTAGTTATTAACTTTATTCACTTAGTATAGGAAAACAATATAGATTATTGGTCCGTCACGAGCAGTGTTAAAACCTCAAAGGCTTACTGTGAAGTTAGACATAATCTGAACAGTAGTTTGTAGGGATAGGATTTTTCATGGAATAAAGACTGGTTTATATGATGTTTTGAATTAAGAATATTGATAATTAAATGACATCTAAATAGTATGCCGTGTTATTAAACTCATGTAAAGCTGGACCGTTTGAGACAGCATTCTAACATCTTATAACTTATGGTTATGGTTAGTCGAAGGCACCGGTATCACTGCAAAAGAATTGAAAATTCACAGTTGATTAAAATCCACAGTTGGTCAACCGCCCGTGTCAGTGGAATCATCCGAATTAAAATTCATCTCATTAAAGGATTAAAACAAGGAAAGGCATTTGCATTTCCCATCATAGCAGCTACAGCACACGCCAAAAGACATAAGGCCAAGCGTAACCGAAAGTGAACGCAACTGAACTGTTATTCGTCATACGATATCATCATTTATCGTAAGCAATCGGAATATCAAAACCCGATCCGGATGAAAAACACAACTCACGGAGTGCACAGAGCACTAAACTCAGTAGTTCAGGCAGAACATCTTATAAGCCACAAGTGAATGCATTGCTGATTCAATATTTATTAAGGAGCCAGTAGTGGGGTGTGCTATACAATCCAAGGTGTGGTGACAGCTGTACAAAAAAGGAACACAACAAGATACTGACCTTTCGGCCCACGGCCTTCTTCAGTAGACGGGGACAACAACAACAAACGGTGAGGCACACATATCTATAGCTATATGTCGGATGATAAAGTTAGGGGGAGGTGGATAGTGAGATGAGAGATAGGATGGTAAGATGAGAGATAGGATGATGAGATGAGAGATAGGATGGTGAGATGAAAGATAGGATGGTGAGATGAGAGATAGGATGGTGAGATGAGAGATAGGATCGTGAGATGAGAGATAGGATGGTGAGATGAGAGATAGGATCGTGAGATGAGAGATGGGATGGTGAGATGAGAGATAGGATGGTGAGATGAAGAAGAGATAAAACCTTGGAGTGTGTACCACACCCCACTACTGGAACCTTGCTACCAGCTTTACCGCAGCACTGCAATTAATTGCATGTTCCCTACAATATTTCTTAAGCTTTGTCATGTCCAGACCAGTCTGTCTCCAGTCAAGAAAAATATAGGAGATCACGTGGGCCCTAACCAATTACAACGATTATTTTAGTCCATTGAATGAACCTTGCATTCAGTCAAGAAAACTATTGGAGATCAAGTGGGTCCTAACCAATTACAACGATTGTTTTAGTCCATTGAATGAGCCTTGCATTCAGTCAAGAAAACTATAGGAGATCAAGTGGGTCCTAACCAATTACAACGATTATTTTAGTCCATTGAATGAGTCTTGCATTCAGTCAAGAAAACTATAGGAGATTAAGTGGGTCCTAACCAATTACAACAATTATTTTAATCGATTGAATGAGCCTAGCATTCAGTCAAGAAAACTATACGGGATCATCATCATGTGTCATACAGGTTGGCGTAGGTGATCATGTCCTTCCTCAATATTCTATCTGTCGTGCATTTTATCAATTATGTTGTTGACTTTTTTCCATGCCATGACACGAAGCTATCCAGTATTTTCTCTCTTTGTCGTCCGCGATCTCTCTTTCCCTTTATTTTGCTAGTTGTGACCAAGTATTTCAACTTTCCTCTTCTCATGATATGCCTGAGAAATGTTGATTGTTTCTCTCTGATATTTCTAAGGAGATTCCTTTTTGTGCTGGTCTTTTTGAGAATTTCCTCGTTGGTCTTTTTAGCTGTCCACGAACTCTCAACATTCTTCTGAGAAATCCCTTCTCTGTGGCCTCCAATCGTCTTTTCATTTGTTTGTCCACTGTCCATGATTCGCTTCCATAGGTCAGAATTGGTTCTAAATAGCACCGATGAACTCTCTTTCTCACTTCCATTGATATAGATTTCTTGTTTAAGATGTGTTTAATTTCTGAAATGCTATTTTTGTCTGAGCTATTCTGCTTTTTTTTTCTTCTATAGTGCATCTTCCATCTGATATAGGAGATTACGAGATTATAGGAGATTACGAGATTATAGGAGATTACGAGATCAATACCCAATTTTAATGGTATTGAACAATTGAATGAGCCTTGCATTCAGTCAAGAAATTAAACAGAAGACAACAGAAGTGGTGACAGGAACATTGAGTCATTTGTACTATATTGCGGTAGTGTATAGCCCTATTAAACATTTGAACTTTAGGCACAGTAATGAGAAGACATGATGACTGGGTGATTAGTACACTCGCTAACCCAAACAGAGGGAGGAAGATTCCAAAGGGGATAAGCTAAAGTGTATGTTTTTTTTTTAAATTATTTTTATTACTATTATTATTACTTTTATAATAACTTTTATTTTTACTACTATTATTATTATCATCAGCATTCTTATTGTTGTTATTATTAATAGTTACTATTATTATTATTATTATTGCTTGTCATCATCATGATTCATCATCATCATCATCATCATCATCATCATCATCATCACCAACATGTGCCATACCGGTTGGCGTAGGCGATCATGTCCTTCCAAAATCTTTTATCCACGGTACATCGTATCAATTCTCTTGTTGACTGTTTACCATGCCATGACACCAAGTTATCCAGTATTTTCTCTCTTTGTGGTTCGCCACCTCTCTTTCCCTGTATTTTTCCAGTTGTAACCAAGTATTCTAACTTTCCTTTTGGTACTGTTGTTACTGTCGTTATTATTATATTATTACTATTATCATTATAAGAAACAACCATCACCATCATGCAGCATAAAAATAAACAGGACAAATTTGAAACATCTTAAATACTTGGGCACAATAATAACATCAGATGGGAGATGCACCACAGTAATAAAAAGCAGAATAGCTCAGGTCAAACTAGCATTTCAGAAAATGAAAAATATCATATGCAACAAATCTATGTCAATAGAAATTAGAAAGAGAGTTCATCGGTGCTATATAGAAGCAATTCTGACCTATGGAAGCGAATCATGGACAGTAGAGAAACAAATGAAAAGACGATTAGAGGCCACAGAGATGTGATTTCTCAGAAGAATGTTGAAAGTTCCCTGGACAGCTAAAAAGACCAATGAGGAAATTCTCAAAGATGACAACACAAAAAGGGAGCTCATAAAAAACATCAGAAAGAAACAATCAACATTTTTCGGGCACATCATGAGAAGAGGAAAGTTGGAATGCTTGATACAACTGGCAAAATAAATGGAAAGAGAGATCGTGGACGACAAAGAGAGAAAATACTGGATAGCATGGTGTCATGGCATAGAAAACAGTCAACGACAGAACTGATACGATGCACTGTAGATAGAAGATTGTGGAGGGACATGATCGCCTACGCCAACCGGTATGGCACATGATGATTATCATTATTATTTGATTGCTATTATGTTATTATTTATTATTATTACTACTACTATTATTATTAACATTATTATTATTTTTTATTTTTATTACAATTATTATTATAATTACAAGAACCTATTTAAAATGCGAAGCGTCAAAATGACGTTATTTTTAAACATGCAGAGAAAGAGATGAACGATTGCGACTTCTGGGGCTGTCTGGAACGTCTTCGTCTTTGAACGCTGGGTTACTTCGGGGTCTTCCTGAACAAGGAGCTGGTAAGTTGAATATTGTAATAAAAAACATGATTGTAGACAAACGAGTAAGTGGATGACAGGGTATTATTGGTTGGAGAGTTCCATCAAGATGTTGACAAAAAGAGGCTGTCAGAGTTAATTAGATGGTTAGTCAGTCTGTCAGGGTTAATTAGATGGTTAGTCAGTCTGTCAGGGTTAATTAGATGGTTAGTCAGTCTGTCAGGGTTAATTATATGGTTAGTCAGTCTGTCAGGGTTAATTAGATGGTTAATCAGAGTTAATTAGATGGTTAGTCAGTCAGTCAGGGTTAACTAGATGGTTAGTCAGTCTGTCAGGGTTAATTAGATAGTTAGTCAGTCTGTCAGGGTTAATTAGATGGTTAGTCAGTCTGTCAGGGTTAATTAGATGGTTAGTCAGTCAGTCAGGGTTAGTTAGATGGTTAGTCAGTCAGGGTTAATTAGATGGTTAGTCAGTCAGTCTGTCAGGGTTAATTAGATTGTTAGTAAGTCAGTCTGTCAGGGTTAATTAGATGGTTAGTTAGTCAGTCTGTCAGGGTTAATTAGATGGTTAGTCAGTCAGTCTGTCAGGGTTAATTAGATGGTTAGTCAGTCAGTCTGTCAGGGTTAATTAGATGGTTAGTCAGTCAGTCTGTCAGGGTTAATTAGATGGTTAGTCAGTCAGTTTGTCAGGGTTAATTAGATGGTTAGTCAGTCAGTCTGTCAGGGTTAATTAGATGGTTAGTCAATCGTCTGCCAGGGTTAATTAGATGGTTAGTCAGTAAGTCATTAAGCTATTTAGTTAATTTATTAGTGAGTTAGTGAGCTAGTTAGCTAGTTGCACACTTTGTTTGCTGATAAGTTAGTTTGTTAATCTAATTATTTAGTTAAATAGCTAGTTAGCTGATTAGTTAGTTAGTTGACTAGTTAATTGATTGTGGTTAGTTAGCTAGTTAATTTTGGAATTGTACCGTTCGGGTGCCAGTGGACGGGGAGATGCAGCGAGGGCGATGGCGCTTGGTATGACACGCGTTGCGAAAGCCAACTGAGAGTATTGCACATCAGGCCCTTTTTTGGAATCCCCAGGAGAAAAGACAATGAGGAAGACCTAGAAATTCTTGGAGAAGACGGACAGACGCAGAGATGAAGATGACGGGGAAGACATGGAATGATCTTAAAATAATGACAAGAAACAGAACGACTTGGAAAGTGTTTGTTGAAGACCTATGCTCCACAGGAGCTGAAAGGAAGAAGTTAGCTAGTAAGTTAGATCATTAGTTAGTTAGATTGCTAGTTGGCTGATTAGTTAGTAAGTTAATTAGCTAGTTAATTGATTAGTTCGTTAGCTAGTTTGTTAGGTTATTAGTTATTTAGCTGATTGGTAAGTTGGCTGATTCGTTAGTTATTTAATTATCTAATTAATTGATTAGTTAGTTTACTAGATATTTAGCCATGAGATTACGTAGTTAGATAATTAATTACACAGCTGATCATTTAGTTAGATAGCTGGGTAGTTAGATAAAAAAATTAGTTAATTAATCAATTAATCAGTTAATTAATTTGTTGTTTAGTTAATTATTTTATTAAAAAGCTAGTTAGCTAGTTAGTTATATAGTTTCCTGGGTAGTCAGTTATTTAATTAATTAGCAAGTCAGTTTAGTTAATTAGTTAGTTAGTTTTTGGTTAGTTAGCTAATAAATGAATTATATAATGGTATAGTTAATTAATAAATTAGCGAATTAATTAGTGTACTAATTAGTTACTTAGCTAGTTAGTTAACTAGTTAGTTCGATAGTTAGTCAGTTAATTAATTATTTAATTAGTTAGGTTAGTTAATTAATTAGTTAGTTAGCTAACTATATAGTTTAATTAATTATTTAATGAGTTAGTCAATTAGTTATTTAATTACTTAATTTATCAAGAATTAATTAGTTAGTTTAATTAATCATTTAGTTAATAGTCTAGTTGATTAATGAGTTTATGAGCTAATTAGTTAACTAATTAGTTAGTTTATTAGCTAGTTAGTTGATTAGTTATTTTATTAACTAGCTAGTTAGTTGATTAGTCAGTTTATTGGTTAGTTAGTTAGTTGATTAGTCCGTTAGTTAATTGATAAGTTAGTCAGTTAGTTAGTAATTTAGTTAGTTATTTAATTTTTTTTTACTCAGTCAGTTAATTAGTTAGACAGTTATTTAGATAATCAGTTAGCTAATAAATAGATTATTTAGTTTATTTGATTAGTTGGTTATTTGGTTATTTAGTTAGTTGCTTTGTTAGTTGGTTGATTAGTTGATTGGGTAGTTAGTTACTTTTTTAGTTAGTTTCATCATCATCATCATCATCGAGTGCCTTCTCCGCAACGAAGGTTGGCTACCATGGAGCGCCATTCAGCTCTGTCTCTTATTTTGACGGTACAGGTTGTCATAGGCTGATTTGTCCATCTTTTGATGTTACTCGTCCATGTTAGTCTTGGTCTGTCTCCGCCTCTTTTACCTTGTATTTTCCCCTCCAGGATTACTTTTAGTAGGCTGTTGTGTCTTTTAACATGGCCCAAAAATCGCATTTGCCTCGTTTGAATTGTTATTTTATTAAGCAAATATTTACTACATTTGGTTAAGTAATTGTTTAATTAGTTAGGTTAGTCAGTTAGTTAGTTATTTAGTTAGGTTCTCAGTTAGTCAGGTAGTTAGTTATTTAGTCAGTTATTTATATAATTTGTTAGGTAATTAATTATTTAGTTAGCTTAGTTGATTATTTAATTACTTTATTATTTAGTTAATTAGTTAGTTAGTTGGTTTGTTAGTCTAGTTATTTTTCTGGTTTGTTGGTTGGTTGTTTGGTCAGTTGGTTAATTGGGTGGTTGATTAGTTAGTTGGTTGGTTGGTTTATTAGTTAATTGGTTGGTTGGTTAGTTAGTTGTTGGTTGGCTAGTTAGTTGGTTTTTGGTTGATTAGTTAGTTGCCTTGTTGGTTGGCTAGTTAGTTGGTTTTTGGTTGATTAGTTAGTTGCTTTGTTGGTTGGCTAGTTAGTTGGTTGAATAGTTGATTAGTTAGTTATTTCGTTATTTACTTTGTCAGATAGGCAGTTGCATGGCTAGTTTGTTTGATTATTTTGTGAGTTAGTTAATCAATTAGTTACTTATTTACTCAGTTATTTCTGCAATTAGTCAGTTGGCTGGTTGCATGATTAGTTTGGTTGGTTGATTAGTTAGTTAGTTAATAAGTTGGCTAGTTAATTTGTTAATTGATTAGTTTCTTAGTTACTTAATTAGTTAGTTATTTAGCTAGTTATTTAGATATTTATTTAGTTAGTTATTTAGATATTTATTTAGTTAGTTATTTAGATATTTATTTAGTTAGTTATTAAGATATTTATTTAGTTAGTTATTTAGATATTTATTTAGTTAGTTATTTAGTTCCTTTTTCATTTAGTTAGTTAGATATTTAGTTAGTAGGTTATTTATTTAGTTATTTATTTACTTTGTTAGTTTGTTAGTTATTTATTTAGTTAGGTAATTAGTTAGTCAGTTTTTTAGTTGGTTATTTATTTTTTAAGTTAGTTATTTAGTTAGTTATTTAATTATTTTATTAGTTAATGTTCTAGTTAGTTAGTTATTTGGTTAGTTAGATAGCTAGTTATTTATTTAGTAAGTTAATTAGTTATTTAGGTAATTATCTGGTTAGTTTATTAGTTAATTAGTTATTTTGTTAATTAGTTAGTTAGTTAGCTAGCTAGTTAGTTAGTCACTTAGTTAGATAGTTATTTAGTTAGTTAGTTATATAGTTAATTAGGTAGTTACTTAGTTACCTAGACTGCAGTCAAGCCGATTCCTTGAACAGAACAAAATGTTTTTCCCGCGACGCTTCAGTGAGACAGCAGATGGACAAAAGAAGGACAAGCAAAGTGGTCAGGCCTTTTATAGATATGCTGGGTTCCTTAGCTAGTGAGGCACCCTTTCATCTGCATGCATGTCAGAACGTTTGTTGCACATTTTCCCGTGCGCCAGGGCGCAAAAATGACACAAACTTCGCTCAGGGGACATCTTCACAGAGAGGACAACGGAGACGACCGTCCAACATGTTTGTTGAGTGAGACCCACAAGATGACCGCATGCGTCAAGATCGGCGAGAGGCGAGAAACAAAGCTGATTAAGACCCTGTTCCACCTACCTGCGGTGCTCCTGGAAACAGACTGTGCAGTCTTCCCAAAGGAAGAGGGATCGAGGAGGAAAGATGGGTACTCAAAAATGTCGTCTTGAAGTCGGATGCGTTGCGTCGGAAGGCGCAAATAAATCACAATATAACGCCACCCACTAATAGCGTTCTTTCAAATACTGATGGCGAAGGTGACTATTTATTCCTTTAGTAGTAGTAGCCATCGAGGGAACGGCAACAACGAAAAGAAAGAAGGAAAACAAAGAAAGACAGAAAGAAAGAAAATAAAAAGAAAAACAGAAAGAAAGAAAGAAAATAAGAAAGAAAGATAAAAAGAAAGAAAGAAAGCGAGAACGAAAGATAGAATGAATGAATGAAAGAAAACAAGAAGGAAGGAAGGAAAGAATGATTGAAAGAAATAACAAAATCTAAAGAAGCAATAGAAAAGAAATAAAGAAGAAAAGAAAGAAAGACAGAATGAATGAAAGTAAGAAAGAATGTAGGAAAGAAAGAAGGAATAATAGAAGGAAGGACGGAAAGAAAGATGGAAAGAATGAAAGAGAAACAAATTGAAGGAAGGAAAAAAAATAAATAAAGAAGAAAAGAAAGAAAGAAAATAAGTAAGATCGAAAGAAAGAAAGTCAGAAAGAAAGAAAGCAAGAAAGAAAGAAAGAATGAAAAGGACAGAAAGAATAAAAAAGGGAACGAGGGAAAGCAATAAAGAAAGAAATAAGAAAGAAAGAATCAAAGAAAGAAATAAGAAAGAAAGAAAGAAAGAATTAAAGGAAAAAAGAACGAATGAAAGCATAAAGGAAGAAAGAAGGAAAGGAAAGAAACATAGAAAGAAGGAAAGAAAGACAGAAATACAGAAAGAAGAAAAGAAGGAAAGAGTGAAACAAAGAAATAAGAAAAAAAGAAAGAAAGAAAGAAAGAAAATGGAAAGACAGAATCATCTTAGTGACTAAATCTTAACAACAACCAACAACACTGGACCAGCTTTGGTACTGCACTCTTTGGTAATTGGTACTGTCATTGTTGTCCACAATCTTCAACGCTTTCTTTTGCCGCAGTTGGTTGTTCCTATGTCTTGCAGGTTGTGAGGATACGCCCCTGAACCTTCAAACTGGCGATAACAACGACGACAATGAGACTGATAATTCAATGAGCGACGACGACTGCCTTGCTGGAGATGTTAAAGAGTCGGAGATTGATAGACGAGACAGAGGTAAGGGTCGCTTATATAGAACCCGCGCATACAATTCTTTTTCTTCTATTAATTCTCTTCTTCTTCTATTAGTTCTCTAATTATTCTTCTTTTATTAGTTCTCTAATTCTTCTTCTTCTATTAATTCTCTTCTTCTTTTTCTACTGTTAGTTCTCTAATTATTCTTCTTCTATTGGTTCTCTAATTCTTCTTCTATTAGTTCTCTAATTATTATTCTTCTATTAGTTCTCTAATTATTCTTCTATTAGTTCTCTAATTATTCTTCTATTAGTTCTCTAATTATTATTCTATTAGTTATCCTCCTCCTCTTCTTCCGCTTCTTGAATTAGTCTTGAATTCATTCCATTATAGATGAGATCTTTGCATTCATGGATATTTCCTTATCTCTATTTTAGTCTTGAATTCATTCCACTATAGATGAGATCGTTGATTGCATAACCATTTCTCTTATCTCTATATTAGTCTTGAATTCATTCCATTATAGATTAGATCATTGGTTGCATGGCCATTTCTCTATCTCTATATTAGTCTTGAATTCATTTCATTGTAGATGAGATCGTTGGTTGCATGGCCATTTCTCTTATCTCTATATTAGTCTTGAATTCATTCCATTATAAATGAGATCGTTGGTTGCATGGCCATTTCTCTTATCTCTATATTAGTCTTGAATTAATTCCATTGTAGATGAGATCATTGGTTGCATGGCCATTTCTCTTATCTCTATATTAGTCTTGAATTAATTCCATTGTAGATGAGATCATTGGTTGCATGGCCATTTCTCTTATCTCTATATTAGTCTTGAATTAATTCCATTGTAGATGAGATCATTGGTTGCATGACCATTTCTCTTATCTCTATATTAGTCTTGAATTCATTCCATTGTAGATGAGATCGTTGGTTGCATGGCCATTTCTCTTATCTCTATATTAGTCTTGAATTCATTCCATTACACACTGTAGTTTTATTAAGCATTTGTCTTCATAAAGTTTAATTTTTTTCTCAATCTCTTTTGTTGTTTCATTTCTTATTTCTTTTTCCCCTTTTAATAGACACATTAGAAGAAACTGTATCACAAAAGTAGAAGTTGATCAATGCATCTCCTGAAACTCTTAGGTTTGCAAAACTTTGATTTTTTAAAAACAATTATTCTTTTTTCTTCTTTCCTTTCTCATTTGCATGTAAGCGTCGAGTAAATAAGTAAAGTACCCCCGTCACGCCAAGTGGCGTATAGGGAATATGGTGTTAGTGACCATAAATTTTACAGACCTTCAGCACATGATTTCTGGGGTAATGTGGTCGGTATTACGCCCGTGCCACTTTACTTTCCCAGAAAAATACCGGTACCCATTAAAGGCTGGGTGAACCCGGAAACCGTCGGTTGGGATCGAACCCTACCTCTTGTCCTTTGTAGTCCAGTTCACTAACCACTGAGCTATCGCGGCTCCTTTGTAAGCGTTGAGGGGAGATACAATTTGCGGTCATTTGCTCTTATGGCATCTTCTACTGCTGCTATGTTTCCTAGTGCTTCTAATATTCCATGGATGGATCTTTTTCGTGGTTGACCCTTGGGTCTGGTATTCTCACAACCTTTAATGAAGTCTCGTTGTGTTGTGTTTTGATCTTTCTGCCTTTTCACGTGGGCAAACCATTTTAGCTGTTGTTTCTTTATATATTCTATGGTCGGGGCTATTCCTAGCTTTTTCTCAATTCTTCATTTCTGATCTTATCTCTCAGACTGTTTCCTATCATTCGCATAACATATTTCATCTCTGTAGAGGTTATTTTTCTTATAGTTCTTGCATCTAGGGTCGAGGACTAGCATTGATAGCACAACGTTGGGATGAAGATTGCATTGTATAATGCTCGTTTTGCCTCCAGAGTTATTTCCTTGTTGGACAATAGTGGTGATAACCTGTCCAATGATTTGACAAGCTTTGTTGCATCTTGAGTCTTATCTCTGCTGTTTGAGAATTGTTGTTTGTCACTAAACCATTTATTAACTACTAAAATACTGTTCTCACATAAATAGTTTTTGGGAGAAACTTTGCGTTTTTTGTGCTATCATAGATTAAAACCACTTTCATAATGTATGTTAATTTTGAGAATAAGAGGAATGTAGCAATCTCAGGAAATCGTTATTTATAAACGACACAGAGTTTAAAAGACTTGAACTAACAAACCACTTTGAGATGAAAACAAACAACTGTGAACAGGGATTTCTTTCTTTCTTTCTTTATTTCTTTCTTTCTTCTTTTTTCCTTCTTTCTCTCTTTTCTTCTTTCTTTCTATCTTTCTATTTTTCTTTCTTTCTTTCCTTCCTTCCTTCTTTCTTTCTTTCTTTCTTCTTTCCTTCTCTTAATTTTTTCTTTCTTATATTCCTTCCTTCCTTCCTTCCTTCCTTCCTTCCTTCCTTTCTTTCTTTCTTTCTTTCATTCCTTCCTTTTCGTTCACTCTTTTTTTCTTTCTTTTCTTTCCTTCTTTCTACCTTTCTTTCTTTTCTGTATTTTTTTCTTTTCTTTCTTTCTTTTCTGTATTTTTTTCTTATCTTTCTTTCTTCCAAACAGATATAGACGATGACTGCGGCAGTGAGGACTTCTTCAGAACCAACAGACAGACCAAGTCACCCGCGTTAAACAGCAACAGCAGCATCATCGCGTCGATCAGTCGAGAGTCGCAGTTTTCCGACTTCGAGTCGTTGGTGGCGAAATTCAACGGGGTGGTTCGAGCTCTAATTGATGCGGCCAAAACTGCTGGGAGACGCTTTGGTGAAGAGAGAAGTGAGTACAGATAGCAGGTTATCGTTTAATGTTTATGTTTAATGTTTATGTTTAATGTTTATATTTAATGTTTATGTTTAATGTTTATGTTTAACTTGGTAAAGTCAATAGCTATCTTCTTCTTTTCTCTTTTCACTGATACCTAAAAGGTGTCGTGGTTTTATCATTTGTCGTTCTTGAGCTGCTCGAACTGTCTGAATTAGTGATTTTCCTTTGTTGTTACATGTCTCTGTCACTGCCTCTATCCATCTTCTTCTTTTCTCTTTTCACTGATACCTAAAAGGTGTCGTGGTTATATCATTTGTCATTCTTGAGCTGCTCGAACTGTCTGAATTAGTGATTTTCCTTTGTTGTTACATGTCTCTGTCACTGCATCTATCCATCTTCTTCTTTTCTCTTTTCACTGATACCTAAAAGGTGTCGTGGTTATATCATTTGTCATTCTTGAGCTGCTCGAACTGTCTGAATTAGTGATTTTCCTTTGTTGTTACATGTCTCTGTCATTGCATCTATCCATCTTCTTCTTTTCTCTTTTCAATGATACCTAAAAGGTGTCGTGGTTATATCTTTTGTCATTCTAGAGCTGCTCGAACTGTCTGAATTAGTGATTTTCCTTTGTTGTTACATGTCTCTGTCACTGCATCTATCCATCTTCTTCTTTTCTCTTTTCACTGATACCTAAAAGGTGTCGTGGTTATATCATTTGTCATTCTTGAGCTGCTCGAACTGTCTGAATTAGTGATTTTCCTTTGTTGTTACATGTCTCTGTCACTGCATCTATCCATCTTCTTCTTTTCTCTTTTCACTGATACCTAAAAGGTGTCGTGGTTATATCATTTGTCATTCTTGAGCTGCTCGAACTGTCTGAATTAGTGATTTTCCTTTGTTGTTACATGTCTCTGTCACTGCATCTATCCATCTTCTTCTTTTCTCTTTTCACTGATACCTAAAAGGTGTCGTGGTTATATCATTTGTCATTCTTGAGCTGCTCGAACTGTCTGAATTAGTGATTTTCCTTTGTTGTTACATGTCTCTGTCATTGCATCTATCCATCTTCTTCTTTTCTCTTTTCAATGATACCTAAAAGGTGTCGTGGTTATATCTTTTGTCATTCTTGAGCTGCTCGAACTGTCTGAATTAGTGATTTTCCTTTGTTGTTACATGTCTCTGTCACTGCATCTATCCATCTTCTTCTTTTCTCTTTTCACTGATATCTAAAAGGTGTCGTGGTTATATCATTTGTCGTTCTTGAGCTGCTCGAACTGTCTGAATTAGTGATTTTCCTTTGTTGTTACATGTCTCTATCACTGCATCTATCCATCTTCTTCTAGGTCTTCCTCTTGGTCTTTTTCCATGCATTCTTGAGAAGAACGCCCTTGATGGTGATTGGTGAGGATTCATTCTGACCAGGTGGCCAAACCATTTAAGTTGTTGTTGTTCTATATATTCTTGGCAGGGTTTTCTTCCTACTATTTATCTTATGGTTTCATTTGGTATTCTATCACTTCTTGTGTTGTTTGTTACTTTTCTCAAGCATCGCATCTCACATGTATTGAACAGCTATCAACACTGTTAATAAGGCCCGCGGGCTGAATGGAATTACCTCAGAGCAAACTTACACAAGATGAGGACTCAGGGGCTTTCCAAAATGTGACTGCAGAGCATCCAGATAATCTTCAGAGCATATCCTACAACACTCTTAACTCCCTAAGAACTCAAATATTGCACAAAGATACAACCCTTTATAACAAGCTAAGGAGAACCGGTGAGGACCTCACACGCACCGTCTTATTCGTGACACATGCTAGGCTGAATGTCTATATGCATGGCAAGAGCTGGTCGCTGCATTAGAAAAGGAGAAAGCAGAAGAGAAAGTAAACTACAGCGACGAGAAAGATGAACAAAAGGAGAAAATAAGGAGAATTATAGAGAGGAAAAGAAGAAGAAGATGTAGAAGTAGATTAAGAAAAAGGAAAGTCACAGCAAGGTTGAAGAGGAACATAGGAGAAGATGAGGAGAATCACAGCGAGAGGGAGGAAGAAGAAGAAGATGTAGAAGAATAATAAGAAGAAGGAAAGTCACAGCAAGGTGGAAGAGCAACACAGGAGAAGATGAGGAGAATCACAGCGAGAGGGAGGAAGAAGAAGAAGATGTAGAAGAATAATAAGAAGAAGGAAAGTCACAGCAAGGTGGAAGAGCAACACAGGAGAAGATGAGGAGAATCACAGCGAGAGGGAGGAAGAAGAAGAAGATGTAGAAGAAGAATGAGAACCACAGCGAGGAGGAGGAAAAGGAGAAAAAGAAGAGGTGGAGAATCACAGCATGAGGGATAAAGAGGAAGAAGAAGAAGATTTATTTGAAAAATGAAAAAGAAGGAGATCCACAGCTCGTTGGGAGTAGAAAAGAGGGAGAAGAGAAGGAGAATCATAGCGAGGAGAAGGAGGAAGAAGAAGATGTAGAAGGAGAAGAAAAAGCAATTACCCAAAGTCTGTGACATTCTCAAGTTGGCGAGCGGTAACTATAGCTGATAAAATAAAGTCAGCCGACTATAACTCGCTTAGTTGAAAACGTTAAACACTTTGGGTGATTCCGGGGTTTCCGCTTAGCCATCAATCCGTAGTAAAATTATAGATGGCTGTGCTTGCTCTAAAGCCTGTTTTAGACAGTCCTGGGAGCAGAAAATGAAACCATCGAATATACAAATCTCTCTCTCTCTCTCTTCTTTCTTATTTCAACATCCTACTTTCCTCTCCCACCATTTCATAATCTAACATGTAGTTATAAATAATTGTGTTTCATCGTTTGTTGTCGTCCCTGTATTCTGAAGAAGGCCACAGGCTGAAACGTCAGTATTGTGTTGTGTTTCTTCCTTGTAAAGCTGTCACAATACCTTGGAGTGTTATCACACCCCACTACTGGCTCTTTGCTAGAGACAAATAATAATAAATAAATATTATTATATAGGGAAACTTCAGAGGCGATAATAGGGAATCATAGAAGGAAGAGGTATGTGTTAGCACTCAGAAAAAATGACAAATAAATAACAACAGAAAAAAACAAAGAACAATATATAGTCCGAAGCAGGATCGAACCCGTACTCCATGGCACTGCGCCTTGCCACGAGAAGCCGAACGCTTGGTACAAAATCGAGTGCTAATACATACCTTTTCCTTCTATGGCTCTTTGCTACGAGCTTTACCGCAGCATTGCAATTATTTGTCTGTCCCCCCCCAACCCATCCAATACCCCCACTAGCGTGACGTATCCAGCTTTGCGAATAGGGACTATTCCGACTATAATGACGTCAGCCGTCCATAGCCAGCTGTTGCCCGGTTGTTCACTTTAGTCTGTGTCTTCTTTGTGTTTTCTGCCCAGATTATTTCTCGAATGCGTACGATCATTCGTGTCTGTCTATCTGCCTCCGTCAGTCAGTCTACCAACATGTCTGTCTATCTGCCTCCGTCAGTCAGTCTACCAACATGTCTGTCTCTATCTGACTCCGTCAGTCAGTCTACCAACATGTCTGTCTATATCTGCCTCCGTCAGTCAGTCTACCAACATGTCTGTCTATATCTGCCTCCGTCAGTCAGTCTACCAACATGTCTGTCTATATCTGCCTCCGTCAGTCAGTCTACCAACATGTCTGTCTATATCTGCCTCCGTCAGTCAGTCTACCAACATGTCTGTCTATATCTGCCTCCGTCAGTCAGTCTACTAACATGTCTGTCTCTATCTGCCTCCGGCAGTCAGTCTACCAACATGTCTGTCTATATCTGCCTCCGTCAGTCAGTCTACTAACATGTCTGTCTCATTCTGCCTCCGGCAGTCAGTCTACCAACATGTCTGTCCGTACATGTCTGTCTATTGTTATCACTGAAAGTAAGCTCCTTTGTATTTTTATTCCATGACCCTCGGTTTGCTTGTCCGTGAACTCTCTCTCTCTCTCTCTCTCTCTCTCTCTCTCTCTCTCTCTCTATATATATATATATATATAACTTAAAATTTAGCACAAAGTTAGTATTATATTGGCTTTGGAAATAATTACATAATTACCCACGCAATATTTATCGCTTAAAGGAATTTGTTTTTTAAAAAAATACAATCATCATCATCATCAAGTACCGGGCCTGCTGGCGTAGGTGATCATGTCTCTCCACAGCCTTCGATCTCGACAGTTATTTATCATTTCTGTTGTTGACCTTCTGCCAAGCTATTCTCTTAAGCAGTCTAGTATTTTTTTCTCTTTGCTTCCCTCTATCTCTTCGTTCTTCAATTTTTCCAGTTGTTACAATATATTCCAGTTCTTCTCTTCTCATTCCATGGCCAAAAAATGATGATTGTTTCTTCCTAATATTGGAAATTAGCTCTCCCTTTTGCTTTGGCCTCTTTCAGAACATTTTCATTACTATTCTTAGCTGTCAATGGTATTCTCAACATTTTTATGTAAAACCACATTTCTACATTCTCCAGTGATTTTGTTGTCAGTTGTCCTATTGTCCATGATTCACATCCATATGTTAAGACTGGCTCTACATAACATTTAAGAACTCTTTTTCTTGTTTTTATTGTCAAAAATGGATTGCATAGCATCTTCCTCATTTTTTTTGGAAAGCTGCTTTTGCCTGAGCCATTCTGCATCTCACTTCTTTTGTACATCTTATACAATAAACCGTCAAATTAGAATGAAGTATACACAATTTAGAATATTATTTAATCAATAATGCAGTTTACCATCATGCTTGAACCAATAATGTACAATTTACCATACAATTTGAACCAATAATGTGCAATCTACAATCAAATTTGAACCAATGATGTACAATTTACCTTCAAATTTGAACCAGTGATGTACAATTTACCATCAAATTAGAACCAATGATGTACAATTTACCATCAAATTAGAACCAATGATGTACAATTTACCATCGATGTACAATTTACCATCAAATTAGAACCAATGATGTACAATTTACCATCCAATTTGAACCAAAGATGTACAATTTACCATCAAATTACAACCAATGATGTACAATTTACCATCAAATTTGAACCAATGATGTACAATTTACCATCGAATTTGAACCAATGATGTACAATTTACCATCAAATGTGAACCAATGGTGTACAATTTACCATCAAATTAGAATGAATAATGTAGAAATTACCATCAAATTTGAACCAATAATGTAGAATTTACCATGAAATTAGAACCAATAATGTAGAATTTACCATCAAATGAGAACCAATAATGTAGAATTTACCATCAAATTTGAACCAATAATGTAGAATTTACCATCAAATGAGAACCAGTAATGTACAATCCACCATCACATTAGAACCAATACTGTAGAATTTACCATCAAATTTGAACCAATAATGTAGAATTTACCATCAAATTTGAACCAATAATGTACAAGTCATCATCAAAAGCACAGTTCTTCATGTAAGAAACCATCAACTTTAAGTCGAAATTCCAAATTGGTTATTTCGATGATAGGAAAACACCCCGTCAAGGCCAGCAACCCATCGTTAACTCTTGGCATATTTGGAATAACTCTCCCATGTTTACAGAAAGCGCGTGCATTTCTCTGCAGCTCTTAAGTGTCTCCATTTGACAACAAGTTTGACAAATTTGAGTTAAAATAACATCACGTTAAAGCAATGCCTGGCATCCGTTGTTTACATCAATACGATGTTTAGGGCAGGACAAATTAGAACAGGAATACGTCTTGTGGAGAATATACAACTTCGATATAATCGTAACGTTTAAATAAAGCTTCAATGTAAGCAGTTCATAGCTTCGACTTATCGTTTTTATGTGGAAACCCGCTCTGGCTGTTCCATTCATCAAATTTATAAGTTTAGACGTAAGAAAATGTGGTAAAAATATTGAACGCTTTTGAATAAAGAACATGATATTTTAAGCAAATTAGACTGTTGGTAATTTGGTGCCTGGTACTTTGATGACGTCGGAAATGTTTGTTAAAATGTGAAGATTGCATAAATAATAAAGTTATAAATGATTGACAAAAGATAGCATAAAAGAGAACTTGACGTGAAGTGAAATGCGTAGTCGGGGGTTTATATAAAGAGGTGTAAATATAAGTGCAAGCTGTTTGTTTAGTACGAAATTGATTTGTAAAAAATGTCCGACCAGTGAGTTTTCTTCATCTTCTTCATTCTCTTCATCTTCTTCTTCTTCTTCTTCTGGTTTTTCTTCTTCTTCTTCTTCATTTCCTTCTTATTATTATTTTTCGTCTTCTTCTTCATTTTCTTCCTCTTCTGCTTGTTTTTCTTCTTCTTCTTCTTCTGCTTCTGGTTTTTCGTCTTCTTCTTCTGGTTTTTCTTCTTCTTCTTCTGGTTTTTTTTCTTCTTCTTCTTCTGGTTTTTCTTCTTCTTCTTCTTCTTCTGGTTTTTCTTCTTCTTCTTCTTCTTCTGGTTTTTCTTCATCTTCTTCTGGTTTTTCTTCTTCTTCTTCTTCTGGTTTTTCTTCTTCTTCTTCGTCTTCTTCTTCTGGTTTTTCTTCTTCTTCTTCTTCTTCTGGTTTTTCTTCTTCTTCTTCTTCTGGTTTTTCTTCTTCTTCTTCTTCTGGTTTTTTTTCTTCTTCCTCTTCTGGTTTTCTTCTTCTTCTTCTTCTTCTGGTTTTTCTTCTTCTTCTACTTCTTCTGGTTTTTCTTCTTCTTCTTCTTCTTCTGGTTTTTCTTCTTCTTCTTCTTCTTCTGGTTTTTCCTCTTCTTCTTCTGGTTTTTCTTCTTCTTCTTCTGGTTTTTCTTCTTCTTCTGGTTTTTTTCTTCTTCTTCTTCTTCTTCTGGTTTTTCTTCTTCTTCTTCTTCTTCTTCTTCTGGTTTTTCTTCTTCTTCTTTTGGTTTTTCTTCTTCTTCTTCTTCTTCTTCTTCTGGTTTTTCTTCTTCTTCTTCTGGTCTTTCTTCTTCTTCTTCTGGTCTTTCTTCTTCTTCTTCTGGTCTTTCTTCTTCTTCTTCTGGTTTTTCTTCCTCTTCTTCTTCTTCCTCTTCTTTTGGTTTTTCTTTTTCTTCTTCTTCTTCTTCTTCCTCTTCTGGTTTTCTTCTTCTTCTTCTTCTTTTGGTTTTTCTTCTTTTTCTTCTTCTTCTGGTTTTTCTTCTTCTTCTTCTCTTCTTCTTCTGGTTTTTCCTCTTTTTCTTCTTCTTCTTCTGGTTTTTCCTCTTTTACTTCTTCTTCTTCTGGTTTTACTTCTTCTTCGTCTTCTTCTTCTGGTCTTTCTTCTTCTTCTTCTGGTCTTTCTTCTGCTTCTTCTTCTTCTGGTCTTTCTTCTTCTTCTTCTGGTTTTTCTTCTTCTTCTTCTTCTGGTCTTTCTTCTTCTTCTTCTTCTTCTTCTGGTCTTTCTTCTTCTTCTTCTGGTTTTTTTCTTCTTCTTCTGGTTTTTATTCTTTTCTTCTTTTCTACTTCTGGTTTTTCTTCTTCTTCTTCTTGCTTTTCTTCCTCTTCTTCTTCCATTCAACTCACTTAAGAGCATAGAAAAAGAAAAAAAGGGGGGGGGGGTACCCCCTCCCTGCCATGCTAGGCAATTTGTTGTTAGTGATCATATTTTTTCCCACGGCCAAGTTTTGGGTGATGTGGTCGGTATCACGACAGGCCGCCTTTAATTCCAATAAAAATCTCTGGTACCCATTTTTAGAGACTGGGAGAAACCCCCAGCCTTGTCGGTTGGGAAAGAAAATTCAGACACTTCTGAGAATCGAACCCGGGCCCCTTCCGATCAGAAAGCGAGCATTGATCTTCAACAAACACTTCTCAAGGCAGTCACCTCTGTTCGTGCCATGTTTTCCATAGCCTCTTCATCTCTGCCGCCCCTCTATTTTCGGAGTGTATTTTGTAAAAGTAAAGTAAAAGTAAAGTACCCCCGTCACGCCAAGTGACGTATAGGGAATATGGTGTTAGTGACCATACGTTTTACAGACCTTCGGCACAAGATTTTTGGGGTAATGTGGTCGGTATTACGCCCGTGCAGCTTTACTTTCCCAGAAAAATATCCGGTACCCATTAAAGGCTGGGTGATCCCGGAAGCCGTCGGTTGGGATCGAACCCTACCTCTTGTCCTTTGTAGTCCAGTTCACAAACCTTTTGGCCGTTTAGTAATTCCAAAAACTGGGCTTGTTCATTCAAATAATAAAATAAATATCAACCACGTGCTGAAGTCGGATGTGTTGGGCCGAAAGGCCGAAAGTTATACTGCAAACCACAACACAACGGTGACACGCCCACTTAACGTCCTTTTAAGGGCGGGTGATGAAGAGGTGTACTCCTTTAATCATCAGGCGAACGCAAGCAAGCAAATATCAAAAACTATTAATAAAAGAGAACCGTGATAGCTCGCTGGTTAGTGAACTGGATTACTATCAAGTGCAACATGATATTCAATCAGATATGTGTTGTTATCACATTTTAATATCAAAACCAGTCCTTGGTGTCAGACTGAAGCACAATGAGAGAATATATCCATCACGTTAATGAAATGTGTTAGATTCATGGCAGAAAACAGAATAAGAGAAAAGGCTTTGTTCTTCTTCTATCCTTCCTCCATTGCCGTTGGCGTCGAGGGGAGATACAATCTGCGATTCTTTGCTCTTCTGTTGGGCTCTTCTGGTGTTATCCCTCCTAGTGACTCTAGTATTCCCTTTATCCATCTCCTTCTCGGTCTTCCTCTTAATCTGGCGTTTTCGTAGCGTTTGTTTATGGCTCTTTGACTCATTGTTATTGTTGAGAAGAAATGTCAGAAGTAATTAATTGAAAAAAAGGCAAGAAATAATTCCAGATACTGAATGCATAAACAAAGTAAGCAACGTTTTCTATGTCAAAACATCAGAAGAAGAGAGCAATAAGAAGACCAAGGAATAGATGGTAAGACGGAATAAAAGACATATGCAAGAAAGAAAACATCTGTATCTTAGTAGCGTCCAAGGTAGTGAGATTCGATGTCTATACCCCTTGGATAAGGATAATAAACAAGAGGTCCCGTGTGCACTCGCGCACGTAAAAGAATATTGGGTAGTTAAAGATCGAAAGTGGTAATAAACAATGTCGACTGCCCGGGCAAAATTGTCAGCAAAGATTAACCCATCCCGATTGACCCCAGGCGTACTACAGAGTTCGTGCACGTCAGGATTCTCCTCAGAGGCTCTCTATTTTTTTAGAGGAAAATCGGAGCACCTAAGGTTAACAACACCTAACAGTTAACGGTCCGTTGTGCAGTGATGATGATCCTAACATAACATAACATAACATAACATTACATAACATCCAGATACGCCCAAGAAAGAAACTACATCTAAAAGGGAAGTGACTAAAAGAACAAGCAATACTTCTACACATATTTTATTATATTATATATTCCTACTTTCTCCTGCAACGAATCAAGGCTACAGCATATGGACAACAGAAAGAAAGAATTGAATTCATAAAAAAACAAAAGATATAAACACAAATATTTGCAGATATTACAACAGAGAAGTAATGAAATAAATTTGTCGCTGAAAGTCAACGGTCGTGGGTACTACACCCACGCCTGCATACTAAGTGATTCGACAAGTATGATAAGAAAAGTGGAAGCGGAATCTGAACGGAGGCAATGTGTAGAGTCGTTGCAGAGTCAAAAATACGTACAGTCACCTTTGTCTACGTTCATGGACATACGGGAGTACGGGGAAATAAATGAGCGGACAGGTTGGCTATCTGTGCTGTCGTTGAAGACGGTCAACCAATGGATCATGTGGACACCATCAATGCCCTCTGAGATGTGGGAAAGGCACAGAACGTCGATAACCATGTGTCCACGTCACTCCTTCGGATGAAAGAGATGGGAGTTAAGATGGCACAGCCAGAAACGAGAAACTTAGTGGGCGTGTAAGAAGACTTATCAACCAACACAGAACTGGAGTCGTCAGTCGCTGGACACTGAGGGACTTGCTGAGGAGGGGATCTGAGCACCTATGGACATGTTCCGAGTCTAATGATGATAACTCGCAAATAACTCAATAACAATAACAATCAAAATAAATAAAACACAATGAGTTATCAACAAACGCTACTTTGATATTGGATGAAAAGGCTGAGCAGGAGAGAGATAAAATGATAAAATGGTATAGACACAAGGAAACAACACCAAAAAGGGACCAGACAAGAGCAGACAGATTAACTATACCCGTCTCCACTTTGAAAATCAACACCAAATTGAGAAAATCAACATTTATTAAATTTCTCAGAAAAAAAAAACAGAAATCACACTACCCACAAAACACGCCAGACAAAGTGTCAGAACCTTATTGATTCAGGAACAGGAACGTGTGCACTTCTTGCTGTTTGCAACTTTCACACTTCATTTCTTTCAAATTTGCGCGGGGTAGCCAAAGATCTGTCAAATCTCTCTCTTCATGTCCAGTGCCTAGTTTTTGCTCACAATTCTTCTTCCGGTCATGACAGCTCCGTTTCTTTGAATCTAAACAACATCCAGAGACAAGTCCTTTCATTTCCATAAAAGAACATTCCAGACAACAGCAGCGTGTTTTAATGATTGCAACAGCTCTCAATCATTCCATGTTGGGATTGAATTATGTGCAATCATCAATCAACAAAGGCTGCAATAAATGGTTGACGTTTCCACTTTTCATAATGTCGCAAAAGTGACTTTAAGAACGACTATCTTTATCGTCACTTGTTTCCATTTTTCGTCTTCTTCCCCTCATGAATTTGTGAAAGTAAAGCCATCAATCTCTTTATCAAAACTAACGGCTTGTCCTAGAATATTACCGTTACTATAAAACTAACGGCCTGTCCTAGAATATTACCGTTACTATAAAACTAACGGCCTGTCCTAGAATATTACCGTTACTATAAAACTAACGGCTTGTCCTAGAATATTACCGTTACTATAAAACTAACGGCTTGTCCTAGAATATTACCGTTACTATAAAACTAACGGCTTGTCCTAGAATATTACCGTTACTATAAAACTAACGGCTTGTCCTAGAATATTACCGTTACTATAAAACTAACGGCCTGTCCTAGAATATTACCGTTACTATAAAACTAACGGCTTGTCCTAGAATATTACCGTTACTATAAAAGTAACGGCCTGTCCTAGAATATTACCGTTACTATAAAAGTAACGGCCTGTCCTAGAATATTACCGTTACTATAAAACTAACGGCCTGTCCTAGAATATTACCGTTACTATAAAACTAACGGCCTGTCCTAGAATATTACCGTTACTATAAAACTAACGGCCTGTCCTAGAATATTACCGTTACTATAAAACTAACGGCCTGTCCTAGAATATTACCGTTACTATAAAACTAACGGCCTGTCCTAGAATATTACCGTTACTATAAAACTAACGGCCTGTCCTAGAATATTACCGTTACTATAAAAGTAACGGCCTGTCCTAGAATATTACCGTTACTATAAAACTAACGGCCTGTCCTAGAATATTACCGTTACTATATAGTTTGATTTTCAGTGGAATCGATGAGGACTATTTATGTTATTCAGCTATTTCGTTTTGAAATGCCAGACCCTACACTATGACAGGAAGCAGCCTGAGAGATAAGATCAGAAACGAAGAACTGAGATAAAAGCTAGAAATAATTCTCGCAATAGAATCTACAGAGCAGAGATAGACTCAAGATGCAACAAAGCTTGTCAAATCATTGGTCTGCTATCACCACTATTGTCCTACAAGGAAATAACTCTAGTGGCAAAAGTGGCATTCAACACTACAATTTTCATCCCAACGTTGTGCTATCAATGGCTGTCCTGGAAAGACATTAAATTCGATCCCGCTTCGGACCATATATTGTTCTTTGTTTTTTTCTGTTGTTGTTTGTCTGTCAATATTTCTGAGTGCTAACACATACTTCTTCGTTCTATTATATTATTCCCTATTATCGCCTCGGAAGTTCCCTATATAATAACATTTATTTATTATTATTTGTATCCAGTATATAACCACTGGAAACTACTATTCGTGCTGTTTCGTCCTATAAATGTTTGTCTGCAACACAAGTATTCAGCCCTACAGGGAGATACTTGCATTAATAGGAAAGTACAGATATACAATTTATTTCCGATCTGTGATCGTAAGCCTATGCTATAGTCATGAGAACGCCTTCGTGTAAGACACTGCTTACAATAGCCAATTTTTTAGTTGGCTGCGTGGCAGTGTACCAAGCATTCGGCTTTTCGTGGCAAGGCGCGGTGCCACTGAGTACGGGTTCGATCCCGCTTCGGACCATATATTGTTCTTTGTTTTTTTCTGTTGTTGTTTGTCTGTCATTATTTCAGAGTGCTAACACATACTTCTTCGTTCTATTATGACAAATATGTGTACCCAAAAGATTAGAAATGTTGAACAGTTAACGGTCGAAACAACGGTAATGGGCTGAAACAGAAAATATCGTTAGTCAATGCAGGGTCACATTCATTAATGGATGCTTACGCAGAATAAAAGGATGGAACGTGCTGAAGTCGGATGTGTTGGGCCGAAAGGCGCAAATATAAGTTATACTGCAAACCACAACACAACGCAGACACGTCCACTTAACGTCCTTTTAAGGACGGATGACGAAGAGGAATTCTACAGTCTACGAATACTTTAGTCATCGGGCGAATGCAAGCAAGCAACGAAAAGAATGGAAATGGCAGGACAAATTCACTAACATAGAATTATGGAAATGTACCAGTCAAATACCTGTGGATAAAGAGATACAGCGAAGATGATGGCGCTAGATAGGACACACACTGCGGAAGCCAACTGAGAGTATTATACAACAGGCCCTTTTTTGGAATCCCCAAGGAAAAAAAAACAAATAGGAAGACCAAATTATTCTTCGAGGATACAGGTGGAAGCAGAGATGAAGAAGATGGGGAAAACATGGAATGATCTTAATAGAATGGCAAGAAAAAGAACGACTTGGAAAGTGTTTGTTGACGACCTATGCTCCACGGGGAGCTGAAAGGTAGAAGAAGAATACAAGGTTACGTGACGAATATGCGCAGTGAATGATTGATTCATATAATAGACAGAGGAGGGTGCCTCCCCCCCCCCCCCACACAAAGAGTCGAAAAGTGGATTATAGAAAAGTGGTGAGAGTTATGTAGAAAAGTGATAACTGAGACATGAAGAAAGAAATTATCGAAGAGCTTCCTTAATGCTTGTGGTAGCATAATCATCATCATGCGCCATGCCGGTTGGTGTAAATCATATGTCCTTCCACCTCACAATTCTCTGTCCACAGTGCGTCGTTTCAATTCTGAGAATCCAGGCCGACATGCATGTTGATTGTGTACCATGCCACGACACCAAGTTATCTAGTATCTTTTCTCTTTGTCTTCTTCTTAGTACTGGTACTATTATTATTACAATTATTACTTTTATTAGTACTATTACTATTATTAATATTATTATTTGTACTGGTACTGTTATTATTACTATTATTACTATTATTAGGGGTAGAGTTCTGCCCTACCAAAGGAGGAATAAGACGTCTCCTTTCCTCCGCTTTTCTTCGGGACGTCCTTAGGCAAGATGTAGCTCCCGTTTAGCCCCCCTATCAGGGTTATGTGAAGCCATTGGAGCAGGTGGTGGATGGTGTTGTGGGAGCAGCCGACAAGTAGTGCCGATTATGGTCCCCACACCGCGATGGCAGGCAGAGGATCTCATGTATAGAGACAATGGCTGCGATCTCCGACTAGTACAGTCACTAAGAAGAAGGAAAGGAATGGCTAACTACCTTCTTATATTGCCTAGACTAATCATGACAAATCACAATTTAATATCTACATTTCTCAGAAGAATGTTAAAAGTTCCCTGGACAGCTAAAAATACCAATGAGGAAGTTCTCAAAGAGGCCAACACAAAAAGGCAGCTCCTAAAAAACATCAGAAAGAAACAATCAACATTTTTCGGGCACAGCATGAGAAGAGGAAAGTTGGAATATTTGGTTACAACTGACAAAATAAAAGGAAAGAGAGATCGTGGACGACAAAGAGAGAAAATACTGGATAGCTTGGTGTCGTGGAAAACAGTCAACAACAGAACTGATACGATGCACTGTAGATAGAAGATTGTGGAGGGACATGATCTGTTGCGCCAACCGCTATGGCATGTGATGATGATGAGTGCTATAGATATTATTACTATTATTAGTACTGTTACTATTATTATTAATATTATTATTATTACTGTTGTTAGTACTGGTACTATTATTACTATTATTAGTACTGGTACTATTGTTATTATTATTATTATTAATGGTACTATTAACTCTGGAGGCAAAACGAGCACTATACAATACAATCTTCATCCCAGCGTTGTGCTACCAATGCCAGACCTGGACCCTAGAAGCAGATAGGAAAAATGACCTCTACAGAGATGAAATGTGTTAGACGAATGACAGGAAACAGTCTGAGAGACAAGATCAGAAATGAAGAACTGAGAAAAAAGCTAGGAATAGCCCCCGCCATAGAATATATAAAGAAACAACAGATAAAATGGTTTGGCCACGTGACAAGGCAGAAAGAACAAAACACAACACAACGGGCCTTCAACGGACGTTGTGAGAACACCAGACCCAAGGGTCGACCACGAAAAAGATGGATGGATGGAATATTAGAAGCCTTAGGAAACATAACAGCAACAGAGACGAACAGAAGAGCAAAAGACCGCAAATTATATCTCCCCTCGACGCTGAAAGGCAGATGAGGAAGGAAAGAAGAAGAAGAATGGTACTATTATTACTATCATTAGTAATGGTACTATTATTATTATTAGTAGTAATGGTACTATTACTATTATTATTAGTACTGGTACTATTATTATTATTATTAGTAATGGTACTATTATTACTACTATTACTGTTATTAGTACTGGTACTATTATTACTATTATTAGTACTATTACTATTAATATTATTACTATTATTACCCTGATATTTAGCTAGTTTAAATATATGCTGCTCCTCTACCCTGGATTCGAATGGCACAATACCTGCAAGGTAGTAAAATTAAAATTACTAAGTACGTGTATCTTACCGATTGAAACTTACGGTTGTGAATCATGGACAGTCGCAAACAGCAAGGAAGGAAATTGATTCATTCGAAACAAAATACTACAGAAAAATCCTTAAGATACCTTAGGTAATGAAAAAGAACAATAAAGACATATTAAAAGATTTAACCATTAAAAAGAACTGGCTTATAAACAAAATTCTACAGAGGAAATTTAAATACTATGGCCACGCCAAAAAACACTGGAAAGAATAGTAATAATGAAAGGTATGGTTCCTGGGCGACGCATTGGGGTAGACCAAGAAGAAGGGTTTCAAGACATCAAGGAGACCTTAAACATGACAACAGAAGAAGTGGGAAATCTGGTTGGAGACACAGACGGGCTGTGATGAATGTAACGTTCTGTGGGAGATCTGGCTAGAGACAGATTTTTCATTTCAAATGGGCTGTGGTGAGTGCAACGTTCTGTTGGAGATCTGGCTAGAGACAGATTTTCTCAAACGGGCTGCGGTGAATGCAACGTTCTGTGGGAGATCTGGTTAGAGACAGAGATTTTTTCAGACGGGCTGTGATGAATGCAACGTTCTGTGGGAGATCTGGTTAGAGACAGAGATTTTTTCAGACGGGCTGTGATGAATGCAACGTTCTGTGGGAGATCTGGTTAGAGACAGAGATTTTTTCAGGCGGGCTGTGATGAATGCAACGTTCTGTGGAAGATCTGGCTACAGGCAGAGATTCTTTCAGACGGGCTGTGTTGAATGCAACGTTCTGTGGGAGATCTGGCTAGAGACAGAGATTCTTTCAGACGGGCTGTGGTGAATGCAACGTTCTGTGGGAGATCTGGCTAGAGACAGAGATTCTTTCAGACGGGCTGTGGTGAATGCAACGTTCTGTGGGAGATCTGGCTAGAGACAGAGATTCTTTCAGACGGGCTGTGGTGAATGCAACGTTCTGTGCTTGATTTTCTGTAACGCAAGTTGTCTTGACTTTCTGTCTTAATCTTTCAGATCAAATTATCGAACATCTTATGAGAGAGAAAGAACGTTGCATGGAGCTGGAAAAGGAAATGCAGGAAGAAAGAAATAAGAGAGGTATTTTATTATGTTCTTGCCCTTTATTTTATAGTATCAGCTTTCTTTTAACAAGATCTTTCTGATTACTTCTGTCGTTTGCCGTATCTTCTAATCGTTTCTGTTTTATTATTATTTGCGTCCCGTGTTTGCCTCACGGCTTCGCATTCATGTGTTTTTTTGGGCTTTCCCTGTTTCAACTTTCCCTGTGGGTTCCTGGTGAAAGCATCTCTGGTAATGTTTTTAAGATAATCATCACTGCACACCGGACAAATCCATAGGTGCTCTGATATCCCTCGTCGAGAATCTCGAGAAAATCCGAGGATAATCCAGGTCGACATGCACGTACTCCGTAGCACGGCCTGGCATCCACGGTGTGGCCAGGATTTTTGCTGATAATTTACCCCGAGAAGCGGCCATATTTAAAGGTCCATTCTTTTCAATGTTAACTACCTAGGGTTATTTAATGTGCGCGAATTCGCACGGGACTTCCTCGTTATCCGAAAGGGCTAGACATAGGATCTCACTACCCAAGAGATCATGGGAGGGCATCGTCACACTGATGAATTTTTCATATTTTTGAAAAAAAAAAAAAAAAATCACTGTTGCCTTTACTGAGCTTTGAATCCGGTCGACGTCGTTTCTCTCTGACCCCTTTCCCCCCCCCCCCCCCCCCAAAAAAAAAAAAAAGAAAAAAAAAAAAACAACGAAAACTAGTAACTAGCTCTAGAAGTATGTGTGATGTCCATTTCCACAGTCGTTTTCTTATTTTCGGTTTATTTGCTCTTTGTCGTATCTCATCTTTTTTTTTATGCATAGTAGACTTCAGTGGTTAGTGAACTGGACAACAAAGGGCAAGGGGTAGGGTTCGATCCCAACCGACGGCTTCCAGGTTCACCCAGCCTTAAATGGGTACCGGATTTTTTTTTTCTGGGAAAGTAAATCAGCACGGGCGTAATACCGACCACGCTACCCCAAAAATCATGTGCTGAAGGTCTGTAAAATATAGGGTCACTAACACCATATTTCCCTATACGCCACTTGGCGTGACGGGGGTACTTAACCTTTTTTTTTTTTTTTACTATAGTAGACTATTATCCTTAAAAGGAGCTCATAAAACACATCAGAAAGAAACAATCAACATTTTGCGGGCACATCATGAGAAGAGGAAAGTTGGAATACTTGGTTACAACAGGTAAAATACAAGTAAAGAGAGATCGCGGACGACAAAGAGAGAAAATACTGGATAGCTTGGTGTCATGGAATGGCAATCAGTCAACAACAGAACTGATACGATGTACTGTAGATAGAAGATTGTGGAAGGACATGATCGCCTACGCCAACCGGTATGGCACATGATGCTGATGATGGCGATGTGTACACTATTGGAAGGAAGTGTTATAATGTTCACAATAAACAGTGTTTCTAATATTCCATAAATCCATCTTTTGCTCTTCTGTTCGCTTCTCCTACTGTTAAGTTTCCCAGTGTTTCTAATATTCCATAAATCCATCTTTTGCTCTTCTGTTCGCCTCTCCTACTGTTAAGTTTCCCAGTGTTTCTAATATTCCATAAATCCATCTTTTGCTCTTCTGTTCGCCTCTCCTACTGTTAAGTTTCCCAGTGTTTCTAATATTCCATAAATCCATCTTTTGCTCTTCTGTTCGCCTCTCCTACTGTTATGTTTCCCAGTGTTTCTAATATTCCATAAATCCATCTTTTGCTCTTCTGTTCGCCTCTCCTACTGTTAAGTTTCCCAGTGTTTCTAATATTCCATAAATCCATCTTTTGCTCTTCTGTTCGACTCTCCTACTGTTAAGTTTCCTAGTGTTTCTAATATTCCATAATTCCATCTTTTGCTCTTCTGTTCGCCTCTCCTACTGTTATGTTTCCCAGTGTTTCTAATATTCCATAAATCCATCTTTTGCGCTTCTGTTCGCCTCTCCTACAGTTATAATTCCTAGTGTTTCTAATATTCCATAAACCCACATTTTGCTCTTCTATTGCCATCCCTTGCTGTTGTGTTTCCTAGTGTTTCTAATATTCCATCAATCCATCTTTTTCATTGTCGGCCCTTGAGTCTCATGTTCTCCAAATGCTTTTAAAATTGCAAGTTGTGTTTTGGTCTCTTTCTATCTGTCCTGCAGTTTTGAGCATAAAACTTGTAATGTTTGGACTGGTTTCAGTCTAACCTAGGCCATATTAACACCATATAAGAACACACATGTACTATAGTAACCTGAAATACTCACCATCCTTCCACATTTACTACAGTAACCTGAAATACTCGCCACCCTTCCACATTTACTACAGTAACCTGAAATACTCACCATCCTTCCACATTTACTACAGTAACCTGAAATACTCACCATCCTTCCACATTTACTACAGTAACCTGAAATACTCTCCATCCATCCACATTTACTACAGTAACCTGAAATACTCACCATCCTTCCACATTTACTACAGTAACCTGAAATACTCACCATCCTTCCACATTTACTACAGTAACCTGAAATACTCTCCATCCATCCACATTTACTACAGTAACCTGAAATACTCACCATCCTTCCACATTTACTACAGTAACCTGAAATACTCTCCATCCTTCCACATTTACCACAGTATCCTGAAATACTCGCCATCCATCCACATTTACCACAGTAACCTGAAATACTCGCCATCCTTCCACATTTACTACAGTAACCTGAAATACTCGCTATCCTTCCACATTTGCGACCATCTAGCGACCACTAACGCCAGCAGCATTGTTTAGCAGCGGGCTACCTGCCCTCTTCGATCCTTACTCACTCGGCCTGACTGAATAGTCTGTTTCTCGGAGTACCACTAGTGGGTGGAGCACGGTCCTGATCAGTTCCTGTTGTTCATCGATCTCGATGCGTGCAGTCAACTATGGGTTGCTGATCGTTCTTGACTCAGTGCTGGATAGGTGCCTTGGCCCCGATTTGTTAAAACAATTCTCAAAATATTTTTAAAAACACATTTTTCTTCTGCGCCACAAATGCCAGACCTGGACCCTAGATGCAAGAAAAATAAGAAAAAATAACCTCTACTGAGATGAAATGTGTTAGACGAATGACACGAAACAGTCTGAGAGATTGGATCAGAAATGAAGATTTGCGAAAAAAAATCTAGGAATAACCCCAGCCATATAATATATAAAGAAACAACAGATAAAATGCTTTGGTCAAGTGACAAGGCAGAAAGATCAAAACAGAACACAACAAGCCTTCAATAAACGTTGTGAGAACACCAGACCCAATAGCCGATCACGGAAAAGATGTATTGATGGAATATTAGAAACAGTAGGAAACATAACAACAGCAGAGGCGAACAGAAGAGCAAAATGACTGCAAATTATATCTCCTCTCGACGCTGAAAGGCAATCGAGGAAGGAAAAAAGGAGAAGTGTTTCTTTAAATTTATTACCTATTTCGAATTTTAAAAAAATATATTTTCAAAAGGTATAATTTTAAATAACTGTGGAATTCCCCTGGCGTATCTTTTTTCTCCTTTTTAACAAAAAGTATCTCTCAATTGCCAGTTTGAAAAAAACTTGATTAAAATAACACATGCCAATAGCAATTATCTGAACGATAAAAAAAACAAAAACAAACAAACATTGCTAATTTCTACAAACTAAATGCGCAAAAAAAAAAAAAAATGGCCACTAATTTAAAAATGCCCATGTTTCTGCACCATACAGAATGTTGAGAATATGTAACATCTTACTATTCTTAGATTTAGTCCTTGTGTTATTTGTTTTGATGTTAGTATATTTTTCATGACATTAAAATTACTTTTTGCCATTCCTGTTATTTTGTTTATTTCAGTTTAACATTTTCCATCACTGGTTATAGTATGTCCCAGGTAGTTGTAGCTCTGAACTGTTTCTAGGTTATTCCTTCAATTTCCACTCACTGTAGCTAATGTGTGTTCTTATATGGTGTTAATATGGTCTAGGTAAGATGGAAACAAAGATAAAAAAACATCACTAGTTTTCTGCTCAAAACTTCAGGATAGAGAGCAAGAGACTACAACACAGCAGATGACTTTTGAAAAGTTTGGAGAACACATAACTCAAGGACCGACAATGAAAAATGTGGATTAATGGAATATTAAAAACTAGGAAACATAACAAAAAAATGGCAACAGAAGAGAAAAAGGTGGATTAATAGAATATTATAAACACTAGGAAACATAACAGCAGGAGATGCCAACAGAAGTGGAAAAGATGGATTGATGGAGTATTAGAAACACTAGAAGAAATAACAGCAGGAGATGCTAACAGAAGTGGAAAAGATGGATTAATGGAATGTTACAAACACTAGGAGACATAAAAGCAGGAGATGCTAACAGAAGAGCAAAAGATGGAGTAATGGAATATTAGAAACACTAAGAAATATAACAACAGGAGTTTCCAGCAGAAGTGCAAAAGACCGTAAATAAATTATATCTCCCCTCGACGCTGGAAGGCAAATAAGAAAGGAAAGAAGGAAAAGTTCATTCGTTAGGTTAGCATCCCCATGAAGCGCTCTGTCGCTACTTTATTTCTTCTTCTTTCCTTCCACTTTTGTCTTTTCAGCGTCGATGGGAGATACATTTTCTTGTTTTTTTTTCCTCTTCTGTTGTTATGTTTCCTATTGTTTTTAATATTACGACGAAACATCTTTTTTGTTGTAGGCCCTTGGGTCTGGTGTTGTCGCAACGTTTATTGAAGACTCGTTGTGTTGTGTTTTGAAATTACTGCCTTGTCACGTGGCCAAATCATTTTATCTGGTGTAGCTTTTTTTTCTAAGTTCTTCATTTCAGCTCTGAGGCTGTTTCCTGTCATTCGTCTAACACATTTAATCTCAGTAGAGGTTATTTTTCTTATTGTTCTTGTATCTAGGGTCCAGGATTGGCATTGCTAACACAACGTTGGAAGGAAGATTGCGTTGTATAGTGCCCTTTTTGCCTATAGAGTTATTTCCTTGTTGGACAATATTGGTGATAACTGTCGAATTATTTGTCAAACCTTTGTATCCTGAGTCTCTGCTGTTTGCGAAAATCTAACCCTCTTAATTATTTTTTAAAATTCATCAGTGAAAGAGTCCTGCGTCTACAGATTTCAGTCATTCATGAAACGGATGCGTTACTGGACAATTCCAGTTTGTGACACCAAATGAACTTGTGAAAATTTTTTTCCATTTAGTTCATTTTTTTATGTTAATAAAAAAAAACGAACTCATAATCAAACTTTCAAAAGGAAAAAAAAACAACTTATCATCATCATCAAGTACCGGGCCTAGTGGCGTAGGTGATCATGTCTCTCCACAACTTTCGATCTCGGCAGCTATTTATCATTTCTGTTGTTGACCTTCTGCCATTCTCTTAAGCTGTCTGGTATTTTTTCTCTTTGCTTCCCTCTATTTCTTTGTCCCTCAATTTTTCCAGTTATTACAATTTATTCAAGTTGTTCTCTTCTCATTGCATGGCCAAAAAATGATGATTGTCTCTTCCTAACATTGAAAATTAGCTCTCTTTTTGCTTTGACCTCTCTCAGAACCTCTTCATTACTCTTCTTAGCTGTCCATGGTACTCTCAACATTCTTCTGTAAAACCACATTTCTACAGACTCCAGTGATTTTCTTGTCTGTTGCCCTATTGTCCATGACTCGCATCCATATGTTAAGACTGGAAAAACAACTTATAAATGTTTTATAAAATTGATACTTTCTGTTATGAAACATACATTTATTAAAATCATAAATACTGACACGGTTGAAACTAGATCAATAAGAATACAAGAGAAGACACTAAACATAGTTATAGAACATCAAGTTATAAAACAAGTAAAAAACTTTAAATATGCGGGGACAACAATCTCTGAAGTTGGTAAAATCGACAAAGAAACAAAAATCCGAAGCAACGAGGCAAACCAAATATTGGGACAGCTATCTCCTATTCTTAAACACAAAGAAATACCTGTTACATCCAAGACACATCTTACACAGAGTATATTCATTCCAACATTGTGCTAACATTGCCAAACATGGTTATTTAGAACTAAGCATAAAAGAAAGCTTGTCACCACAGAGATGAGATGTCTGAGAAAACCTGTGACCAGAAAAGACAGAATCAGAAATGATATTATAGGAGAAATTGTAGACATTGAGCCTATTCAACTCCTCATACTTATCATCCTATTCTTCATTATCAGCATCATTATCATCATCCTATACTTTATCATCATCATCATCATCTTTTTTTATTTTTCATCATCTTCTTCGTCTTCCTCTTCTTCGCCTTGTCCTACTTTTTCTTCATTATCAACGTCTTCATCATTATCATCACCATCATCGTTATCATCATTATCATTATTTTCATATTCGTCATCATCCTTTTCTTTTTCTCCGTCATCCTTTTTTTCTTCTTATTATTATTCATCTTCCTCTTCGTCTTCATCATCATCGCCTTTGATCCTAAGCTACATACATAAGCAACAAATAAACTGGTTTGCACATCTAGAAAGAATGTCAGGTGATGCCTTACCATATAAAGCTTATGTTAAAGGAGAAGAATGGAGAAGAGCAAGAGACAGATCCTTGAGACTCAAATGAGAACCAGGAGAGGCGAAGAAAGAAAGAAGTGCACGTTATATTTCTAAAATACGTAAATAAACAAGACAACTAAATAAAGAAAGAAAGAAACAAGAAAAGAAACAAACAAACAACGAAGCATCACACGGGTGTTATATTTTTGAAATACGTAAATAAATAAAACAATTAAGGAAAGAAAGAAAGAAAGAAGCATTACATTATATTTATAAAATACGTAAATAAACAAGACAACTAAAGAAAGAAGCATCACCCATTATGTTTCTAAAATACGTAAATAAACAAGACAACTAAAGAAAGAAAGAAGCATCACCCATTATGTTTCTAAAATACGTAAATAAACAAAACAACTAAAGAAAGAAAGAAGCATCACCCATTATGTTTCTAAAATACGTAAATAAACAAGACAACTAAAGAAAGAAAGAAGCATCACACATTATGTTTCTAAAATACGTAAATAAACAAGACATCTAAAGAAAAAAGCATCACACATTATATTTCTAAAATACGTAAATAAACAAGACAACTAAAGAAAGAAAGAAGCATCACATTATATTTCTAAAATACGTAAATAAACAAGACAACTAAAGAAAGAAGCATCACACATTATATTTCTAAAATACGTAAATAAACAAGACAACTAAAGAAAGAAGCATCACCCATTATATTACTAAAATACGTAAATAAACAAGACAACTAAAGAAAGAAAGAAGCATCACACATTATGTTTCTAAAATACGTAAATAAACAAGACAACTAAAGAAAGAAAGAAGCATCACCCATTATGTTTCTAAAATACGTAAATAAACAAGACAACTAAAGAAAGAAAGAAGCATTACACATTATGTTTCTAAAATACGTAAATAAACAAGACAACTAAAGAAAGAAAGAAGCATCACACATTATGTTTCTAAAATACGCAAACAATGAAGACAACTAAAGTATTGATAACAAACAGCCGCGTGTACCTCTCCAGTAGCTCTCACCAGACCCACTCAAAATTCCACAAACAACATGGCGACGTAGACCAGATTAGACCACTGCATACTTTCTCTAGGCCAGATTTTCTTTGTATCAAATTGCCACGTGATGAAAGCTAAAATAATTATGAGCAGAAGTTTTTTGGCCTGCCCGTGGTTATTTTTGTATTAACTGGGCTTTTTTTTATTTTTAGAGCTGAATTTGTGATAAGTGTAGCCATGTAGTGAAATATATTGTTGCTTATACTGGGATGTCCTGTCTACAGTGACGTCATTCTGCTCTAAAGTCTCAATTCTAAAGTCTAAAGTCTTGATGCAATATACGTCACTTTTTTTTTTTTTTTGCTTAAATATGTAATTTAGTTCACTTTTTTTTTTCAAATGTAATCTAATTCACTTCTGTTTTTTTTTATATATATTCAATTTAGTTGACCTGTTTATTTTATGTAATTTAGTTCACTTCTGTTTTTATGTGTAATTTAGTTCACTTGATTTGTTATGTAATTTAGTTCTTTTATTTAAATAAAAAATATAATTTAGTTCTTCTGTTTTTTATGTAATTTAGTTCACTTTTGTTTTTTTTATGTAAATTATTTCAATTTTCTTGTTTTATGTAATTTAATTCACCATTTTTATGTTTAAAATAAAACAAAAAACTAACATTCATAAAGGGAGAAAAAAACGTATGAAAGTTTGATCAAATTGACACCTTCTGTTATGAAACATAAATTGATTAAAACCATAAATATTATCACGACAGAATCGTAATCAAGCGACCGACAAAATAGGACACTAAACATAGCTATAGAACATCACGTTATAACATTTTGGACTTTAGATTAAACGCTGTTTAGCTTACTTTCAAAAAGAGACATGCTTCAGTCAACCAAGATGTAGAAATGGGTATGTGAATGAAAAAAATTGCAGATTCTTCTTCTCCTTTATCAACCTCTTCATCATTATCATTACCATTATTCATTATCTTCATCGTCATCATTGTTGCAGAAGCTACTGAGTTAGGTGATATGTGCACACCGTGAGCTGTGTGTTTCATCCGTTTTGATCATGTTTCGATATTCCAATTGTTTACAATGAATGATGATATCGTATGACAGGGAACTGTTGGCTGTGTTCACTTTCTGTGCGGTTTCGCCTTATGTCTTTTGGCGTGTGCTGAGACTGCTATGATGGGGACTACAGCTACGTTTCTATGTTTGGAAGATGAGTTAGTAATTCGGATGACTCCACTGTTACGGGCGGTTGAGCAATTATGTATTTTAATTCGTTTGCAGTGATACCGGGGCCTTCCATAACCAAAGAACCAAAAAATCATCGTCATCAATCTCATTTTCTTCTTTTTCATCATTTTCTTCTTCTTCCTCTTCTTCTTCTTCATCATTAACCTCTTCATCATTATTATCATTATCATCACTATCATCATCATTATCTTTTTATGGGGGCCTCGGTAGCCTAATTGAGAAAACCACCCACTCGGCTACCGACGTTCGGACAACCCTTGTTCGATTCCCGCTGGGAGCAGTGTGAATTGTACTCGTGGTTGGAAAAAAAAATACCCCCACTGTCGACCCAGCCACTGGCAGAAATAGGTACCAGGATAATACTCTGGGCAGGTGAGGAATGCCGCCTCGCATCGTGAATTTCGATGCTTGATGTAACACTATCCAGAAGTTTGCGAACATTTCTGGATAGGCGGCCGAGCACATATGGGTGGAAACTCGCGTGGTGAGACCCCGATTCAAGCCTCGTACTTTAACTTTACTTTACTTTTATCTTCATCTTCAACGCCATCAGCATCCAATTCATCATCATCATCATCACCATCACCATCATCATCATAATCTTTTTTTTTATTTTTCATCATCTTTTTCTTCTTCCTCTTCTTCTCCTTCTTCTCCTACATTTTCTTCATTATCAGCATCTTCAACATTATCACGATCATTATCATCACCATCATCGTTATCATCATTACCATTATTATTATTTTCATCTTTGTCATCATCCTTTCCTTTTTCTCTGTCATCACATCATCATCCCCATTAACTTCATCATCATCCTTTTTTTCTTCTTCTTGTTATTCATCTTCTTCTTCGTCTTCATCATCATTATCATCATCTTATTTTTCTTCAACTACTTTCTTGTCCGCTTCTGTGTAGACCATTTTCATAACTCAAATGTCGTGTGTACAAAGAAATCACTGGCAGTTCTAGATTGGTCACAACTTCAGTTATCTTGTCCAAGTTTTGTTGTTTGCCCAACACACACTATGACAACCACTCATTTCATTCAGTATGTGTGCCAATATGATTACTAAGGTAATTACGGTGTCTGCCTTATAAACACGTTGCATTTATTCAGGCAAATTTACGTTCGTGTTTCTTAGTAATAACATTAGAAAGCCAAATTTGTTTGCACTTAATAAACGGTCATCTAAATGAAAGTTTTATTGTACCTAAAATTACGGCAAATTTGACCAAATCTAACCTAAAAAATATGCAGTTAAGCCTCCAATTTGGTCAAAATATGACCTACACAAAAATTATAATCAAAATATTAACTACACCTAAATTATAGTCAAAATATGACCAACACTTAAATTATAGTAAAAATATGTCCTACACCTAAATTATAGTCAAAATATGTCCTACATCTAAATTATAGTCAAAATATGTCCTACACCTAAATTATTGTCAAAATATGACCAACACCTAAATTATAGTCAAAATATGACCTACACCTAAATTATAGTCAAAATATGACCTACACCTAAATTATAGTCAAAATATACATTTATATGAGCAATAAAAGAAGCGACAAGGTCTTCAGAATTTCATGAAACTTGCTGGGATTAACTTGAATTGTGAAGTTCTTGTTCATGAACAAATGTAACATGTCATACAATCCGAGCCGTATTTATTACTGTATTTTATATAATTGTTATTTATTATTCTTAGTTTTGCTCATAGTCACGCGTAGTGTTATGTTTGTAAGGAACACAGGGTGTAAGGAGTCACCCAAGGTCTCAAGACGTCTTCAGCTTTATGAGAAGGGGCGATTATGGGTAAAATGACGTCGGCCGTCTACTGCTCGCATAGCTGAACACGCCACAAACTGTGTGTGATTCCGGGGACTTCCTTTCTCAGTCCAAAGGCCCATTTTGGTGTCAAATTGTAGTCGTTTGTTATTTCAGTGACGCCATTTGGTGTTTCTATTTGCAGAATTCTTTCAACGTAGAGCTGGGAGTTTAAAGAGAGCGCTGAGATCGGAACCTCCGACGGTCACTAGAAGTCTTGCCCTCCACAAGACTGACTCCTCAGCAACAGAAACTAGCCCGCCGGAGTTTGTAATCAACTCACCAGGTAAAAATGTCATGGGTACAGCTTCAGGCCTCACCGGTTTAATCGATAGACAATTTATAGGAAACAAACATTGGGAGGCGACCCATAGAAATATGTACATTTTGATATTGGTTATTGGTTATGGAAGGCCTCGGTATCACTGCAAACGAATTAAAATCCATAATTGCTCAACCGCCCGTGCCAGTGGAATCATCCGAATTACTAACTCATCTCCCAAACAAAGAAAGGCAACTGTAGTCCCCATCGTACCAGTTGCAGCAAACGCCAAAAGACATAAGGCGAAATCGCGCAGAAAGTGAACACAGCCAACTGTTCCCTGTCATACGATATCATCATTCATCGTAAACAAGCGGGATATCGAAACAGGATCAAAACGGATGAGACACACAGCTCAAGGTGTGTACAGAGCACTTAACTCAGTAGCTCCTGCAACAATCCGGAGCCCTTCATTACGAGCGCACAGTCTGTTTAGGGATATATCATCTGATCGTCCATCATGAAAACATAGCATCTATAATAGTGGATGCACCCACAACATCAGATTCATCCTAAAGAACGCAGCCAAAAAGCACGAAACACCGTAGCGATGGCGCAGAGTGGAACCACAAAAGGCAGCCTTAGGTTGACCTGGCAGATTAACCGTGTTAAGGAGCTGTAAATTTTAAAGAAATTCTATCTATCTATCTATCTATCTATCTATCTATCTATCTATCTATCTATCTATCTATCTATCTATCTATCTATCTATCTATCTATCTATCTATCTATCTATCTATCTATCTATCTATCTATCTATCTATCTATCTATCTATCTATCTATCTATCTATCTATCTATCTATCTATCTATCTATCTATCTATCTATCTATCTATCTATCTATCTATCTATCTATCTATCTATCTATCTATCTATCTATCTATCTATCTATCTATCTATCTATCTATCTATCTATCTATCTATCTATCTATCTATCTATCTATCTATCTATCTATCTATCTATCTATCTATCTATCTATCTATCTATCTATCTATCTATCTATCTATCTATCTATCTATCTATCTATCTATCTATCTATCTATCTATCTATCTATCTATCTATCTATCTATCTATCTATCTATCTATCTATCTATCTATCTATCTATCTATCTATCTATCTATCTATCTATCTATCTATCTATCTATCTATCTATCTATCTATCTATCTATCTATCTATCTATCTATCTATCTATCTATCTATCTATCTATCTATCTATCAATCAGTCTGTCTGTCTGTCTGTCTGTCTGTCTGTCTGTCTGTCTGTCTGTCTGTCTGTCTGTCTGTCTGTCTGTCTGTCTGTCTGTCTGTCTGTCTGTCTGTCTGTCTGTCTGTCTGTCTGTCTGTCTGTCTGTCTGTCTGTCTGTCTGTCTATCAGCCTGCCCGCCCGCCTGCCTGCCTGTCTGTCTGTCTGTCTGTCTGTCTGTCTGTCTGTTTGTCAGTCAGTCTGTCTGTCTGTCTGTCTGTTGTAAAGATCTTTTATAACATCTCGCCATTTGTTTCTGTTCTGTGCAAGCAACTCTATCTCATTGAGGGAGCGGATTTAAGTAATTGGCGTCGAACAAATCCAACGGCATGTGGGAATATCATATCATATATGGATTTATCTAGTGTGCAGTAATAATCTGAACAACAAAAACAATATCGTTAACAAATATACAACTTTCAACCTTTTCTTGCAGATGATTCACAGAGTGAGAAGTCTTCTTGCAGAAGAGATGCTACAGAAGTTACCCACAGTCCCAGTCAGACATACCCAGGATCTAGTCCAGCCACGTTTTCATATCACACAGTTTTAGACCAATCGGATGTTTAGATGTGTTGACATGTGCTGTAGATTGGTGTGCGGTGCAATCACTTCTTCTTTCCTTCCTCATTTGCCTTTCAGCGTCGAGCGGAGATATAATTTACGGTCTTTTGCTCTTCTGTTCGCCTCTGCTGCTGTTATGTTTCCTAGTGCTTCTAGTATTCTATCTAATCATCTTTTTCGTGGTCGGCCCTTGGGTCTGGTATTCTCGCAACGTTTATTGAGAGCTAATTGTGTTGTGTTTTGATCTTTCTGCCGGGTCACATGGCCAAACCATTTTATCTGTTGTTTCTTTATATATTCTATGGCTGTGGCTATTCCTAGCTTTTTTCTCAGTTCTTCGTTTCTGATCTTATCTCTCAGATTGTTTCCTGTCATTCGTCTGACACATTTAATCTCAGTAGAGGTTATTTTCTTATTGTTCTTGTGTCTAGGGTGTAAATATATATGATGTAAACTGAAATGTATGTATCTGTGTGTTCGCGCATGCGTGGTTCATTAAAAATAAGCAATCCATGACATCATTTCTCCACTTCTGGGATCTGTCAGAGATTAGCTGAGAATAAAGGCAGCACGCACAATTAATTCGCAACGTACAGTGCAGAAGTTTTTTTTTTTTTTAAAACTGTTCTCAGATTAAAAACATTTGCTCCTACATAAATTAGGTAAATAAAAATATGAGGCGTGGAATCTTCGTCATATTTCGGTAACAATAGCATAACATTGCCCATTGCTAGTAGTTGTCCAAATAAAACTCTGGCTGCTGTCGCCGACAGCGCGTACGCCGTAGCGATGGCGACAATCCTCGATCTCTCTAGAGCATGAACCCTGATTCCAATTTCCTGACAGTTGAATCATCGCCATCTATAGAAGTAAGTCTGAGGGCTGAAATGAAAACCCGGAATACCCTGACTAGCGTGACGTTTTCAGCTATAGAAGCTATAGACGGGTGACGTCATTCTACTTACACCCGCCGCTACTTGCAAACCTTAAAAATGTGTACATGTAGCTAGTTGGAAGTTTTCTGGGGTTTCCCTTTAGACTTCTAAAAAAAAAAAAAAAAGTAGAGTACCCCTCGTCACGCCAAGTGACGTATAGGGAATATGGTGTTAGTGACCATAATTTTTACAGACCTTCGGCACATGATTTTTGGGGTAATGTGGTCAGTATTACGCCCATGCCGCTTCACTTTCCCTGAAAAAAAATCAGGCACCCATTAAAGGCTGGGTGAACCCGAAAGCCGTCGGTTGGGATCGAACCCTACCTCTTGTCCTTTGTAGTCCAGTTCACTAACAACTGAGTTATCGCGGCTCCCATCCTTTAGACCTCGGGCTTAGTTATATAGATGGCGGTGTGTGGATGAACCACAGGTTTAGAAAATCTCTGGTGATGCCGTCATCAAGATCAGAAATCGAACTGATGTGGTTATCGGATCAACATTCATATGATTGGTCTTTGAGCTTTTCAGACAGACCAAACTCTTAATGCTAGATGTAGACTTACCAGCATAAATATATGTCTTAATGTGGTGTACATTTACTGATGTATGTCTTAATGTGGTGTACATTTACTAATGTATGTCTTAATGTGGTGTACATTTACTGATGTATGTTTTGATGTAGTGTAGATTTACTGATGTATGTCTTGATGTGGTGTACATTTACTGATGTATGTCTTGATGTGGTGTACATTTACTTAGTATGTCTTGATATGAGTTACATTTACTGATGTATGTCTTGATGTAGTGTACATTTACTGATGTATGTCTTGGTGTAGTGTACATTTACTGATGTATGTCTTGATGTGGTGTACACTTACTGATGTATGTCTTGATGTGGTGTACATTTACTGATGAAAGTAATGGCAGTGACCAGGGCATTCTTCTGGTTAGAGTCACAAGACTACACCCACGCCTGCATACGAGGGATTCGATGAGCATGATAAGAAAAGTGGAGGCGGGCTCTGTAGACAGGGTAACGGGTAGAGTCATTGCAGAAGTCAAAAATATGTAAAGTTACCTTTGTCTACGTCTCAGGACACGCGGGAGCACGGGGAAAGAGCGGACAGTTTGACTAGCTGCGCTGTTGTTGAGGACGGTAACCAATAGATCGGGCTGACATCATCAATGCCCTCTGAGATGTGGGAAGGACACAGGACTTCGAAAAGCATGAGTCCACGTCACTCCTTCCGATGAAAGAGGAAGTTAAGATGGGCACAGCCAGAAACGAGAAACTTAGTGGGCGTGTAAGAAGACTTATCAACCAACACAGAACTGGAGTCGTCAGTCCCTGGACTCTGCGAGACTTGCTGAGACGTGGACATGTTCGGAGTGCAATGATGATGACCCGCTAATAACTCAGTAACAATTACTGATGTTTGTCTTGATGTGGTGTACTTTAACGGAAGCATTAATGTGTTGTACACCTAGGGATGTCTTGATGTGTTGCGTACTCATGAATATGTTGATGTGCTGTGCATTTTCGAATGTTCTTATGCCTTGTACACATATGGATGTCTTGGTGTGGTGAATACTCTGGATGTCTTGATGTGGTGAACACTCTGGGTGTCTTGATGTGGTGAACACACTGGATAACTTGATGTGATGAATACTCTGGGTGTCTTGATGTGGTGAACACTCTGGGTGTCTTGATGTGGTGAATACACTGGATGTCTTGATGTGGTGAACGCTCTGGGTGTCTTGATGTGGTGAACACACTGGATGTCTTGACGTGGTGAACACTCTGGATGTCTTGATGTGGTGAACACTCTGGATGCCTTGGTGTGGTAAACACTCTGGGTGTCTTGATGTGGTGAACACTCTGGGTGTCTTGATGTGGTGAACACTCTGGGTGTCTTGATGTGGTGAATACTCTGGATGTCTTGATGTGGTGAACACTCTGGGTGTCTTGATGTGGTGAGCACACTGGATGACTTGATGTGGTGAATACTCTGGATATCTTGATGTGGTGAACACTCCTGATGTCTTGATGTGGTGAACACTCTGGATGACTTGATGTGGTGAACACTCTGGATGTCTTGATGTGGTGAACACTCTGGATGTGTTGATGTGGTGAACACTCTGGATGTCTTGATGTGGTGAACACTCTGGATATCTTGATGTGGTGAACACTCTGGATGTCTTGATGTGGTGAACACTCTGGATGCCTTGGTGTGGTGAACACTCTGGGTGTCTTGATGTGGTGAACACTCTGGTTGTCTTGATGTGGTGAACACTCTGGGTGTCTTGATGTGGTGAATACTCTGGATGTCTTGATGTGGTGAACACTCTGGATGTCTTGATTTGGTGAATACTCTGGATGTCTTGATGTGGTGAACACTCTGGATGTCTTGATGTGGTGAACACTATGGATGTCTTGATGTGGTGAACACTCTGGATGTATTGATGTGGTGTATACTCTGGATGTCTTGATGTGGTGAACACTCTGGATGTCTTGATGTGGTGAACACTCTGGATGTCTTGATGTGGTGAACACTCTGGATGTCTTGATGTGGTGAACATTCTGGATGTCGTGATCTGGTGAATACTCTGGGTGTGTTGATGTGGTGAACCCTCGGGATGTCTTGACGTGGTGAACACTTACGGCTATCACTCACTGATATATCTTGATGTGTATTCATTTTAAGAACGTCTTGATGTGTTGTGCAGTCACTAATGTTTTGGTATGTTGAACACTCCCTGATGTCTTGTTATTTTGTACATTCTCTGATATCTTGATGTGTTGTACATTCCCGGATGTCTTGATGTTTTGTACACTCCTCTCTGATATCTTGATGTGTTCTACACTCCTAGATGTCTTGATGTGTTGAACACGCTCTGATGTCTTGGTATGGTGTACACTCTCTGCTGTCTTGATGTTTTGTACACTCTCTGATATCTTGATGTGTTGTACATTCTCGATGTCTTGATATTTTGTACACTAGTCTCTGATATCTTGATGTGTTGCATACTCCCGAATGTCTTGATGTTTTCTACACTCACTGATGTTTTGATTTATTGTACAATCACATATATCCCTGATGTGTTGTACATTCCCGGATGTCTTGATGTTTTGTACACTCATTAATATCTGTACGCGTTGTATAATCACGTATATCTTGATGTGTTGTACAATCCCTGATGTTTTGATGATGTGTTTTCCATTCACCGATGTCTTCATTTGTACATACTAAATGATGTCTTGATGTATTGATGTATGTAATGTATAGTATCTATTAATTTTTTGGGAAACTACCATGAGATGTCTTCGTGGGCCAGTAAAAGGTCACACGCCCAAAGACAATCAAAGCATTGATTAACACGTATACAGATCTAGAAATTGAGACGCGGAGAACGTTCCTGAATTTAAAAAAAATGATGTTTACTGTTGACTTACAGATGTTGGGTAGTTTTGATTATAGAACTGTGGGAGTTCTGATGTATGGAACATTCATAGAATTGTAGTTCTGACGTATAGAACATTCATAGATGTGAGGAAGTTCTGATGTATGTAAGTTATGATGTATGGAGCATTCATAGAATTGTAGTTCTGACGTGTGGAACATTCATAGAATTGTAGTTCTGATGTATGGAACATTCATAGAATTGTAGTTCTGACGGTGGAACATTCATAGAATTGTAGTTCTGACGTGTGGAACATTCATAGACTTGTAGTTCTGATGTATGGAACATTCATAGAATTGTAGTTCTGATGTATAGAACATTTATAGATGTGAGGAGGTTCTGATGTATGTAAGTTCTGATGTATGGAACATTCATAGGTGTGTGGAAGTTCTGATGTATGTAAGCTCTGATGTATGGAACATTTAAAGAATTTTAGAAGTTCTAATGTATTATACATCAATAGAAGAGTGGTAGTTCTGATGAATGGAACATTCATATAATTCTAGAAATAATGTATCGAACATTCATAGGATTGTATGGGTGTCCGGTAAGCGCAATCGATAGGCGGTTGGCTTACCACGGCAACAGCCGGGGTTCGTACCCTGGCGAGGACACCTGGGTTTTACTAATTCCCTAAAAATTAGTACCTCTGAAGTCGGAGTAAATCTGCCTGCATGGCGAGGGGCATCCTGTAATGGGATAAAACAGACTTTACACGCAAAATTCAGTCCCACAAAATTGAGTGGGTGGGACTTCGTCAGAGGTCAAAGCTGACGAAAGCGAACGAACGAACATAGGATTGTATTAGTTGTGATGTACGAAACATTCATGGAAGTGTAGAAAATCTGATGTATGGTACATTCTCATAAGTGTAGAAACTTATAGTAGATCTTCGATTCTCTCAAAGTTTAATGAATACATGTATATCCTATTTAATTTGCAGTGAACTCTCAAATTTTTTTAATGAAAATTTCTATGTGTAGTTATTACATTCACAAAAGTTTAGAAATGTTAAGTTTCACAATCTATTATTTGTGTTCACCATTTATTAAATATTTATGTAGGTATAAATCTCATTTACAGAAGTATTAATGTGTGAGATAAAAAGGTCTTGATAAATGATGAGTAGATTATGAATAATAATAATTTAGATTATGAATAATAATAGTTTAGATTATGAATAATAATAGTTGAGATTATGAATAATAATAGTTTAGATTATGAATAATAATAGTTTAGATTATGAATTATAATAGTTTAGATTGTGAATAATAATAGTTTAGATTATGAATAATAATAGTTTAGATTATGAATAATAATAGTTTAGATTATGAATAATAATAGTTTAGATTATGAGTAATAATAGTTTAGATTATGAATAATAATAGTTTAGATTATGAATAATAATAGTTTAGATTATAAATAATAATAGTTTAGATTATGAGTAATAATAGTTTAGATTATGAATAATAATAGTTTAGATTATGAATAATAATAGTTTAGATTATGAGTAATAATAGTTTAGATTATGAATAATAATAGTTTAGATTATGAATAATAATAGTTTAGACTATGAATAATAATAGTTTAGATTATGAGTAATAATAGTTTAGATTATGAATAATACTAATTTAGATTATGAATAATAATAGATTAGATTATGAATAATAATAGTTTAGATTATGAATAATAATAGTTTAGATTATGAATAAACATAATTTGGATCTTGTATTAATTTTACTGTTATTATTATTTGTATTGTTATTCTTCTTATCATTAATATAGTTCTTTTTACTGTTATGGTTCTTCTTCTTCTTATTATTATTATTGCAGTTTTTATTATTGTTATTGCTATTATTATTATAGTTCTTTCTATTATTATTCAATCATTTCTGTTGTTGATCTTCTGCCAAGCCATTCTCTTAAGTTGTCTGGTATCTTTTCTCTTTGCTTCCCTCTATCTCTTCGTCCCTCGATTTTTCCCAGTTGTTACAATATAATCCAACTGTTCCCTTCTCATTACATGGCCAAAAAATGATGATTGTTTCTTCCTAATATTGGAAATTAACTCTCTCTTTGCTTTGGCCTCTTTCAGAACATTTTCATTACTCTTCTTAGCTGTCTATGGTATTCTCAACATTCTTCGGTAAAACCACATTTCTACAGCCTCCAGTGATTTTCTTATCTGTTGTCCTATTGTCCATGATTCACATCCATATGTTAAGACTGACTCTACATAACATTTACTAACTCTTTTTCTTGTTTCTATTGTCAAAAATGGATTACATAGTATCTTCCCCATTTATTGGAAAGCTGCTTTTGCCTGAGCCATTCTTCATCTCACCTCTGTTGTACATCTACCACCTGAGCTCAACATTGCTCCCAAATATTTAAATTCATTTACCTGTTTTAATATTGTTCCACTTGTCTTTATTGTGCACCCCGGTGGTGACTTTTTCTTTGTTGTTACTATTACTTCTGTCTTTTTGCTTCTAAAACTGAGAAATTTATTTTTGCTTTCCTTACTAAAATGTTTAGTTTTATTATAAAACTGATTAATTATTGATATGACTGCGATCGTTTCTTGGCTTTTTCTTTTTATTACTAGAAGAATATGCAAGAAATGTGTACCGATAAAAGCAACTGTTCTACGTATTTCTTAATGTAAGAAAGAGTTGATGTATTCATGATTAATTTGTTATGTGTCGGTATTTATGATTAATTGATTACATGTTATTGTATTGACAAGAAATTAAAATCGATAGAGCGACCTGTGTGACATGCAATGACTGTGAAAGATAGAAACAAAAATCTCACCGATAAGATAGAAACACAAATCTCACCGATAAATTAGAAACACAAATCTCACCGATAAGATAGAAACACAAATCTTTCCGTTAAGATAGAAACACAAATCTCTCCGATAAGATAGAAACACCAAGCTCATAAACACGTCATCAGGGTTCACCTACACTATACAAATTGGTACTATAGTTTTTATATAGAGGATATAGGGCGGCCTGGTGTATTGCTGATCGATAAAATATGTCCCTGGTGTTTGAAAAATATGGTTACAAAGGCCATATATCATCATCATCATCATGTGCAATACCGGTTGGCGCAGGTGATCATGTCCCTCCACAATCTTCTATCTACAGTGCATCGTATCAGTTCTGTTGTTGACTGTTTTCCATGCCATGACACCAAGCTATTCAGTATTTTCTCTCTCTGTCGTCCGCGATCTCTCTTTCCTTTTATTTTGCCAGTTGTAACCATGTATTACAACTTTCCTCTTCTCATGATGTGCCCGAAAAAAATGTTGATTGCTTCTTTCTGATGTTTTTTTAAGAGCTCCCTTTTTGTGTTGGCCTCTTTGAGAACTTCCTCATTGGTCTTTTTAGCTGTCCAGGGAACTTTCAACATTCTTCTGAGAAATCCCATCTCTGTGGCCTCTAATCGTATTTTCATTTGTTTGTCTACTGTCCATGATTCGCTTCCATAGGTCAGAATTGGTTCTATATAGCACCGATGAACTCTCTTTCCTTTTATTTTGCCAGTTGTAACCAAGTATTCCAACTGTCCTCTTCTCATGATGTGCCCGAAAAAATGTTGATTGCTTCTTTCTGATGTTTTTTTAAGAGCTCCATTTTTGTGTTGGCCTCTTTGAGAACTTCCTCATTGGTCTTTTTAGCTGTCCAGGGAACTTTTAACATTCTTCTGAGAAATCCCATCTCTGTGGCCTCTAATCGTCTTTTTATTTATATATACTGTCATAAAAAAAATTAAAACTATGATCCTAAACAAAGACAATACCCAACACCCACAAATGCATATCCAAGTTGAAGGAATAGACCTGGAGACAGTTCAGAGCTACAACTACATTGGACATACTATAACCAGAAATGGAAAATGTACAACTAAATAATTAAAAGAATAGGAACGGAACACATGTAATTTTAATGTAACTTCAAAACAAATAATACCACGGTAAAACTAAGAATAGCAAAATGTTGATCTCCTTAACATTCCTGCAAGGTGCATAAACATGGACGTTAGACAAGAAAACAGAACAGAGAATTGAAGACTTTGAAACGTGGATTTATATAAGAATTGGACGAATTGGATGAAAGGAAAAGAAAACAAACGATGAAGTTTTAGAGCAACTAAAAATGAAAAAAGAACAATTAAACACAATTCAAAGAAGATAAATGATATTTTTGGGCCATGTTAAAAGACACAACAACCTACTAAATGTAATCTTGGAAGGAAAAATACAAGGTAAAAGAGGCAGAGCAGACCAAGTCTGCATGGACTAGTAACACTAAAAGATGGACAAGTCAGCCTGTGACAATCTGCACCGTTAAAGCAAGATAGAAAGGAATGGCGCACCGTGGTAGCCAACCTTGGATGTCCTTGGAAGTAAGCCTGTGACAACCTGCATCATCAAATGACATCAAGAGACAGAGCAAAATGGCGCTTCATGGTAGCCAACCGTCGATGCAGTGAAGACACTCGATGATGATGATGCATTACTTTACCGAAATATAAAGTGATATAGCAGGTAGACAGCAGCATTGTTACGCGCTTCCTGTAAACAGGTATCACCTCAATGCACAATAAAGATATCGGTACAATATTAAAACAGGTAAATGAATTTAAATATTTGGGAACTTTGTTGACCTCAGATGGTAAATGTACAACAGAGGTGAGATGCAGAATGGCTCAGGGAAAAGAAGATTTTTAAAAAATGAGAAAGATAATGTGCAATCCATTTTTGACAAATAGAAACAAGAAAAAGAGTTCTTAAATGTTAGCATAGAGCCACTCTTAAAATATGGATGTGAATCATGGACAATATGACAACAGACAGGAAAATCACAGAAGGCTGTAGAAATATGGGAGCCGCGATAGCTCAGTGGTTAGTGAACTGGACTACCACGAACAAGGGGTAGGGTTCGATCCCAACCGACGGCTTCCGGGTTCACCCAGCCTTAAATGGGTACCGGACTTTTTCTGGGAAAGTAAAGCAGCACGGGGGTAATACTGACCACATTACCCCAAAAATCATGTGCTGAAGGTCTGTAAAATATAGGGTCACTAACACCATATTTCCCTATACGCCACTTGGAGTGACGGAGGTACTTTACTTTACTTTTACTGTAGAAATATGGTTATACAGAAGAATGTTGAGAATACCATAGACAGCTAAGAAGAGTAATGAAAATGTGCTGAAAGAGGCCAAAGCAAAAAGAGAGCTAATATCCAATATTAGGAATAAACCATCATTTTTTTTCGTTATGTAATGAAAGGGGACCAGCTGGAATATATTGTAACAAGTTAAACAATCAAGGGCGATGAGATAGAGGGAAGCAAAGAGAAAAGATACGAGACAGCTTAAGAGAATGGCTTGGCAGAAGGTCAACAACAGAAATGATAAATAACTGTCAAGAACGAAAGTAGTGGAGAGTCATGATCACCTACGCCAGCATGCACGGTACTTGATGATAATGATGATTTATAACTGAAATTACTAATATATTGTAATGTATTTATAATTATAATATTCTAGGGCAATAATTGAAGGAACTATTTTACATAGCGCAACTTGCAGTAATGTTAATGTCACAAATTATCGGGTTAAAGCTCAACTTAAAAGTTCCGTCACAAGTCTTGGCTACCTCACTTTTCCAACCTACCGTTCCCCGCTGGTAAACAGGCAACAACAGAATTGATAATGCGCACTTTTGACAGAGAATTATTGGATACATGATCGCCTACGCCAACTTGTATGACCCATGATAATGATGTTTATAAATGTATGCATTTAGATTCAAGGGGAACTATACATTATATTACTATCAGCAAGAATAATTGCTTAACTCCCTTTGCAGCATGAACGTAATGTTTTACTTGTTCACTCCCTCGTTGTGTTTGTTAGTCTCTGTGTTTGTTAGTCTCTGTGTTTGTTAGTCTCTGTGTTTGTGAGTCTCTGTGTTTGTTAGTCTCTGTGTTTGTTAGTCTCTGTGTTTGTTAGTCTCTGTGTTTGTGAGTCTCTGTGTTTGTTAGTCTCTGTGTTTGTTAGTCTCTGTGTTTGTTAGTCTCTGTGTTTGTGAGTCTCTGTGTTTGTTAGTCTCTGTGTTTGTTAGTCTCTGTGTTTGTGAGTCTCTGTGTTTGTTAGTCTCTGTGTTTGTTAGTCTCTGTGTTTGTGAGTCTCTGTGTTTGTTAGTCTCTGTGTGACAAATGCAGTACTACACTTTTCACTCTTTCCCCAAAACAAAAAGCAGGAGCCATCTATATAAACAATGAGCCTGTGAAAGAAGACATACAGGCTACGTATCTCGGAGTTACATTTGATAACAAACTATCTTGGAAACAGCAGATAAATAAGGCAACCCAAAAAGCAAGGAGAAAATTGGCTATTCTAAGAAAGCTGTGTGGAACTACGTGGGGTGCGAGTGGGAAAATACTCAGTAAAGTTTACCAACAGAGTATACGCCCACATTTAGAATATGGATCATCTGCATGGTGTTCAGCATCAAACACCACACTTCAAGAACTGGATAAAGTACAAAACCAGGCACTTAGGGTCATCACAGGAGCAATGAAATCAACACCAATATTAGAGATGGAGAAATTGTGGAGGATACCAGCACTGAGAGAACGGAGGGACACAAAGGTGCTGATACAGGCAGAAAAATTTGCTTGCATGCCGAGACATCCAATGAAGGACCGATTCCAAAATCTTGCATTGGGACGACTTAAGAGAAGCAGTTTTATCCACCAAGCCAAGCGTATTAGTAGACAAACACCAGACATGCCAAGAGCTGTTAACCCCCTACTGCCCATACCAGAACAGACTCCCTGGACAGAGGAATCTGGATTATCAGTTCAAATACGGACAGAAGTGAAAGGAATAGTTGATAAAGAGGAACAGAATAGTCTACAGCGAAAAACAATAACTCTCAGTTTCCTGGATGAAGAATACCCACAAGACCTATGGATTCGTGTGTATACAGATGGATCAGCACAGAATGCAGTAAAAAATGGGGGAGCAGGTGCATATATAGAATACCCAAATAACACTAGGGATATGAATAAAATAGCAACAGGGAAATATTGTCACAATTATGATGCAGAAATACAAGCAATAAAGTTAGCAATAGAAAAACTGCTGAACATTAATCTTAGCCCGCAGCCTGTAGTGTTTTTGACAGATGCAAGATCAGTACTCCAGGCACTACAATCCAGAAAATTACCACATCTGCAGACCTTATTGACTGAACTCTGCAAGCACCACAGGGTTGCCCTGCAGTGGATCCCATCTCACTGTGGAATACCAGGAAATGAGAAAGCAGATCAGTTGGCAAAGGAAGGTTCAACAGGCACACAACTAGATACACCTGTTACATACCATCATAAGAAACAGATAATCAAATCAATCAGAGGACCACAAGCCCCAAATCAGGATGCCTTTTATAATATGAATAGATATGAACAAGTTATCATTATACGTCTCAGAACAGGACACAATCGACTCCATAGTCACATGTATACAAAATTCAAGATCGGCACCTCAACTACTTGTACATGTGGACAGGCGCCCCAGACTGCTGAACACATACTTCAAGACTGCACTGAATATAGTAGACTGAGGAAAATCCATTGGCCCATAGATACAACACTACAGACAAAACTATATGGGCCACTGCAAGAATTACAAAAGACAGTAACATTTATACAGGAAACGACATTGCAGATATAGACAATGCTTCAGGCGAACGAAAGATAGATAGATAGATAGTCTCTGTGTTTGTTAGTCTCTGTGTTTATGAGTCTCTGTGTTTGTGAGTCTCTGTGTTTGTTAGTCTTTGTGTTTGTGAGTCTCTGTGTTTGTTAGTCTCTGTGTTTGTTAGTCTTTGTGTTTGTGAGTCTCTGTGTTTGTTAGTCTCTGTGTTTGTTAGTCTTTGTGTTTGTGAGTCTCTGTGTTTGTGAGTCTCTGTGTTTGTTAGTTTCTGTGTTTACCGCAGCACTGCAATTAGTTGCCAGTCTCTGTATTTGTTTCATTGTTTTCTTTGTTCTATCTTTGATATGAGTTTTTAAATTTTATGTAGAACTAGTCTTAACTTATCGATGTGAATCATGGACAATAGGACAACAGACAAGAAAATCACTGGAGGCTGTAGAAATGTGGTTTTACAGAAGAATGTTGAGAATACCATCGACAGCTTAGAAGAGTAATGAAAAGGTTATGAAAGAGGTCAAAGCAAAACGAGAACTAATTTCCAATATTAGTAAGAGACTAATTTCCAATATTAGTAAGAGACTAATTTCCAATATTAGTAAGAGACTAATTTCCAATATTAGTAAGAGACTAATTTCCAATATTAGTAAGAGACTAATTTCCAATATTAGTAAGAGACTAATTTCCAATATTAGTAAGAGACTAATTTCCAATATTAGTAAGAGACTAATTTCCAATATTAGTAAGAGACTAATTTCCAATATTAGTAAGAGAATAATTTCCAATATTAGTAAGAGACTAATTTCCAATATTAGTAAGAGACTAATTTCCAATATTAGTAAGAGACTAATTTCCAATATTAGTAAGAGACTAATTTCCAATATTAGTAAGAGACTAATTTCCAATATTAGTAAGAGACTAATTTCCAATATTAGTAAGAGACTAATTTCCAATATTAGTAAGAGACTAATTTCCAATATTAGTAAGAGACTAATTTCCAATATTAGTAAAAGACAATCATCATTTTAAAAAAATACAGTATTTTATTGTGTCCCTGTTTATGAAAGCTAACACCATACCTTATAGTGGTGTTGGTTACGCCCCTGTCCTGGCTTCTTGCTACCAGCTTTACCGCAGCTCTGCAATTATTTGCATGTTCCCTGATAATTTGTTTGGCCATGTAATGAGAATCCCGTGTGTTGCCGGGGCCTCATTATGAGGGAGGTAAAGAATAGTGACACTGTGAACTTCCAGGCATGTCGTAAGAGGCGACTAAGGAGGTTGATCGATGGCTTGACAAGCTGTCATTGTAAAAAAGTATTGTTATGGAAACAGCGCCATATATTTTAGAAGCAGTGATCTCTGCAATATGTGCCATTTTGGCACGCAAGGTTTCTGTTTTTGAGATTGTGGTTCTGCCCTATGTGCCGTCTTCGGCGCGAAAGGACAATAGATAGATAGATGTAATGAGAAGGGAACAACTAGAATATATTGTGACAACTAGGAAGATTGAGGGACGAAGAGATAGAGGGATGCAAAGAGAAAATATACCAAACAGATTAAGTGAAAGGCTTTGACAGACGGTCGGTCAACAGCAAAAATGCTTGCTTTCGTTCGCCCGATGACTAAAGTATTCTAGAGTATTCTGGTAGACTAGAATGTTCCTCTTCATCATCCGCCCTTAAAAGGACGTTAAGTAGGCGTGTCTACGTTATGTTGTGGTTTGCAGTATAACTGTGATATTTGCGCCTTTCGGCCCAACACATCCAACTTCGGCACGACATTTTTGAGTACCGGGATGTCTTCCCTCTTCGATCCTTGCTCGCTTGGCCAGACTAGACAGGTTAGTCTGTTACTAGAGGCACCACAGAGAGGTGGAGTAGGTTCTGGATGGTTTTGGTTCACTGATCCTGACGCAAGCCATCAGCTGTGGGTCGCTATAACTTCCAGCTCTGGTGCTGGGAGGCGCGTCTTCGCTTCCAACAGCAAAATGATAAATAACTGTCGAGATCAAAAGTTATGGAGAGACATGATCACATAGGCCAGCAGGCATGGTACTTTATGACGATGATGATCTTTTATATCATTAAGGTTACCATAAACATCATCTAGATATCATTAAGGTTACCATAAACATCATCTAGATATCATTAAGGTTACCATAAACATCATCTAGATATCATTAAGGTTACCATAAACATCATCTAGATATCATTAAGGTTACCATAAACATCATCTAGATATCATTAAGGCTACCATAAACATCATCTAGATACCATTAAGGTTAACATAAACATCATCTAGATATCATTAAGGTTACCATAAACATCATCTAGATATCATTAAGGTTACCATAAACATCATCTAGATATCATTAAGGCTACCATAAACATAATCTAGATATCATTAAGGTTACCATAAACATCATCTAGATATCATTAAGGTTACCATAAACATCATCTAGATATCATTAAGGCTACCATAAACATCATCTAGATATCATTAAGGTTACCATAAACATCATCTAGATATCATTAAGGTTACCATAAACATCATCTAGATATCATTAAGGTTACCATAAACATCATCTAGATATCATTAAGGCTACCATAAACATCATCTAGATATTTTTTCCTGCTGCAGCTTGACTTCTATAACTGCTGCTCTGAGGTTTTTCTGTCCAGGGCGAGATATCCAGTTTTTGCAGTTGTTAATCCCAGCAAGATGAGAACCGCTATAGCTCAGTGGTTAGTGAACTGGTCTAGAAAGGGCAAGAGGCAGGGTTCGATCCCAACCGACGGCTTCCGGGTTCACCCAGCCTCAAATGGGTACCGGATTTTTTTTTCTGGGAAGGTAAAGCGGCACGGGCGTAATACTGACCACATTACCCCAAAAATCATGTGCTGAAGGTCTGTAAAATGTATGGTCACTAACACCATATTCCCTATACGCCACTTGGCGTGACGGGTGTACTTTACTTTACTTTTTTATATCCCAGCTGGATAGTGGTATCTTACACAATTTTTTTTCTCTCTCTGTCTCTGTTTACCTGTAACTATGCTCTCCTTAATTGTCTTCTCTAGCCTATTATGTCGTCTTACATGACCAACATATTGTATGTTTCTTGTGTTGAAGTTTATCAAATAGTTCTCTGGAATTTTAACGTCTTGAGTAGTTGACCAGTTTTGTTTTTCTTTTCTTCGTTTATAGTATCTGAGTATTTTTTCTGTAGCAAATGTATTCAAAATTATTGATATTTTTTTCTTTCTTTCTTTTTCTTTCTTTCTTTCTTTCTTTCTTTCTTTCTTTCTTTCTTTCTTTCTTTCTTTCTTTCTTTCTTTCTTTCTTTCTTTCTTACTTTCTTTCTTTCTTTCTTTCTGTCTGTCTGTATGTATGTATGTATGTATGTATGTATGTATGTATGTATGTATGTATGTATGTATTTTTTTCTTTTCTTCTTTTTTTTCTTTCTTCCTGTTTTTCTTTTTTTTATTTCTTTCGTTCTTTCTTTCTTCACTTCTTCCTATATCCTTTCGGATGTCGAGTGAGATACAAAGTTCTGGTACTCCCCCATCAGGCCGCTTCATTGATTGTCAATTGATGTTGTAGCGTTTCTTCTGTTCTCGGTCCATCTTACTCTGGGTCTGCCTCTTACTATTCTCCCTTCTCCGCTTTTAATATATGCTTTGTATGGCGAGGAATCATGAGTCACTCTTTCTAGTTGGTCAAACCATTCTATTTATTTTTTGTTTCGGTTTGTAGCCTATGACTGGTTCAATGCTTACGCTTTCTCTTATAATATCATTTTTGATACAGTTTTCTCTGCCAAGCACTTTTCTCAGACATCTCATATCCATGCTTAGCAGCGACAAATTCTTCTTCTTCTACCTTTCAACTCCCTGTGGAGCATAGATCTTTAACAGACACTTTCAACTCCCTGTGGAGCATAGGTCTTTAACAAACACTTTCAACTTCCCGTGGAGCATAGGTCTTTAACAGACACTTTTTACTTCCAGCGGAGCATAGGTCTTTAACAAACATTTTCAACTCCCTGTGGAGCAAAGGTCTTTAACAAACACTTTCAACTTCCTGTGGAGCATAGGACTTTAACAGACACTTTCAACCCCCTGTGGAGCATAGGTCTTTAACAGGCACTTTCAACTTCCCGTGGAGCATAGGTCTTTAACAGACACTTTCAACTTCCCGTGGAGCATAGATCTTTAACAGACACTTTCAACTCCCTGTGGAGCATAGGTCTTTAACACCAACTTTTAACTTCCTGTGGAGCAAAGGTCTTTAACAGGCACTTTCAACTGCATGTGGAGCATAGGTCTTTAACAGGCACTTTCAACTTCCCGTGGAGCATAGGTCTTTAACAGGCACTTTTAACTTCCCGTGGAGCATAGGTCTTAAACAGGCACTTTCAACTTCCCGTGGAGCATAGGTCTTTAACAGACACTTTTAACTCCCTGTGGAGCATAGATCTTTAACAGACACTTTCAACTCCCTGTGGAGCATAGGTCTTTAACAGGCACTTTTAACTTCCTGTGGAGCATAGATCTTTAACAGACACTTTCAACTCCCTGTGGAGCATAGGTCTTTAACAGGCACTTTTAACTTCCTGTGGAGCATAGATCTTTAACAGACACTTTCAACTCCATGTGGAGCATAGGTCTTTAACAAACACTTTCAACTTCCCGTGGAGCCTAGGTCTTTAACAGAGACTTTTAACTTCCTGCGGAGCATAGGTCTTTAACAGACACTTTCAACTCCCTGTGGAGCATAGGTCTTTAACAGGCACTTTTAACTCCCTGTGGAGCATATATCTTTAACAAACACTTTCAACTCCATGTGGAGCATAGGTCTTTAACAAACACTTTCAACTTCCTGTGGAGCATAGGTCTTTAACAGACACTTTCAACTTCCTGTGGAGCATAGGTCTTCAACAAACACTTTCAACTTCCCGTGGAGCCTAGGTCTTTAACAGAGACTTTTAACTTCCTGCGGAGCATAGGTCTTTAACAGACACTTTCAACTCCCTGTGGAGCATAGGTCTTTAACAGGCACTTTTAACTCCCTGTGGAGCATATATCTTTAACAAACACTTTCAACTCCATGTGGAGCATAGGTCTTTAACAAACACTTTCAACTTCCTGTGGAGCATAGGTCTTTAACAGACACTTTCAACTTCCTGTGGAGCATAGGTCTTCAACAAACACTTTCAACTCCCAGTGGAGCATAGGTCTTCAACAAACATTTTCAACTCCCAGTGGAGCATAGGTCTTCAACAAACACTTTCCAAGCCATTTTGTTTCTTGTCATTCTTTTAAGATCATTCCATGTCTTACCCCATCATCTTCATCTTTACTTCTGCCTGTCTTCTAGTCTTCTACAAAGAATATTTTGTCTTCCTCTTTGACTTTTCCCCTGGATATTCCAAAATTGGACTGTCATGTAATACTCTCAGTTGTCTTATGCATTGTGTGTCCTATCCAGCGCCATCGTCTTCGTTGTATTTCTTTGTCCACTGGTATTTCACTGGTACTTTTCCATAATTCTATGTTTTTGATTTTGTCCTGCCATTTCCATCCCTTTATTATATGCAAGTATTCACTTATGAAGGTCTGTATCAGTGATTGTCAGTTTTTTTGTTCTCCATGTTTCACCGTCATAAGCTTGCTTGCGTTCGCCCGATGACTAAATGAGTACACCTCATAGTTATATAAAAGGACGTTAAGTGGGTGTGTCTGCGTTGTGTTGTGGTTTGCAGTATAACTATGACATTTGCCCTTTTCGGCCCAACACATCCGACTTCAGCACGATATTTTTAGGTCTTTCCTCTTCAATCCCTACTCTCTTGACCAGACTAGACAGATCAGTCTGTTACTGGAGACACCACGGAGAGGTGGAGCTGGGTCTGGATGGTTCTGGTTCAACGATCCTGGCCCAAGCCATCAGCTGTGGACTGTTGACAACTTCCAACTCTTCTGTTGCGAGGATCACCTTCGCCTCTCACAGCCATATAACAGGACTGACTTAACATTGGAGTAGGCAATTTTAACTTTTGTTTTTAACCAAATTTCTCGTGCTGAAGTCGGATGTGTTGGGCCGAAAGGCGCAAATATAACAGTTATACTGCAAACCACAAAACAACGCAGACACGCCCACTTAACGTCCTTTTAATGACGGATGACGAAAAGGAATTCTACAATCTATGAATACTCTAGAATATTTTAGTCATTGGGCGAACACAAGCAAGCAAATTTCTTTGGATTTCTACATGTCTCCTACTGCAATGCAGGCACCTCGTGCGTTTTGTATCCTTATTTTGGTATCATTCTCGTTTTCTCCTTCTTTGCCTACATTCTTTGTTATGCAGCATAAAAATAAAGGAGAAAAATCTGAAACAAGTGCAACGTTTGAAATACTTGGGCACAATAATAACATTAGATAGGAGATGCACCACAGAAATAACAAAACAGAATAGCTCAGGCCAAAAAAGTATTTCAGAAAATGAAAAATATCTTATGCAACAAATCTATGTCAATAAAAATGAGAAAGAGAGTTCATCGGTGCTATTTAGAACCAATTCTGACCTATGGAAGCGAATCATGGACAGTAGACAAACAAATAAAAAGACGATAAGAGGCCACAGAGATGGGATTTCTCAGAAGAATGTTGAAAGTTCCCTGGACAGTTAAAAAGACCAATGAAGAAGTTCTCAAAGAGGCCAACACAAGATGGGGGCTCTTTTGGGAGTAGAAAATACTGGATAGCTTGGTGTCATGGCATGGAAAACAGTCAACAATAGAACTGATACGATGCACTGTAGATAGTATATTGTGGAGGGACATGATCACCTACGCCAACCAGTATGGCACATGCTGATGATGATGTCTACATTACCGTAAAGATACATGTAAGATTTTAGCCACAGACCATTATTGGTAAGATGCAGGCTCTCAAGGGACCACGATAGTTCAGTTAGTGTACTTGGACTACAAAGGTCAAGACGTAGGGTTTGATCCCAATCGACGGCTTCCGGGTTCACCCAGCCTTAAATGGGTACCGGAATTTTTTCTGGGAAAGTAAAGCACGGCACGGGCGTAATACTGACCAAATTTCCCCAAAAATCATGTGCTGAAGGTCTGTAAAATTTATGGTCACTTACGACATCTACGTTCCACCAGGGTGGCTGCGTCCATCTCTCCTGCCTCCTACGAGGGGCGCTCTATTTCCTATGTCTGATTTTGCTAATAACGTCCTGGTCTGTTTTCCCGTAGTGGAATGTGTGGAGCTTTCTTTTCTGGCTTCTATTTCCGCCTTTCTCAATTAGGAGGACACATGGATAGTGATCACTTACATGGAACCCCAGTGCACTCCACCTGCAAACCGGTGCGAAGGTGGAAGACACCAGTGCCAGGTCTATGACACTATCAGAGTCCCCTGTTCGAGTGGCCATTCTTGTTGCCCTTCCATCATTCAAGCACACTAAATCGGCCGACATCAATGCGTTCTCTAGGTCTTCTCCCTGCTTGTTGGTTATGGCGTTACCCCACTGGTTGCCCTTCCATCATTCAAGCACACTAAATCGGCCGACACCAGTGCGTTCTCTAGGTCTTCTCCCTGCTTGTTGGTTATGGCGTTACCCCACTTGTTGCCCTTCCATCATTCAAGCACACTAAATCGGCCGACACCAATGCGTTCTCTAGGTCTTCTCCCTGCTTGTTGGTTATGGCGTTACCCCACTGGTTGCCCTTCCATCATTCAAGCACACTAAATCGACTGACACTAGTGCGTTCTCTAGGTCTTCTCCCTGCTTGTTGGTTATGACGTTGCCCCACTGGTTTCCTCTAGCATTAAAGTCTCCACAGAAAATGACGTTCTCTTCATCGAACTCGAAGAGATTCTGCCACTGTTGTGTGTCCACCAGATTTGGGAAAATGTTCAAAGTTAGAAGTGAAATTATTAGAGAGGGAAAGTCATTGAGTAAGTGATTGAGTGATTGATTAAGTGCATGATTGTGAGAGTAATTGAGTGAGTGAGATAATTTAGAAGAAAAGTGAAAGATTCAGCTAGAAAAAGTAAAAAAAAAAAAAGAAGAGAACTTGTGATTGGGAAGAAGTGGGAATTTTAACAAATCAGTTGAAACCATAATCCTTAAAGAGAAGTTGAAAGTTTACAGTGGTCAAGTTAAGCCATGGCAAACCTCATGACAACATGAGGAAAGTACCTCCCGACCACCGGGCGAGAGAGCAGTAGGATAACTAGTTACCAGTAAGATAACCAGTTAGTTACCACCAGACTGTATGTTCCTGATGTTAATGCCCAGTTCACTGACACAGCATCATTTTTTACTGGCAGCGCATTAGTGTATTTAGAATACCTCCAGACGAATCATCTGTTGTCCCTGCACTGATAATACGCACGTTGGCCAGCGCGTATTTCAGAGAGAATCACTCAGCATCATCGTTAATGGCAGCGCATACGTGTATTTTGAATACCTCCAGGCGAATCATTTGTTGTCCTCGCACTGATAATACGCACTTTGGCCAACGCGTATTTCAGAATGAATCCTCCAACATCATCGTTACTGGCAGCGCATACGTGTATTTTGAATACCTCCAGGCAAATCCCGTCGAATTTCAGTAGGCAGGGTGTCTAAAAGTAGACAGGCATCAAGAACTGGCGAGTAATCGCGGTAGACCTTAGACGGCCTCCAATGTTACAGCCTCTGCACAAAAGTTTGAGAAAACAACATTGATTTTGTAGTAATGACGCGGATGTCTAAGAAAGCACTACTCACTGCGTCATTCAGTTTGAGATTAAAGACGTAGAAGTGCATTCCTATTGAAGAATGGGGAAGAACTGAGTGGACGAATAAAAAAATATCTATCGACCTAGCTACTTATCTACCTACTTATCTACCTACCCACCTACCTACCTACCTACCTACCTACCTACCTACCTACCTACCTACCTACCTACCTACCTACCTACCTGCCTACCTACTTATCTACCTACCTACCTACATAGCAGGGTTTTTTTTCGGAGCTCCAGACTTTAGAAAATACCCCACCTAGACATACTCAGAGAAAAGCTAGCAATAAGTCTGTGTATAATTTTATTTAGTTTTATATTTTTATATATTTTATGGTGCGCTGAACAATTCTTAGTCACCTATGACTGACGGAGGCTACCATTTTAACTTTATTTATTCTTGGACAGATAGAACGATTTATTAAAAGATCAAAATCGAGGTTGTGCATTTTGTCGTGTTTGTGATAGATACTATCTGAAAGACGCAAACATACTTAGGAAAACTAAAGATGTCTTTATTAATGTACCTTTCAATAATAATTAGAAAGCAACAGGAACAATTGGGAAGTTGGAACAAAAAAAAAAAAAAAACATTATTCCTCTAAATGTTAATATAGTATCGAGAAAGAAAATCTTCGCAAAGAAAAATATATTTTCTTTCTTGATCATATTTCTTATTTATCTTGATCGAAAAAATAAACTGAGAGATGTGTTAAGTTCTCGTGTCTCTTAATTCTCCCAGTCTCGCTGCGTTAGTACAAACACATACTGTAGATAAACCTGGCTATGTTAGACACTAAACAAAAGAAATAGTAAAACCTCTTAATAGAGACTCATAGCTGATCGTTCTTAACAAAGACGCAGAACTAAGCGGCATATCATTCAGAGACATAACAGACTGGTGCCCATAATGGGATGTTGTAATATTGTAAATGTGGTTAGTGTGGTTATGATAGTGATATGAACATGACTGGGATAGAGACTCAAAGATGTCTATAAAAGCTTTAATAAACACCTAGATAACCGCTCACTGACAATATGAAAATAGTAATGACTCATACCTAACCTCTACGTCCTATTAAAGACTTAAAAGTAACTGTTAATGGATAGTAAAACCGTAGTTACAAGTTTTAATTAAGTAATGAGAATCACGTAGATGTTCGTTATGTGTTGTGAGTGGAAAGATTCATCATCATCATCATCATGTACCCTGGCCGTTGGCGTAGACGATCATGTCCCTCCACAATCTTCTATCTACAGTGCATCGTATCAGTTCTGTTGTTGACTGTTTTCCATGCCGTGACACCAAGCTATCCAGTATTTTCTCTCTTTGTCGTCCGCGATCTCTCTTTCCTTTTATTTTGCCAGTTGTAACCAAGTATTCCAACTTTCCTCTTCTCATGATGTGCCCAAAAAATGTTGATTGCTTCTTTCTGATGTTTTTAAAGAGCTCCCTTTTTGTGTTGGCCTCTTTGAGAACTTCCTCGTTGGTCTTTTTATCTGTCCATGGAACTTTCAACATTCTTCTGAGAAATCCCATCTCTGTGGCCTCTAACCGTCTTTTCATTTGTTTGTCTACTGTCCATGATTCGCTTCCATAGTCAGAATTGGTTCTATATAGCACTGATGAACTCTCTTTCTCATTTTTATTGACATAGATTTGTTGCATAAGATATTTTTCATTTTCTTAAATGCTATCTTGGCCTGAGCTATTCTGCTTTTTATTTCTGTGGTGCATCTCCCATCTGATGTAATTATTGTGTCCAAGTATTTGAAACGTTGCACTTGTGGAAAGATTAAAGTATTGATAAGGGAGGGAGGGCAAGAGAGGGAGAGAGAGAGAGAGGGGGGGTACATAAATAAAAGAAAACAGAAAAAAAGAAAGACAGAAAGAAAAGAAAAAAAGAGTTGAAGCAGACAGATATAGCACTGGAAGACGCTGAGATTGAGTTATAATACGATCAGGAAAATGGAGGAATGAGTCATAACTGTCTATAGATTGTATGATAGTAAGATAAAGGGTGATAGATGAGTGTTGGCCGGTACGGGGATGGTGTAAGGGCATGAGAGCTGGTGAAGTGAGGTATGCTAATGATATGAAGGGATGGATAACTAATAACTGACTAGTAACATACATATAGTATGTGCCGGGTGGTTAACTAATAACTGACTAGTAACATATAGTATGTGCCGGGTGGGTAACTAATAACTGACTAGTAACATATAGTATGTGCCGGGTGGGTAACTAATAACTGACTAGTAACATATAGTATGTGCCGGGTGGGTAACTAATAACTGACTAGTAACATATAGTATGTGCCGGGTGGGTAACTAATAACTGACCAGTAACATATAGTATGTGCCGGGTGGGTAACTAATAATTGACTAGTAACATATAGTATGTGCCGGGTGGGTAACTAATACCTGACTAGTAACATATAGTATGTGCCGGGTGGGTAACTAATAACTGACTAGTAACATATAGTATGTGCCGGGTGGGTAAATAATAACTGACTAGTAACATATAGTATGTGCCGGGTGGGTAACTAATAACTGACTAGTAACATATAGTATGTGCCGGGTGGGTAACTAATAACTGAATAGTAACATATAGTATGTGCCGGGTGGGTAACTAATAACTGACTAGTAACATATAGTATGTGCCGGGTGGGTAACTAATAACTGACTAGTAACATATAGTATGTGCCGGGTGGGTAACTAATAACTGACTAGTAACATATAGTATGTGCCGGGCGGGTAACTAATAACTGACTAGTAACATATAGTATGTGCCGGGTGGGTAGCTAATAACTGACTAGTAACATACAATATGTGCCGGGTGGGTAACTAATAACTGACTAGTAACATACAATATGTGCCGGGTGGTTAACTAATAACTGACTAGTAACATACAGTTTGTGCCGGGTGGTTAACTAATAACTGACTAGTAACATACAATATGTGCCTAGTGGGTAACTAATAACTGACTAGTAACATACAGTATGTGCCGGGTGGGTAACTAATAACTGACTAGTAACATATAGTATGTGCCGGGTGGGTAACTAATAACTGACTAGTAACATATAGTATGGGCCGGGTGGGTAACTAATAACTGACTAGTAACATATGGTATGTGCCGGGTGGGTAACTAATAACTGACTAGTAACATATGGTATGTGCTGGGTGGGTAACTAATACCTGACTAATAACATATAGTATGTGGCGGGTTAGTAAATAATACCTGACTAGTAACATATAGTATGTGCCGGGTGGGTAACTAATAATTGATTAGTAACATATAGTATGTGGCGAGTGGGTAACTAATAAAAGACTAATAACATATAGTATGTGCCGGGTGTGCTGTTATGTGTGTATGTGCTCTCTATATATGTTTACTATTTCAATGTATTTGTTGTATGTAATACTAAATGTGGGTTTCATCTCCTTTGACATATGACCTCACTATATGAACTTGCAACAAGACCACGCCACGTGTGTGAAACGTGTGGGAAAAGCTTAACAAGGCGACACGATCTAGCCAGACACGCAGATGTTGGTCATGGGAAACAAAGATACCCATATCCTATATGTGGTTGCATATTCACAAGAACCATCAATCTTAAAAAGCATATGGCGAAAAAACACATAACATGTGCAACTATATCAGCGGCAGCAACAACAGCTACAACAATGGTCATGATAGTGTGCTCTACAACAGACAACAATGGTCCCGATAGTGTGTTCTACAGCAGACAACAATGGTCATGATAGTGTGCTCTACAACAGACAACAATGGTCATGATAGTGGGCTCTACAACAGACAACAATGATCATGATAGTGTGATCTACAACAGACAACAATGGTCATGATAGTGTGCTCTACAACAGACAACATTGGTCATGATAGTGGGCTCTATAACAGACAACAATGGTCATGATAGTGTGCTCTACAACAGACAACAATGGTCATGATAGTGTGCTCTACAACAGACAACAATGGTCATGATAGTGTGCTCTACAACAGACAACAATGGTCATGATAGTGGGCTCTACAACAGACAACAATGGTCATGATAGTGGGCTCTACAACAGACAACAATAGTCATGGTAGTGGGCTCTACAACAGACAACAATGGTCATGATAGTGTGCTCTACAACAGATAACAATGGTCATGATAGTGGGTTCTACAACAGACAACAATGGTCATGATAGTGTGCTCTACAACAGACAACAATGGTCATGATAGTGGGCTCTACAACAGACAACAATGGTCATGATAGTGTGTTCTACAACAGACAACAATGGACCTGATAGTGTGTTCTACAACAGACAACAATGGTCATGATAGTGGGCTCTACAACAGACAACAATGGTCATGATAGTGTGTTCTACAACAGACATCAATGGTCATGATAGTGGGCACTACAAAAGACAACAATGGTCATGATAGTGGGCTCTACAACAGACAACAATGGTCATGATAGTGGGTTCTACAACAGACAACAATGGTCATGATAGTGGGCTCTACAACAGACAACAATGGTCATGATAGTGGGCTCTACAACAGACAACAATGGTCATGATAGTGTGTTCTACAACAGACAACAATGGTCCTGATAGTGTGTTCTGCAACAGACAACAATGGTCATGATAGTGGGCTCTACAACAGACAACAATGGTCATGATAGTGTGTTCAACAACAGACAACAATGGTCATGATAGTGTGTTCTACAACAGACAACAATGGTCATGATAGTGGGCTCTACAAAAGATAACAATGGTCATGATAGTGGGTTCTACAACAGACAACAATGGTCACGATAGTGGGCTCTACAAAAGACAACAATGGTCATGATAGTGGGCTCTACAACAGACAACAATGGTCATGATACTGGGCTCTACTACAGACAACAATGGTCATGATAGTGGGCTCTACAACAGATAACATTGGTCATGATAGTGTGTTCTACAACAGACAACAATGGCCATGATGGTGGGATCTACAACAGACAACAATGGTCATGATAGTGTGCTCTACAACAGACAACAATGGTCATGATAGTGTGCTCTACAACAGACAACAATGGTCCTGATAGTTTGCGCTACAACAGACAACAATGGTCATGATGGTGGGCCCTACAACAGACATCAATGGTCATGATAGTGGGCTCTACAACAGACAACAATGGTCATGATAGTGGGCTCTACAACAGGCAAAAATGGTCATGATAGTGTGTTCTACAACAGATAACAATGGTCATGATAGTGTGTTCTACATCAGACAACAATGGTCATGATAGTGTGCTCTACAACAGACAACAATGGTCTTGATAGTGGGCTCTACAACAGACAACAATGGTCCTGATAGTGGGCTCTACAACAGACAACAATGGTTATGATAGTGGGCTCTACAACAGACAACAATGGTCATGATAGTGTGTTCTACAACAGACAACAATGGTCCTGATAGTGTGTTCTACAACAGACAACAATGGTCATGATAGTGCGCTCTACAACAGACAACAATGGTTATGATAGTGTGTTCTACAACAGACAACAATGGTCATGATAGTTTGTTCTACAACAGACAACAATGGTCATGATAGTGGGCTCTACAACAGACAACAATGGTCCTGATAGTGGTCTCTACAACAGACAACAATGGTCGTGATAGTGTGCTCTTCAACAGATAACAATGGTCATGATGGTGGGCTCTGCAGCAGACAACAATGGTCATGATAGTGGGTTCGACAACAGACAACAATGGTCATGATAGTGGGCTCTACAACAGACAACAATGGTCATGATAGTGCGCTCTACAACAGACAACAATGGTCCTGATAGTGTGTTCTACAACAGACAACAATGGTCATGATAGTTTGGTTCTACATTAAACAACAATGGTCATGATAGTGGGCTCTACAACAGACAACAATGGTCATGATGGTGGGCTCTACAACAGACAACAATGGTCCAACAAAAATCCCACAAAGGATTAGCCGCCTTGAAGGTCATGGCAGCTGCCAACATCGAGCAGAGGCTACTTACTATTTCAAGGATTAGTCCTCGCACCAATCGAGTATGCCCTGGCAATTCTTACTGTCAGTACGACTCAAATTGATAGGCTGGAGAAAATACAAATGAAACCATGCACATTATCTTGGGATGTACAAGCGGCACTCCCTGTGTAGCAATGAGGTATCTTCTTGACTTTCCAACCATGGATGACAGGATCAAGATCTGGAGAGCAGGAACACACCTGAAGATTAGTACAGATACAGAGCATCCATTGCACCACGTGCTCAGCACAGGGAAAGGTGCCAGGCTAAAAAGAGGCAAATCATGGGTGGGACGAGCAGAAGATGTCATCAAGCAGGTCTGTGGGCTTACCAATATCAGCGTTGGTGAGGAGTGGATACCAGTGCCTACGTCGTTCAAGGGGACTTTCTCGTGTATTGTCACACTCGACAGGAAAAGTAGGGAACAGAACCCGGTCGTGGTTAATGCTGAGGTCAACGGTCTCATCTGCGATAACACCGATGAGAAAGATGCAGTGACCAAGGCATTCAAATGGTTAGAGTCACAAGATTACACCCACGCGTGTATACTGAGTGATTCGATGAGCTTGATTATAAAAGTGGAGGCGGGCTCTGTACGCATGTAATAAGTAGAGTCATTGCAGATATCCAAAATACGTAATGTCACCTTTGTCTATGTCGCTGGACATGCGGGAATACGGGGAAATGAAAGAGCGGACAGGTTGGCCAGCTGCGCTGTCGTTGGGGACAGGCAACCAATGGATCGGGCGGACACCATCATGCCCTCCGAAATGTGGGAAGAGCACAGGACTTCGACAAACACAGATCCATGTCACTTCTTCGAATGAAAGAGAACTGAGTTAAGATGGGCACACCCAGAAATGAGAAACTTAGTGGGCGTGTAAGAAGACTTATCAACCAACATAGAACTGGAGTCGTCAGTCGCTGGACACTGAGGGAATTGCTGAGGTGGGGATCTGAGCACCTATGGACATGTTCGGAGTGCAATGATGATGACCCGCAAATAACTCAATAACTCAATTAGATAGTTAGTTAGTTAGTTAGTTATTTCGTTAGTTACTTAGTTAGATAGGTAGTTGGTTAGGTGTTTAGTTGGTTAGTTAGTTAGTTAGTTAGTTAGTTAGTTAGTTAGTTAGTTAGTTAGTTAGTTAGTTAGTTAGTTAGTTAGTTAGTTAGTTAGTTAGTTAGTTAGTTAAATGATTAGTTAGGTAGTTAGTCAAAGTAAGAGACAGAGCTGAATTGCGCCCCATGGAAGCCAACCTTCGGCACTCAATGATATGCGTTATTTTTCCAATTTGCCTTTGTAAACATTATCTTTTATTCGTCAACTTTTGTACATTGCACCAAATGAATGAAGAATATCACCTCGTCCAGCAAATTGGAAACTTTATTGATTTATGGAAGTATCGAACGTTCGATCCCTGTCATAATCCTCTTAGTGATTGAACGCCACATTCTAGAACAACAGCCCAGGGACAAACATCGGAACTGATTGACAGCAGAGAAGGTAGATGGCATTTAGAAACTTCCAGAGAATTCCGGAAATAAGAATAACCTCAGGTAGACCTTACTTTGCTCCTGTTTTGGAAGTCAATGAGGATGTTGATGATGATACTAGTGATGTTGAGCAGCGAGGTCATGTTTTTATTGATATCAAAAATGGGAAATACGTATCAGGTATGTACATTAAAACAAATATTTCTGGTACATTAAGATAAATATTTCTGGTACATTAAGACAATTATTTATGGTACATTAAGATAAATATTTCTGGTACATTAAGACAAATATTTATGGTACATTAAGATAAATATTTCTGGTACATTAACATAAATATTTCTGGTACATTAAGATAAATATTTCTGGTACATTAAAACAAATATTTCTGGTACATTAAGATAAATATTTCTGGTACATTAAGATAAATATTTCTGGTACATTAAGATAAATATTTCTGGTACATTAAGACATTTATTTCTGGTACATTAAGACAAATATTTCTGGTACATTAAGACAAATATTTCTGGTACATTAAGACAAATATTTCTGGTACATTAATATAAATAATCTAGGGTGTGCTGATGATACAGTCTTAATCGCTAGGAGTGAAAATGAGTTACAAGAAATGTTGGACAATATAGTGAAAGAAAGCAAAAGTAAAGGACTCAGCCTTAATAGCGAAAAGACAGAAGGAATGGTAATAACAAAGAAAAAGACATCACCTCAGTGGAAAATAAAGACAAGTGGAACAATATTAAAACAGGTAAATGAATTTAAATATTTGGGAACTTTGTTAACCTCAGACGGAAGATGTACAAAAGAGGTGAGATGCAGGATAGCTCAAGCAAAGCAGCTTTCTAAAAAATGAGGAAGATACAATGCAATCCATTTTTGACAATAGAAACAAGATAAAGAGTTCTTAAATGCTATGTTGAGCCTGTCTTAACATATGGATGTGAATCATGGACAACAGACAAGAAAATCACTGGAGTCTGCAGAAATGTGGTTTTACAGAAGAATGTTAAGAATACCACGGACAGCTAAGAAGAGTAATGAAAATGTTCTGAAAGAGGTCAAAGCAAAAAGAGAGCTAATTTCCAATATTAGGAAGAATATATGTTTATATGTTTGGAATTGGAGTCATCAATGACGGCCTAACATCATCAAGTGCTATGACGATCATCATTTTCGGGAGGACGTGAACTCCCGTGGTATATGGTGGATAGGCGGCAGGAACCATTGAAGGCTATGTCTGAAAAGTGTTCCTTCTTGCATTTTCCTCATATTCCAAGTCCGGCTTGTTGCAGGAGCTACTGAGTTAAGTGCTCTGTGCACACCGTGAGCTGTGTGTCTCATCCGTTTTGATCCTGCTTCGATATCCCGCTTGTTTACGATGAATGATGATATCGTATGACAGGGAAAAGTTGGCTGTGTTCACTTTCTGCGCGGTTTCGCCTTATGTCTTTTGGCGTGTGCTGAGACTGCTACGATGGGGACTACAGTTACCTTTCTTTGTTTGGGAGATGAGTTGGCAATTCGGATGATTCCACTGGCACGGGCGGTTGAGCAATTATGGATTTTAATTCGTTTGCTGTGATACCGAGGCCTTCCATAACCAATAACCAATTAGGAAGAAACAATCATCATTTTTTGGCCATGTAATGAGAAGAGAACAAGTGGAATATATTGTAACAACTGGAAAAATTGAGGGACGAAGAGATAGAGGGAAGCAAAGAGAAAAAATACCAGACAGCTTAAGAGAATGCCTTGGCAGAAGGGCAACAACAAAAATGATAAATAACTGTCGAGATCGAAAATTGTGGAGAGACCTTATCACTATGCCAGCAGGCCCAGTACTTCATGATGATGTTATACATTAATGTAGGTTTAGAATAGGTTGCAATGTTTCAGTAAATTACTTTGTTTTTAGAAATATCAAAATATTCTTCATTTTATGTAATATTTTTTTATTCGCGCTGTTTCGTCCTATAAATGTTTATCTGCAACACAAGTATTCAGATTCGACAATAAGATTTGATTCTCTTTGAGAGCAGAACTTGTTTTTTCTACAGACCCTGATGCGCATAGCGTAGTTATAAATAGCTAAGGAAGTTCCGGTAATCAGATATTGTTTCACTTTCACTTTGTGACGATTCTAATTAGCTAGAGCGAAAAATAACCCATGAAACCGCATTGCTCTAGCGGCAACACCCGCTATATATTTTGACTCCTATTTTTGAATGTCAAGGTCGTTAATACTAGATCCGAATAGAGGAAAAATGTACCGCTGACTTCTAGAGGTTTCAATGTATAGTAGTTTCGGTTTCATTCACAAACGTTATAGTGGCCAGAGGAAAACCTTGCTTTAATAAATGCAAATAAATCATATTGGCCTACGAAATGTGTAATAGAATATTCGAAAATATAATTGTTTTAAAAAAATATAATAAATTATCATTTCCTTTTGTATTTCGTTAATATGTTCAGGCTGCCGGCGGTAGCTGCGGTAGCATAGAGAATACGCCACTGATTTACATATATCCCTATATCGTAGTTTAGGTTTGCCGATTTGTTTTTTTCCGTGAAATAGTTCGCCATTTTGTATTTGCCTGGGGATGCGCTTTTCTTTCATTCGCTGGACTTGCCCCAGCCATCTTAGTCTTCGACATCTGAGCATCGACATGATTGTTGGGGGTCTTAGCACGTTGCAGGGATGTTAAGTCAATGTAGTAATAGTTGTAGTGGTAATAGTAGCTGTAGTAATTGTTGTAATAATAGTAGTAGTATCTCGGTGCATAGGAAGATGTAAAGAAAAAAAAACAGTTCAGGAAAAAGAAGAAATGTAGATTTCCAACACTTCAACTCGTACATTCTGTCCATCTACAATTTTTCCCCCCTCCCAGAATGCAGTGGTCAGACTTTGGTTAAACCCAAGAGGTCACATGACAATTATAGACGACCCTCGCCTAATCTGAAGAGAAGCTCAGTTTCCGGTTCTTGCAACGAGAATGCAACCATTCATCTTTACCGATCGGTCTGCAAGAAGCTTGGAGTTCTTCCGTTGAGGTGAGAATGTTCTGGACGGATTCATAATCATGTGCCATGCCGGTTGGCGTAGCGATCATGTCCTTTTTTTATATTTTCTGTCCACATTACATTGTATCTACTGCGCACACACTGTCAATGAAGCAATTAAGTAAATATACAGACTGATAGAACGATGAAAGAATTACTGAGCTCGCACTCTCATTCCGAGGATGAAGAAAGTATGATCCTACGAATACTCTCAGATTGACGATGGATCTACAGCAATAATTGCCATGTGGGTCCTGGAGATACTGCGATCGCCCTGCCAGACCGACCATTGAACACTTAAGACTGTCGATGGAACTACAGCAATAATTGCCATGTGGGTCCTGGAGATACTGCAATCGCCCTGTAAGACCGACCAATGAACACTTAAGACTGTCGATGGAACTACAACGCAAACACTTCCAGGATGAAGATTAAGCTACAGCAGTAATTGCCAGGTCGATCCTGGAGATAAAAAGTAAAAAAGTAAAGTACCCCCGTCACGCCAAGTGGCGTATAGGGAAATATGGTGTTAATGACCATAAACTTTACAGACCTTCGGCACATTATTGTTTGAGATAATGTGGTCGATATCACGCCCGTGCCGCTTTACTTTTCCAGAAAAAAATCCGGTGCCCATTTAAGGCTGGGTGAACCCGGAAGCCGTCGGTTGGGATCTAACCCTACCCCTTGTACTTTGTAGTCCAGTTCACTAACCACTGAGCTATCGCGGCTCCCCGATCTTGGAGATACTGCGCGCAAACTGTCATTCAAGCAATGGAATTACAGCGCACACTAAAGATTAACGATGGGACTACTGCACACACCGCCAGGCCGACGATGAAGTTAACGCGTGCACACTGATAAACCTAGGATGGTGCTACTGCACACACCGCCAGGCCGACGATGAAGTTAACGCGTGCACACTGATAAACCTAGGATGGTGCTACTGCACACACCGCCAGGCCGACGATGAAGTTAACGCGTGCACACTGATAAACCTAGGATGGTGCTACTGCACACACCGCCAGGCCGACGATGAAGTTAACGCGTGCACACTGATAAACCTAGGATGGTGCTACTGCACACACCGCCAGGCCGACGATGAAGTTAACGCGTGCACACTGATAAACCTAGGATGGTGCTACTGCACACACCACCAGGCCGACGATGAAGTTAACGCGTGCACACTGATAAACCTAGGATGGTGCTACTGCACACACTGCCACTCAGGCAGTTGGATAGAACTTCGGCTTGCACTGCTAGGCTGACGATACTACTAATGTACACTACGAGCGAACACAGTACCAGGTCGATGATTGAGCCACTGCGAACATTTTCAGGGCAGTGATACTGCACACATTTGCAGGCCCACGACAGACCTCCAGCGAGAAAAGTTTCGTGAACGAATAATTTCACGAAAATGTTGAATTTGTTTCTTTTCCGCGTCCCCCTGATTTTTTATGTCACCAGTTTTTTTGTGTGTGGGCTACTTAAAGGAATGGCTCTACGTTAATGAACGCTGAACAATTGTAGAACTTCTGTAAAACAGACTCTGAAAGACAAGATCAGAAATGAAGAACTGAGAAAAGAAAAAGCTAGGAATAACTCCCACCATAGAATATATAAGGGAGCCGCGATAGCTCAGTGGTTAGTGAAATGGACTACAAAGGACATGGGGTAGGGTTCGATCCCAACCGACGGCTTCCGGGTTCACCCAGTCTTAAATGGGTACCGGATTTTTTTCTGGGAAAGTAAAGCGGCACGGGCGTAATACCGACCACATTATCCCAAAAATCATGTGCTGAAGGTCTGTAAAATATAGGGTCACTAACACCATATTTCCTTATACGCCACTTGGCGTGACGGGGGTACTTTACTTTTTTTTTTTATAGAATATATAAAGAAACAACAGATCAATTGGTTTGGCCAAGTGACAAGGCAGAGTGAACAAAACACAATACAACGAGCCCTCTATAAACGTTGCGAGAACACCAGACCCAATGGACGACCACGAAAAAGATGAATCGACGAAATTTTGGAAGCACTAATAAACATAACAGCAGCAGAGGCCAACAGAAGAGGAAAAGACCGCAAATTATATCTCCCCTCGACGCTGAAAGGCAAACGAGGAAGAAAAGGAGAAGAAGAAGGAAAACAACTTACTTTTAGGGCTTGAAACCTTGAGCAAGGTCATGGAAAATCATTTGGAAAAAAGGGTCTCTATTTATAAACAAGAATAATGGTATTCATCTGTGGATTGTTGTTTTTCCCACAAAATAAAAACAATATATCCATTAATAATATTTCAAAATAAAATGATACACACATTTTTTAATAAATTGTAAAAGTTTTTTTTTTTTTTTTTGCGTTCGCCAGCATCTACCTCTTGCGAAGTCCCTAGAGACTAGGAACTAAACTTTGTGTGTTAATCCGCTTTTCCATGGCAGCCGTGTGCACAGGGGTCCCTCGCCGCACAGGCAGGTAACTCCGTCTTCGGAGGTGCTCATATGTTTTTCCGTTCATGAGTAATTGACGTTTCAAGCCGAGCCCCGCAGCTGAGACCAGGTGTGGTTGCCGCAGAGAGAAATCATAAATAAAAACCCGAACCATGCAGTCGAGATTTGAACCCACAATTTGAACCCTCACTGTCTTGAGGCCGCGTCTTGCCTCGAGACCAAACAGTCTCCCTATTTTGTAGTATGCCATTCAGTCCTTCAGTGGCCAGCCAATTTTTCTGGTAAAATTTGACCGAGATTTAGATTAGTATAAAGAGAACAATTTAACAAGCCAATGAAGATTATATGAGTATAACATTAGTATAACATTAGTATAACATTAGTATAACATTAGTATAACATGTATGTTACAACAATAAATTTTAATTTTTTCAGGAATGTGGCCAAACAATTAGGACGTTCCCATGTTTCCTTCAAAAATTTGACGCTAACTACTTCGGATATGAAAGCTGCCTGTTTGGCTTTGCAGGTCCGATTACATCTATCTATCTATCTATCTATCTATCTATCTATCTATCTATCTATCTATCTATCTATCTATCTATCTATCTATCTATCTATCTATCTATCTATCTATCTATCTATCTATCTATCTATCTATCTATCTATCTATCTATCTGTCTGTCTGTCTGTCTGTGTCTGTCTGTCTGTCTGTCTGTCTGTCTGTCTGTCTGTCTGTCTGTCTGTCTGTCTGTCTGTCTGTCTGTCTGTCTGTCTGTCTGTCTATCTATCTATCTATCTATCTATCCTGTCTGTCTGTCTGTCTGTCTATCTGTCTGTCTTTCTGTCTGTCTGTCTGTCTATCTATCTATCTATCTATCTATCTATCTATCTATCTATCTATCTATCTATCTATCTATCTATCTATCTATCTATCTATCTATCTATCCTGTCTGTCTGTCTGCCTATCTATATGTCTGTCTGTCTGTCTATCTGTCTGTCTGTCTATCTGTCTGTCTATCTGTTTGTCTATCTGTTTGTCTATCTATCTATCTATCTATCTATCTATCTATCTATCTATCTATCTATCTATCTATCTATCTATCTATCTATCTATCTATCTATCTATCTATCTATCTATCTATCTATCTATCTAGCTCCCAGTGTGTGTCTGTCTACCTATCTCTCTGACTGTGTCTCTCTGTGTGTGTCCGTCTGTCTGCCTGTCTGTCAATATCTGCCTGTCTGTGTCTGTCTGTCTATCTATCTAATCTATCTGCCCTTATGTCTATCTATATATATTTTTGACTCTCTGTATTTTGGTCTATTTGTCCTTCCATCTGTCTTTCTGTCTGTCTCCGATCTATAGGTCTGTCCGTCTATTTGTGTTTATCAGTCTGTCTGTGTTTATCAGTCTGTCTGTGTTTATCAGTCTGTCTGTGGTTATCAGTCTGTCTGTGTTTATCAGTCTGTCTGTGTTTATCAGTCTGTCTGTGGTTATCAGTCTGTCTGTGTTTATCAGTCTGTCTGTGGTTATCAGTCTGTCTGTGTTTATCAGTCTGTCTGTGTTTGTCTGTGTTTATCAGTCTGTCTGTGTTTATCAGTCTGTCTGTGGTTATCAGTCTGTCTGTGGTTATCAGTCTGTCTGTGGTTATCAGTCTGTCTGTGGTTATCAGTCTGTCTGTGTTTATCAGTCTGTCTGTGTTTATCAGTCTGTCTATTGTTCTTTAAAGCCAAAAACTGCACAAAGGGCAACAATTCTAGACTCTCCTTTTTTCCCACAACCTTTGCCAGTAAGTGTCACACTTTGCACAAAGCCCGCTTTGTATCTAGACACACATATCTCTTCTATGGGATCCTCTCAAGCTACACAACCTTTGCCAGTAAGTGTCACACTTTGCACAAAGCCCGCTTTGTATCTAGACATACATATCTCTTCTATGGGATCCTCTCAAGCTACACAACCTTTGCCAGTAAGTGTCACACTTTGCACAAAGCCCGCTTTGTATCTAGACATACATATCTCTTCTATGGGATCCTCTCAAGCTACACAACCTTTGCCAGTAAGTGTCACACTTTGCACAAAGCCCGCTTTGTATCTAGACACACATATCTCTTCTATGGGATCCTCTCAAGCTACACAATCTTTGCCAGTAAGTATCACACTTTGCACAAGGCCCGCATCGTATCTAGACACACATATCTCTTCTATGGGATCCTCTCAACTCCACAATGTAGCTTATGTCATATATTGTTGCTTCGCACCTCAGCGTTCTTTCTAGTCTTTCTCTAGGTCAGTCTTTGTTTTCATTTACCCGCTGATTCCCATTTAAAGAATTTAATTGACCTTCCGACATTCGTATTTATATTGTGTTTATTTTTTTAATTTTTTAAATAGTTGTTCTTTTCTTGAATACTTGTTGTTTAGTACCTGATGAAGGCTATTGCCGAAACGTCGTGTTTTGTTCACGCTTCTCTACTAGTTTAGCTAACTGACACCATTATATCTTTATTTTGCACGTAGTTTATGCACATTTGTTGTTGCCCGTGTTTGCTCAATGAACTTTTTGAATAAGTTCTGTATTTGATTGTGTACCAGATGGAATATGAAATAAGCAGCCTTGATTTGACTGGCAACTTCATGGGCGCTAAAGAACTCCACTATCTTCTGATGGCGTTACAACGACTGGACAAAGTCTATCAAATAGTAAGGTGTCGTTTCATTAAGTAAGTAAATGTTCACGCCAAGTGGCGTATAGGGAAATATGGTGTTAGTGACCCTATATTTTACATACCTTCAGTCTAATGTGGTCGGTATTACGCCCGTGCTGCTTTACTTTCCCAGAAAAAAAATCCGGTACCCATTTAAGGCTGGGTGAACCCGGAATCCGTCGGTTGGGATCGGACCCTACCCCTTGTCCTTTGTAGTCCAGTTCACTAACCACTGAGCTATTGCGGCTCCCCAGTTTCATTTAAGTGTCGTATATAATTTACATATTTTTTGCTCTTTTATTTTGTAATTTCGAATATTAGGAAGAAACAATCATCATTTGTTGGCTGTGTTATGATAAAAATTAACAGCTGAAATATATTGTGACAACTGGAAAAATCGAGGGACGAAGAGATAGAGGGAAGCAAAGAGAAAAGATACCAGAAAGCTTAAGAGAATGGCTTGGCAGAAGGTCAACAGCAGAAATGATAAATAACTGTCGAGATCGAAAGTTTGGGAGTGATATGATTACACTAGGCATGGTACTTGATGATGATGATGATAATGATAATGATGATGATAATGATAATGACGATGAGAAGGAAACAGCTGGAATATATTGTGACAACTTGGAAAAAGGGGTTCTTTACTGTTTTCTTCTTTTATCTTTATTTATCCTTTCTTTACTTCCTGACATTTCGTGTTTTCCTCCGTTTTTTTTCCTTTTCCATTTCCTATATCTATTTTATGTGTTCCCCTACTCATCCTTTACCAACTTCGTTTATTCATTTAATCTATCTCTTTATTTTTTTACGTAATCCCAGTTCTCTTCTACTTTCTTTGTCTTCTTTCTTCCTAGCTGCAATTTATCTTTACCTTCACCAGCTTTCCTTCTTTATCGGCTCCGCGTTCTACCATTTCTACTCATTCTGTCCGTTTTCAGCTACTCTGTTTTTCTTCTCTAATCTCTTCACATCTTCTTCTTCTACCTTTCAGCTCCCTGTAGAGCATAGGGCTTCAAAAAACACTTTCCATGTCGTTCTGTTTCTTGCCATTCTTTTAAGATCATTCCATGTCTTCCCCATCATCTTTATCTCTGCTTCTATCTGTCTTCTCCAATAATTCTTTGATCTTCCACTTAGTCTTTTCCCCTGGGGATTCCAAAAAAGGGCCTGTTGTGTAATACTCTCAGTTGGCTTCCGCAGTGTGTCCTATCCAGCGCCATCGTCCTCGCTGTATCTCTTTATCCACTGGTATTTGACTGGTACATTTCCATAATTCTATGTTAGTGATTTTGTCCTGCCATTTCCATCCATTTATTTTGCGTAATCATCTATTAATGAAAGTCTGTATCTTCATGATTGTCATTTTTGTTGTTCTCCATGTTTCACAGCCATATAATAGGACTGACTTAACATTGGAGTTGAAATTTTTTATTGTTATTTCTTCACATCTTACTCCTCCATATTCTTCCATTTCAACTTCCCTTCATCTTTGTCCTCCCTTCTTTATATCTTTTATTGCTTTCCCATTTATCAGTGCTCAGCGGTTTGTCACTGATAAATATAGTTGCCTTGTTAATTTACTCACCAGAATATTGTTGTGATCCTCCTGTCCAAGATCATCTCTTCCTCTTTCTTCAGAGCCTCTCAAACAACAGCCTGAACGGACCGGCTACCGCAGAGCTAAGCAGATTCTTGGTCTCTAACAGGTTTATCACGAGACTTGATCTTTCAGGTACGAGTTGATTGATGGAGGAAAGGGCGAAGGCGTAATGATGAAATACCGAGGGGTTTTGTTTCTGAAAGTGAAAGTGTGACATCTTTTATATTGTAAAATGGAGAGAAAATGTTGGAGGGAAGTAGAACCATCTAGATAGATGAATAAGAGAGATAACTTGTTAAATGTATATATAGATAGATTCAATAAATAGAGAGATAGACAGATGCACAGATTTGTGGAGGGAAAGATGGACAGACAGACAGACAGACAGACAGACAGACAGACAGTCAAATAGCGTCAAGACAAAAAGTCTTTTGCTCTTCTGTTCACCTCTGCTGATGTTATGTTTCCCAGTGCTTCTAATATTCCATCTACCCATCTTTTTCGTGGTCGACCCTTGGGTCTGGTGTTCTCGCAACGTTTACTGAGTGCCCCTTGTGTTGTTTTTTTTAATTTTTCTGCCTTTGCACGAGGCCAAACCATTTTATCTGTTGTTTCTTTATATATTCTATGGCAGTGGTTATTCCTAGCTTTTTGTCAGTTTTCCATTTCTGATCTTATCTCTCAGACTGTTTCCTGTCATTGGCAAAATACACTTCATCTCAGTAGAGGTTAGTTATCTTATTGTTCTTGCACGTAGGGTCCAGGATTGGGATTGGTAGCACAACGTTGGGATGAAGATTGTATTGTAGAGTGTCCGATTTGCTTCTAAAGCTATTTCCCTGTTGGACAATAGTGGTGATAGCTGTCCAATGATTTGACAAGCTTAGTTGCATCTTGAGTTTTTTTGTATTTTTTAAAAAGAATGCGGACAAGAAATAACATAAAAATGATAATGGTAAATTATTGACAGAAAGTAGAAATAACGGAAGGAAGGAAGGTATGAAGGAAAGAAGGAAAGTATGAAGGAAGGAAGGAAGGTATGAAGGAAGGTATGAAGGAAGGAAGGAAGGTATGAAGGTATGAAGGAAGGAAGGAAGGAAGGAAGGAAGGAAGGAAGGAAGGAAGGAAGGAAGGAAGGAAGGAAGGAAGGAAGGAAGGAAGGAAGGAAGGAAGGAAGGATCAATAAAGAAGAAAAACTAATTTATTTTCTTTAATATCAACCATACATTAGGCTCCATCTCTGTGCGTCATATCGTAGGGCGCTGCGACGCTGTAAGATCTATATAGTAAGGTATGGCACTCACTAGCAGCATTTAATAGTTGTCTATCACTTCCTCTCCCCAGGCAACAGTCTGAACGACCATGACGCGGAACCAATTTCCCAAATCTTGATGGTAAGTGATGATCAAGAAAGAGTAAATCAACTTCTGCTTGTAAAAAAATTGATTTTACGGTGAAACTCCAAAGCAGGGAGGAGAATAGGTGGCCGAGTCGATAGCTCGTTGTGTTCCAAAGCCGAAGTACGGGTTCGAATCCTGATAGGATCAAAAGGTGCTTCTATCGGGGATGAAATAAGATATTATCGTATATCCCTAGACTCTAGACCGGCCGTACGCTAATCTTACGGTCTGTTGTTTGATGTGCGACGGGGATAATCTGACGACTAACTGTATGTTTATATGTTCGGAATTGGAGTCAACAGCGAAGGCCTAACATCATCAAGCGCTCTACATTTTTTAAAAATATGACGATCATCATTTTCAAGAGGACGTGAACTCCCGGTATATGGTGGATAGGCGGCGGGAACAACTGAAGGCTATGCTGGAAAAGTGTTCCTTGCTGCAGTTTCCTCATATTCCAAGTCCGGCTTGTTGCAGGAGCTACTGAGTTAAGTGCTCTGTGCACACCGTGAGCTGTGTGTCTCATCCGTTTTGATCATGTTTCGATATTCCAATTGCTTTCGATGAATGATGATATCGTATGACAGGGAACAGTTGGCTGTGTTCACTTTCTGCACAGTTTCTCCTTATGTCTTTTGGCGTGTGCTGAGACTGCTACGATGGGGACTACAGTTACCTTTCTTTGTTTGGGAGATGAGTTAGTAATTCGGATGATTCCACTTGCACGGGCGGTTGAGCAATTATGGATTTTAATTCGTTTGCAGTTATACCGAGGCCTTCCATAACCAAAATAACCAAATGTTATATCATATTATATTATATATTTTATTTGAACTTCCGGTCAATATGAGGGATAGGCGGCAGGAACCGTTGAGGCTCAGTCTGAAAAGTGTTCTTTGTTGCAGTTTCCTCATATTCCAAGTTCAGTTTGCTGCCGGATCTAATGAGTTTAGTGCTCTGTGCACACCGTCAACTGTGTTTTTCATCCGGATCGTATTTCGATATTCCGATTGCTTGTAATGAATTATATCGTATGACGAAGGACAGAGTGTAGCTGCTATTAAGGGGACTGCAGCTGCCTTCTTTGTTTAGATCCTTTGAGATGAGATGTTCATTCGGATGATTCCACTGGCACGGGCGGTTGAGTAATTGTGATTTTAATTCGTTTGCAGTGAAACCTGGGCCTTTGACAAACCGTAACCATCACATTTGAGTTATAATCTGAGAAACTGTGCAATGTTTATATGCGATGATCTTGTTCCGGTCATCATCATCATCGAGTGCCGTCTACGCATCGACGGTTGGCTACCATGGAGCACCATTCCACTCTGTCTCTTGCTTTGATGGTGCAGATATCAATAATATAAAGGTTGACTTGTCCATCTTTTGATGTTACTCGTCTATGATAGTCTTGGTCTGCCTCTGCCTCTTTTACCTTGTATTTTCCCTTCCAATATTACTTTTATTAGGCTGTTGTGTCTTTTAACATGCCCCCAAAATTTAAATTGTCTTGTTCTAGTACATTTCCTTTATTCTTAAAACTGATATTTAATGGAAGTGGTTCCAATTTGTGACACAGGATACAAGACGTCAAATGTTTAGCTAAATTAAATATTTATGCATAAAATATATTTTAGTAGAACATTGCCCATCTGTGCTTTTCCGGGGAAGTCAATATTCTATTTATAACAAGAGAAGTTGACAATTAAACACACAGCTTTCTCTGATCATGTTAAATGTACGAGCATAATAAAAGAAGTGAGTGTATTGTCTCAATTAAAAGTCGCAAATAAGGAAAAGAACTAAAGTGTTAGTGACAAACGGGAGTCGCGACAGCTCAGTGGTTAGTGAACTGGGCTACAAAGGACGAGAGGGCGGGTTCGATCCTGATCGACGGCTTCCGGGTTCTATCTATTGACCTTTCGAGCCGTAGCCGGCCCATAGGGCGTAGACCAAGATACTCCTTCTCTTATCTGAAGCCCCGTTCTAGCAGTTTTCAATTCTTAGATATTATATCAAATCTTGCCATTTGTCTCTGTTCTCTGTGCAAGCAGCTCTATCTGATTGAGGAAGCCGATTCCTGCTGCTTTTGCCTCTCTCAGCAATGTTCTTCTCGGTGTCTCTCTGGGTCTTCCTCTTTTCCTCTTACCTGTTGTTTCCCACATGAGGGCTTGCTTTGCTATTCGGTTATTATCTCTACTCATCACATGTCCAACATATGACCATCGTCTTTTCTTTATTACTGAAGATATTAGTGGTTGATTGGCGATTTCTCTAATTTCCTTGTTTGTTTTGAATTCGTTCCACGCTATACCAAGTATTTCCCTTAGACATTTATTTTCGAATGCGTTCAACTTTGTTTCTATTCTTCCGGGTTCACTCAGCCTTAAATGGGTACATGATTTTTTTTCTGGAAAGTAAAGCGGCGCGGGCGTAATACCGACCACATTATCCCAAAAATCATGTGCCGAAGGTCTTTAAAAGTTATGGTCACTAACTCCATGTTCCCTATTCGTCACTTGGCGTGACGGGGCTCTTTACGTTACTTTTTATTAGCGACAAACAACTGTGTAAAGTGACAACTGGGAACATGGGGATCTTTACTCTTTTCGTCTCTGTGAAGTGAAAGGACTCAGCTTCAATATCAAGAAGACAGAAGTAGTGGTTGCTACAAAGAGCGGACAGGTTGTCTAGCTTCGCTGTTGTTGAGGACGGTCACCCAATGGATCGGGCGAGCATCATCAATGGCCTTCGGGAAGTGGGAAGGGCACAGGACTTCGACATCCATGAGTCCACGTCACTCCTTCGGATGAAAGAAATGGGAGTTAAGATGGGCACAGCCAGAAATGAGAAACTTAGTGGGCGTGTAAGAAGACTTATCAACCAACACAGAACTGGAGTCGTCAGTCGCTGGACACCGCGGGAATTGCCGAGGACGAGATCTGAGTACCTATAGACATGTTCGGAGTGCAATGATGATAACCCGCTAATAACTCAATAACTGTGTATGCTAATCATTCCAGGCATATTTTTTCCATGTGGACTAATTAGATTCCCCTCTATACTCTCAGAAAAATGTGGTTCTCAAAACGTTGGTGCTCAGCCACAATCAGCTCAGGGACAGTGGTGGCAAACTTATCGGACAAGCCATTGGTAATATTGTAATTTTTTTTCCTTTTGATAATATTATATTAGTGATAAAATTAGTAATATTGTACATAAAAAAAAAATCTGGGTGGTATAGGGGTCAAACTTCGGATAATAAAGTTCATGAGTCGAATTTGGTCTGATGCGATGAGAATTTAATTTTTGGAAACCGTGTTTTCTTTTCATATCTTTACCATCCCCTGATCTCTGGTTATTGAGATCCGATGTCCTGCCCTCTCGGATAACGGCAAAACAAGAAGTTCGCGTTCACTCTGCGCACGTTAAAGAACCATTTTAGTTAAAAGTAAAAAAAAGAGTAAGCCAAAAATGGTCGCTGTCCGGACAAAAGATGTTAAATTAAAGATCTACTTAGACCAATGACGGATGTGTCGTGCCGTAAAGAATAGATTGCGGCTTTGTCGTAAACTAGCGACACAACACATCAACGCTCACTTATAAGGGGTAAACGCTAAGAGAAAGAAGAAAGAAAACCAATAAGAGCCATGAAGTATCTCCTGTTGCGTTTCTATCCTTGGTCTATGGGCGGTAGCTTTTTTCCAAATATCTGTATTGATCTTGAAGTGAAAGAAAGCAAAAAAAAAAAAAAAAATGAAGGACTCAGCCTCATTTGCAAGAAAATAGAAGTAATGGTTGCAACAAAGAAAACGACATCACCGCAATGAGCAATAACGACAAGTACAACAATATTAAAGCAGGTAAATGAATTTTATTATCTAGGAACAATGTGAACCTCAGATGGTATATGTACAACAGAGATGAGATACATAATAGTTCAGGCAAAAGCAACGTTCCAAAAGATGAGGAAGATACTGTGCAATCCATTTTTTTGCCAATGCAAACAAGAAAACAGTTCGTTCTTAAATGTTGTGTAAAACCTGTCTTAACATATGGATGTGCATCATGGACAATAAGGCAACAGACAAGAAAATCTCTAGTGGCTGTAGAAATGTGGTTTCACAGAAAAATGTTGAGATTACCATGGACAGCTAAAAGGAAAAATACAAGTGTTCTGAAAGAGGCCAAAGCAAAAAGAGAGCTAATTTCCAATATTAGGAAGAAACAATCATCATTTTTTGGCCATGTTATGAGAAGAGAACAACTTGAATATATTGTAACAACTGGGAAAATTGAGGGACGAAGAGATAGAGGGAAGCAAAGAGAAAAAATAACAGACAGCTTAAGAGAATGGCTTGGCAGAAGGTCAACAACAGAAATGATAAATAGCTGCCGAGATCGAGTGTTGTGGAGAGACATGATCACCTACGCCACTAGGCCCGGTACTTGATGATGATGATGTTTTGATCTTATGTTCTTCCAGTGTTGTCATACATCAGACAAGGATGTAATAATATCTTGATCGTGTTGTTTAAATGTTTGGTATATATTTTTATATTACTATATATATAAATATATATGTATATATATATATATATATATATATATATATAAGCATGTCGTAAGAGGCGACTAAGGAGGTTGATCGATGGCTTGAAAAGCTGTCATTGTAAAAATTATTGTTATGGAAACAGAGCCATAGATTTTAGAGGCAGTGACCTCTGTAATATGTGCCATTTTGGCACGCAAGGTTTTTGTTTTTGAGATTCTGGTTCTGCCCTATGTGCCGTCTTCGGCTCGAAAGGACAATAGATAGATAGATATATATAGATATATAACAATAATAATAATGATAATAATTCACCTGCTGCTTAATCTTTATAATAAAACTACAGCACAAACTCCACCATGTTATCCTCAGCTACAAACACCACCCTGGAAGACATTGACCTCAGCTGGAACCATCTTCGTAGATGTGGAGCTGTCGGAATCGCTAGAGGGATACAGGTAGCCATTAAATTGCTATGCTTTTGCCTTATGATTTCCGACCATCACCAGGGCAGTGCTTATTAAGAATCAGGTCTCTTCGATGATAGCACAGAGGGATCTTTATAAAAACCGAAGACCTTGCGAGGGACCTATGTGTAATTTCAAAAAGCGTGTTAATTATTGTGAACATTTATAACAATTTTACATTTTGTTTGTTTGTTTTGTTTTGTAAATTAACTATAAATATGGTTTAACTTTCATCAGTGTACCAACCCTCCCTCATAAGTGCAGAAATAATAGTATCAATAACAATAATAATAATAATAATAATAATATAATTGTCACAATAATAGTTCAGCAAAAAATAGCAGTGAATCATGAAAATATCGCAAACAGAAAAGACGACAATCGATTAATTCTAAACAAAATGCTACCTTAAATTTCTTAAGATACCTCGTATAATAAAGTAAATCAATGAAGACATATTAAAAGATTTAAACATTAAAAGGAACTGGCTTTTAAACATAAACACCATTCTACAGAGGAAACTAAAATACACGACAAAAGCTATAGAGAGATGGAAAGAACAGTAATGACGTGCACTTTTCCTAGGCCACGCATCAGGGGCAGACCATGAAAACGGTGGTTTCATGACATCAAGGAGACGTGGACATGACAATAGAGGAAAAGGGAGATCTGGCTAGAGACAGATTCTTTCAGACGGGCTGTGGTGAATGTAACGTTCTGAGGGAGATCTGGCTAGAGACGAGATTCTTTCAGACGGGCTGTGGTGAATGTAACGCTCTATAGGAGATCTGGCTAGAGACAGAGATTCTTTCAGACGGGCTGTGGTGAATTTAACGTTCTCTGGGAGATCTGGCTAGAGACAGTGATTCTTTCAGACCGGCTGTGGTGAATTTAACGTTCTCTGGGAGATCTGGCTATTGACAGTGATTCTTTCAGACGGGCTGTGGTGAATGTAACGTTCTGCAAAGGATATGGGGCCTGATTATGACAATATTAGTAATAGTAATAGTAGTAATAGTAATAATAGTAGTAAAAGTAGTAACAGTAGTAATAGTAGTAATAGTAATAAAATCATTATAATAATAATAAATAACTAATAATAAGTAACAATAATACATACCCTAGTGAACCATACAGTGTAGTGTCCTAGTACTCTCGTGTTACCTTCACACACATAACGCTATGTCTCTTGGCGTGTGCTGTAGCTGCTATGATGGGGACTGCAAATGCTTTTTTTTTTTTTTTAATTCTTCACTGAGATGAGTTTTAATTCGGATGATTTAACAGTCACGGGCTGTTGAGCAATTATGGATTTTTAGGTCGTTTGCAATGATACCGGCGACTTTAATGAAACATAATATTTAATATTTCACTAAATTTTTTTGTGTGAAGTGATACCCTATTAAATGTTTATCTTTGGAGTGATGTTCTCCGAGTTCTGTGATCATCATCGTCATTGAGTGCCGTCTCCTCATCGAAGGTTGGCTACCATGGAGCGCCATTCCTCTCTGTCACTTGCTTTGATGGTGCAGATTGCCATAGGCTGACTTGTCCATCTTTTGATGTTACTCGCCCATATTAGTCTTGGCCCGTCTCTGCCTCTTTTACCTTATAATTTCCCTTCCTAAATTACTTTTATTAGACTGTTGTGTCATTTAACATGCCCCAAAAATTTCATTTGTCTTGTTTTAATTGTGTTTAGTAGTTCTCTTTTCATTTCTAGTTTTTTTTAAAACTTCATCGTTTGTTTTCTTTTGTTTCCATCCAATTCTACCTATACTTCTATAAATCCACATTTCAAAGTCTTCAATTTTCTGTTCTGTTTTCTTGTCTAATGTCCATGTTTCTCTTTAAACTAAGAAAATATACAATGCATACTTTTTTTTTTAACTGACTGGCTAAAGTAACAATGGAATATATTCAGGACAATAGGTCGCTGCATACCGTGAACCTAGCCTGGAATGGGTTTGGATTTGAGGGCTGTGTTGCTGTTGGAGACATGTTGAGTAGCAACGTCACACTAGTAGAGCTGGATCTGGCGTGCAACAGGATCAATCCTCCAGCATTGCTTGAGCTTCTCCGAGGTGTCGCTGCTAACAAGTCATTGAGGATTCTCAAGGTAAGGATATTTCATTCTTCTTTCTTCCTTTTTACTTCCTAATTTGCCTTTAGCGTCGAGGAGTGATATACTTTGGTGACTTTTATTCTTCTGTTTTCATCTCCTGCTGTTATGTTTCCTAGTGAATCTCTCTCTCTGTCTGATCAAGTCTCAATCACAATAGGATTCCAGACTCTCTCATGAAGTCAGCTGTCAGGTTACGTGATTAGGTTGCCCCATATAGTTTCTCTTCCAGGGAGGTGGGTGTGGACCACGTTGTCCTTCTCAGGTCTGTGTACTGGGGGCAATCCTGTAGAACATGTTCCTAGTGAATGACTTTAGGAAGCCTCAAGACAAACGACAATTCACAAGCAGCAAAAACAGACAGGGTCAAAGCAAGGAAATGCATTTAAATGCATAGAAATGCGAAGATGTAGTAACGATAATCGTAAGGAGAAATGAAAAAAAATATATAGAAAAGTTATTTTCTTTATATTTCTTTCTTTATTTTTTTAATAGTTTAAATAAATATATATGTGTGTGTGTTTGTTCCTGCTGAAGGCTTATTGAGCCGAAACGCTGTTCTAATTTGTGTCATACACTTATTACGTAAAGCTTTAACTATATATATTCTTATATGATCTTGTTCTTATATATTTTTTCGATATATATGTTTTTCCCATCTCCCAGCAAAAATAGACTCAAGATGCAAGAAAGTTTGTCGAATCATCTGACAGCTATCACCACTAATATTTGTTTTATATAATAAAAGTATAACATTTTTATAATTTATATAATAAAAGGATAACATTTTTATAATTTATATAATAAAAGTATAACATTTTTATAATTTATGTAATAAAAGTATAACATTTTTATAATTTATGTAATAAAAGTATAACATTTTTATAATTTATATAATAAAAGTATAACATTTTTATAATTTTTATAATAAAAGGATAACATTTTTATAATTTATATAATAAAAGGATAACATTTTTATAATTTATATAATAAAAGGATAACATTTTTATAATTTATATAATAAAAGTATAACATTTTTATAATTTATGTAATAAAAGTATAACATTTTACTAATTTATTTAATAAAAGTCATGAGAGGCACCAAGAAGGAAGCTTGTCCGCGTCCAAGCCATGGTATAAACAAATTTGACTTTGAACATCACGCTATCTGTTATCACAGCGAGTTGGCGAATTTTTAGAAATGTAACCACGGGTTTGATTATAAATGTTTGTACACAGTTCGTTAACCACCGCTGTAGATCAAGTCTTTATTCTGCTGGCTTCGTCGCGACCTTGGAAGTTAATGACCTAACTTGTTCAGACGGTTGGTTTGTGGCAAATTGTACGTTACAATGTCACTGCTATAATGACTCAGTTTGTGACAAAATTACAGGGACATGCCCAAACATTGACAGTTGTCAGCATGAATATTTCGGACCCCAGTGTCAGTACTTGGATTTCGTTTATAAATACGCCCAAAAATCTGAACCTACTTTCCTGTTTGATAACAATGACACCACATGTAATCCGGACACAGATTCTACATCAGTTGAGGCAACCCTCAATCAATCTTTGCCGTTCTCCTGGTTTAGGATTTATGTGAATGACTTAACATATCCGGACAGTTTCACGGTAAAACTAAATGGTTCTGCCTCATGTAACAATGAATCAAGGTTTGAAGTTAGTTCGTACGAGATTGATGTCTTTTGCTCTGGGGCTGGTCTGATTAACAAGTTATGGATCGAAGGGGCGATAGTTGCAAATATCTGCTCCAACTACATTGGCGGGGGTCGGAATGTGACTCTCAAACAGAACACAAACCAGACCGCCACATTTAATGCTTGTTATACAGGAGACGGATGTGGACCAGAGGCCGTAGTTAATGGCAAAACAAAGACCAATATCTATGACAATGACTGAACACGCACACAATTGAGAAGTGGAACCAATTCTGTTCACTGGTATCTGAACTTTGCCACGCCCCAGAAAATTCACACCATTCGAATTTATCAACGAGATAGCACTATGATTCGGGTAAAGAAAGCCACTCTAAAGGCTTTCTCTGACAGTGGCGGTGTAGTGTTCCAGTATAATGATATATCATACCCAAATATTTCTGTGAACACTATTATAGTCACCACACAAGCGTCAATGGCACACATTAAGATTGAGTTCTCACCGACCATTTCGTAGGCCCGACAGTGCACTAACGGTGTGTGAGGTGCAAACATTTACAGACACTTATTGTCTGGACGGGCATTCTTGGTCGTTTTGTGCAGTGTGCAGTGGGCGTTGCAAAGGCTGCAACGTCATCATCGGTACGTGTCACGGAAATTGTTCACATGGGATATATGGACACGACTGCTCCGGGCCTTGTCTTAATGTATGTCCTTTATGTGAGGAAAATCCGGAAAATGCCTACAATGTAAACATCCTGGCTACACCTGTAATGACACTTATCCCGATGGTAATTTTGGGCTACAGTGCAAACAGACGTGTTCAGAGGGTTGTGACATCACATGTGACCCGGAAAGTACAGGTTATTCGTGCAAGGAAACGTACTACGGATCAGACTGCACTCTCAAATGTCCGGACAACTGTTTCAATGACATCTGTGAACAGTCAACCGGGAACTGTACATGCAAGGGAACGTTCTACGGGTCAGACTGCACTCTCAAATCTCCGGACAACTGTTTGAACGAAACATGTGAACAGTTAATCGGGGCCGGCGTCTCGTATGTCGATGATTCCAACGTTAAGAAGAGTCTGCCGACTACAACAAACCCAAGCATATGGATACCTTAATGTGTTTCTGTGCTGGATATGGTTCATTTCTTGGTGTTTTTCCGTGAAGCAATGGCTCATATCTTGATGTGTTTCTGTGCTAGCATTGGCTCATATCTTGTGGTGTTTCTGTGCTAGCCAAGGCTCATATCTTGGTGTGTGTCATGCTAGCCACATCTCATATCTTGGTGTGTCCGTGTTAATCATGTCTCATATCTTTATGTGTGAATGTGTTTAATCATATCTCATATCTTAGTGTGTATCTGTGTTAGTCATGTGTTATATCTTTGTGTGTGCATGTTTGGGTTAGTGCTATCTCATATCTTTGTGTGCATGTTTATGTTAGTCATATCTCATATCCTTGTGTGTGCATGTTTGGGTTAGTGCTATCTCATATCTTTGTGTGCATGTTTATGTTAGTCACATCTCATATCTTGTATGTGCATGTCTATGTTGGTCATATCTCATACCTTTGTGTGCATGTCTATGTTAGGCACGTGTCATATCTTTCTGTGTGCATGTCTATGTCAGTCATATCTCATATCTTTATGTGCATGTTTATGTTAGTCATGTGTCATATATCTTGATGTGTGTCAGTGTTAGTCATGCCTCGTATCACTGTGTGCATGACTATGTTAGTCACATCTCATATCTTTGTGTGTGCATGTCTGTGTTAGTCACCTCTAGTGACTCGGGCAGATGGTGCTCGTAAACCTGGGAGGGCCCACCATCTAAGTGCAGAATCCCCCTACAGAAAAGATCATCTGCTGCCTTGCAGGAAGATTGGGGACAATTAAAGGCTAAGGAATGCAAACCTGACTAAAATGCTGGCTGAAATCGGATGCACTGGGCCACTGGCGCAGAACACAGTGCAACGTTTTAACGGGTGTTCAATCAGAGTGGATCTGGCGGACACTAATTGTGAGGTTCTGTCTGTGGGGGCGATCAACACACTTAACCTGACAGATGACTTTATGTGAGAGTCTGGAATCCTACTATGATTGAGTCCTGATCGCAGAGATATATATATATATATAATAAAAGTATAACATTTTTATAACTTATATAATAAAAGTATAACATTTTTATAATTTATATAATAAAAGTATAACATTTTTATAATTTATATAATAAAGGATAACGTTTTTATAATTTATATAATAAAAGAGAACTCCTAAGAAACATCAGAGCGAAACAAACAACATTTTTAAGGCACATCATGAGAAGAGGAAAGTTGGAATACTTGGTTACAACTGTCAAAATAAAAGGAAAGAGAGATCGCGGACGACAAAAGAGAGAAAGTACTGGATAGCTTGGTGTCATTGCATAGAAAACAGTCAACAACAGAACTGATACTGTGGATTGTGGAAGGACATGATCGCCAACTCCAACCGGTACGGCACATGATGATGATGATGATGAATAAGAGACAGGTAAAATGTTAACTAAATGTTTCTTGATAACTCATGTAAAGTTAATTCATGAGACAAACAATAATAAAGTAATATCATTATAGAGGCAAACTTCCGAGGTGACAGATGAGCGAATCATTTCAGGTTAAGAGGTATTATTACAGAGCGCTGGAAAAAAAAATCACAAATAATCAAGAGAAAAAAAAAAACCAACAAAATGATTGATGGTCCGAAGCAGGATCGAACCCGTACTTCTCGGTACAGCGCCTTGCCACAAGAACCAAACGGTAGAGCACACGGCCAGCTCATTCATTTCATGGCGTTTGTTTTAGGTTACTAAGCATATTACCCTATGCTATAGCCATGAGAGGAAAGTTGGAATACTTGGTTACAACTGGCAAAATAAAAGGAAAGAGAGATCGCGGACGACAAAGAGAGAAAATACTGGATAGCTTGGTGTCATGACATGGAAAACAGTCAACAACAGAACTGATACGATGCACTGTAGATAGAAGATTGTGGAGGGACATGATCGCCTACGCCAACCGGCAGGGTACATGATGATGATGATGATAGTCATGAGTAAAGATGTAAAGCCATCAAAATGCATAGAGATGCGAAGCTACTGTAAAGCTGATGATAATGATAATTTAAAAAAAAAAGGAAAATGCGGTATGGTAACAGCTTTAAGTATCTGTGAAACAAAACAAAAGTCGACGTTTCGGCCAAATAGGCCTTCAGCTGGGACAACAAACAATAACACAAAATGAGTACGCATGCGTGAAAGACATCGCCATTGATTGGTACTTTTCTAAGTAGTTGAGTCGGCCATGTCGAGGTCAAATTTGGAAGTACATTGGAAATAGAAGAATGAAACAGTCTTACTCTGAGAATCCTCAAAGACTTGAGAACCCTCGTAGCGTTTGTGTCTCGTGGCAAGGCGCTGTGCCAAGGAGTTTGGGTTCGATCCTACTTTGGACCGTCTATTGTTCTTTGTTTTTTTCTGTTGTTGATTATTTGTGATTTTTCACAAATGTTGTAAACAAACCTCTTTCCGTAAAAATTATTCGATAAAGTTAATTCAGCTTTTTTAAATAATATTTTTGTGTGTGATGCCCTGGCAGATTGGATACAATCCAATCACGTCGGCGTTTTCTAGTCTTATCTTGGCTGTTGTGAGGAAACATAGAGAGAGTGCCCTGGAGAACTTGGATATGAAGGTAATGGTAGGGAGAGAAGGCGAGAAAGGGTATATATGATTATGTGTAGATACATAGATAGACAGCTAGACAGACAGACAGACAGACAGACAGACAGACAGACAGGTAGATAGGTAGGTAGGTAGGTAGGTAGGTAGGTAGGTAGGTAGGTAGATAGGTAGGTAGATAGGTAGGTAGGTAGGTAAATATATAGATAGATGGTTAGATAGATAGATAGATAGATAGATAGATAGATAGATAGATAGATAGATAGATAGATAGATAGATAGATAGATAGATAGATAGATAGATAGATAGATAGATAGATAGATAGATAGATAGATAGATAGATAGATAGATAGATAGATAGATAGATAGATAGATAGATAGATAGATAGATAGATAGATAGATAGATAGATAGATAGATAGATAGATAGATAGATAGATATAGATAGATAGATAGATAGATAGATAGATAGATAGATAGATAGATAGATAGATAGATAGATAGATAGATAGATAGATAGATAGATAGATAGATAGATAGATAGATAAGTGTGAGTGAGAAACATTTCGGACAGAAGAATAAAATATATAAAGAGTGAGAGAATAAAGAGATATGAAGGTAGAGAGAAAGACATTTAATGAGAGAAATATATACAAAAAGGTATAAAAAGAAAGAGAAAAAGAATTGAGGGATATGAGGTCAGAGAGAAAGAGTGATAGAAAAACAAAGTGAAAAATATCATGATAAAAAGAAAAGCAAAGCTAAATGAGAGCTAATTTCCAAAATTAGGAAGAAACAATCATCATTTTTTGGCCATGTAATGAGAAGAGAACAGCTGGAATATATTGTAACAACTGGGAAAATTGAGGGACGAAGAGATAGAGGGAAGTAAGGAGAAAAGATACCAGACAGCTTAAGAGAATGGCTTGGCAGAAGGTCAACAACGGATATAATAAATAACTGTCGAGATCGAGAATTGTGGAGAGACATGATCACCTACGCCAGCAGGCATAGTACTTGGTGATGAAAGAGAAAAAGGGACAAAGAAAAAAAGAGATGCGTAGAAAGAAAATACATTTTAAAGAAAAAAAAAAACTATAAAGATAGAAAAGATATACTTAATGTCACCCCAACACAATTTGAACATTATCATTTCTGATACTTATCTCATCTTGTCACACACATCATCATCATCATCATCATCATCATCATCATCATCATCACCATCATGTGCCATACCGCTGGAGTAAGTGATCATGTCCTTCCACAATCTTCTATCCACCGTGCATTTCTCTCTTTTGCGTAGTTTATCTCTCCTTCCCTGTATTTTGAGAGTTGTAACCAAGTATTCCAACTTTCCTCTTCTCATGATGTGCCCGAAAAATGTTGATTGTTTCTTTCTGACGTTTTTTAGGAGCTCCCTTTTTGTGTTGACCTCTTTGAGAATTTCTGGTTGGTCTTTTTAGCTGTCCAGGGAACTTTCAACATTCTTCTGAGAAATCCCATCTCTGTGGCCTCTAATAGTCTAATTATTTATTTGTTTATGGTCCATGATTCGCTTCAATAGGTCAGAATTGGTTCTATATAGCACCTATGAACTCTCTCTCTCCCTTCTATTGACATATATTTGTTGTATAAGATGTTTTTAATTTTCTGAAATGCTATTTTGGCCTGAACTATTCTGCTTTTTATTTCTGTGGTTCATCTTCCATCTGATGTTATTATTGTACCCAAGTATTTCAAAGATTGCACTTGTTTCAGATTTGTCCTGTTTATTTTTATGCTGCATGATGGTGATGATTATTTCTTCGATATAACCATTGCTTCTGTTTTCTTACTATTCAGACTGAGACCTTTATTGTTGCTTTCTTTTACTATTATGTCTATCATTTCTTGTAGTTCATTCTCTGTCTCTGCTATTAAGATTGTCTTCATTATCATCAAGTGCCCGGCCTTCTGACCTAGGTGATCATGTCTGTCCACAACTTTCGATCTCGACAGTTATTTATCTTTTCTGTTGTTAACCTTATGCCAAGCCATACTCTTAAGCTGTCTGGTATATTTTCTCTTTGCTTCCCTCTATCTCTTTGTCCCTCAATTTTCCAGCTGTTACAATATATTCCAGTTGTTACATTCTCATTACATGGCAAAAAAAAATTACGATTGTTTCTTCCTAATATTGGAAATTAGCTCTCTTTATGCATTGGCCTCTTTCAGAACGTTTTCATTACTCTTCTTAGTTGTCCATGGTATTCTGAACATTCTTCTGTAAAACCACATTTCTACAGACTCCAGTGATTTTCTTGTCTGTTGTCATATTATCCATGATTCACATTCATATGTTAAGACCGACTCTACATAATTAAAACTGTACCTGCCGCATATCACAAATTGTTTATGCTGTGACCGTTGACTTCAATTCCTTTTATATCTACTATTGATCTCATAATATTTTCGCTGTAAAATGAAAACAAATCAGGTGACAGAACACAGCCTTCTCTAACTCCTTGTTTCATATATTTGAACTGTGTATTTTGACAATTATACTAGGCAATATAAGAAGGCGTTTTGCGATTCCTTTCCTTCTTGGCAGTGACTGTACTAGTCGGAGATCGCAGCCATTGTCTCTATACAGGAGATCCTCTGCCTGCCATCGCGGTGTGGGGACCATAACCGGCACTACTTGTCGGCTGCTCAAACAACACCATCCACCGCCTGCTCCAATGGCTTCACATAACTCTGATAGGGGGGCTATACGGGAATAGTGTTACACTCAGTGTTACACTCAGTGTTCTTATTAAATATCTCTTCTTGTCACACTCAGTGTTCTTATTAAATATCTCATCTTGTCACACTCAGTGTGTTCTCTTATTAAATCTCTCATCTTGTCACACTCAGTGTTCTTATTAAATATCTCATCTTGTCATTGTCTTGTTTATTCTTTTCTTCTTATAATTATTCCTTTTATTCTTCTTCTTCGAAATTTTAAAAATTCTTTTACTTTTCTTCTTTTTCTTCTTCACCCCATACACCCGGAGATCGTTGGGACACTATGTGAACCTTCTCTATTTATCTCTAACTCCAATTAGGACACTATGTGAACCTCCTCTATTTATCTCTAACTCCACTTAGGACACTATGTGAACCTCCTCTATTTATCTCTAACTCCAATTAGGACACTATGTGAACCTTCTCTATTTATCTCTAACTCCAATTAGGACACTATGTGAACCTCCTCTATTTATCTCTAACTCCAATTAGGACACTATGTGAACCTCCTCTATTTATCTCTAACTCTAATTATTCTTTGAGACTCAGCAAAGTCTAAGTAGTTTTTGTTTAACCAATCATCTAACAGTCTATGAGGATACATCTATTCCCATCCATATCGTCATACATAAATATCCACAGGGTGTTGTTGTGGATAAGGAATTTATCCAGATTCTGGAGGAGATTCAGTGCAGCCGATTCTTGATTGTCAACTATGAGTTGTCACTGCCTGTGAAGAAGTTGTCCAGGGAGGAGATGAGAGAGAGAATTGGGCTCCCCAGCGCTTTCAACGTGGACCCTCTCAGGATGTTGTATTTGTTGAAAGTAAGAATTTATAAGCGTTTCATCATTGTATCCAACATTACTGATCTGCTGAAAATGTTGTATTAGTCGGTAGCAGGTAGGTAGGTAGATAGATAGGTAGATAGATAGTAGATAAATAGTAAGTAGCTTGGTAAGTTGGTAGCAGGTAGGTAGGTAGGTAGTAGTGGTAGGCTGGTAGTAGGTGTGTAGGTAGGTAAATAGTAGATAAATCGTATTGGTACGTTGGTTGAAGGTAGGTAGGTAGGTAGTAGATAGATAGTAAGTAGATTAGTAAGTTGGTTGAAGGTAGGTAGGTAGATAGTAGATAGATAGTAAGTAGATTGGTAAGTTGGTAGGTAGATAGTATATAGATAGTAAGTAGATTGGTAAGTTGGTTGAAGGTAGGTAGGTAGATAGTAGATAGATAGTAAGTAGATTGGCAAGTTGATAGCAGGTTGGTAGGTAGATAGATAGTAGTGGTATGTTGGTAGAAGGTAGGTAGATAGTTAGGTAAGTTGATAAGTTGGTAGTAGGTAGGTCGATAGTAAATAGATTGGTAAAATGGTAGTCGGTAAGTAGACAGACAGATACAAAGATTCTAAGAATCGATGGGAGAAATGAAAATACTCATAGGCCTAGAAAAGAGACTTATTGTCTATGAAAGAAAACGTCTCTAATACTCTTAAACATAAAACTGGAGACACTTGACACTACATTTAACCATAAGACAAGAAAGCAGACAAGAATACATATCAAATTAGATACCGATTCTTGTATGGTTTATTCTCTATAAGAGAAGAATTAATAAAGAAGAAACCAAACAAGGATATCTATAAGTAATGTACTGAGTAGACACCGGAAATATATCGGTCACGTGTTCAGAAATTGACGAAAGAAGATTCCCACGCCAGGTCTTCATGTGGATACAAGGTAGAAAAGGAAAACAAGAAAGGCAAAAAGAGACTAAGGGGAATAAAAAAATAGAGAAGACTTAACTTTGGGTTTAAGAACAAAACAAGACCTGCAAGACCTACCGAAATAAAAAAATCTTGCAAGACTACCGAAATAAAAAAAAATCTTGCAAGACTACCGAAATAAAAAAAATCTTGCAAGACCTATCGAAATAAAAAAAATCTTGCAAGACTACCGAAATAAATAAAAAAAATCTTGCAAGACCTACCGAAATAAAAAAATCTTGCAAGACCTACCGAAATAAAAAAATCTTGCAAGACTACCGAAATAAAAAAAAAATCTTGCAAGACCTACCGAAATAAAAAAATCTTGCAAGACTACCGAAATAAAAAAATCTTGCAAGACTACCGAAATAAAAAAATCTTGCAAGACTACCGAAATAAAAAAATCTTGCAAGACTACCGAAATAAAAAAATCTTGCAAGACTACCGAAATAAAAAAATCTTGCAAGACTACCGAAATAAAAAAATCTTGCAAGACTACCGAAATAAAAAAATCTTGCAAGACTACCGAAATAAAAAAAAAATCTTGCAAGACCTACCGAAATAAAAAAATCTTGCAAGACTACCGAAATAAAAAAATCTTGCAAGACTACCGAAATAAAATCTTGCAAGACTACCGAAATAAAAAAATCTTGCAAGACCTACCGAAATAAAAAAATCTTGCAAGACTACCGAAATAAAAAAAAAATCTTGCAAGACCTACCGAAATAAAAAAAAAATCTTGCAAGACCTACCGAAATATTAAAAAAATCTTGCAAGACCTATCGAAATAAAAAAAATCTTGCAAGACCTACAAGACCTACACGACCTACACGACCTACACGACCTACACGACCTACAAGACATAGAGGGGCAAAGTCATGCTTGGGGAGTTATGCTTTCTGCATGATGTGCCGTTCTCTGTCTGCGAAAAACTTACACACATAAAGATCCATTTGAGATTCGATAATCGAACCCCGTACCTCCACACGTTAGGCGAACACACATACTTCGACTCTGAACCATTCCCTTCATATCATCATCATCATCATCAAGTACCGGGCCTGCTGATCATGTCTCTCCACAACTTTCGATCACGACAGTTATTTATCATTTCTGTTGTTGACCTTATGCCAAACCATTCTCTTAAGCTGTCTGGTATTTTTTTTCTCTTTGCTTCCCTCTATCTCTTCGTCCCTCAATTTTCCCAGTTGTTACAATATATTCCAGCTGTTCTCTTCTCATTACATGGCCAAAAATGATGATTGTTTCTTTCTAATTTTGGAAATTAGCTCTCTTTTTGCTTTGGCCTCTTTCAGAAAGTTTTCATTATTCTTCTTACCTGTCGATGATATTCTCAACATTCTTCTGTAAAACCACATTTCTACAGACTCCAGTGATTTTCTTGTCCGTTGTTCAATTGTCCATGGTTCACATCCCTATGTCAAGATTGGCTCTATCTACATACCATCTAAGAACTCTTCATATGCAATGCAATAATATCTCTCTCTTTTCTCCCATCGAGAGAGAAAGAGAGAGAGAGAGAGAGAGAGAGAAAGAGAGAGAGAGAAAGAGAGAGAGAGAGAGAGAGTGAGAGGAGTACAGTAATAATGAGGTAACTTCTGTCTAACTTGGCAACATTTGCTACATAACCCAACTTGGCAACATTTGCTACAGAATTAATTATAACAAATTAGTCTGATTTCTGTTTGTCACTTTCTGCAGGAGAAGATGCGAGCGTCAGATTTCTTTTATAAAATCAACAAGGACAATGACGAGGGCGTTCAGAGATCCGAGTTATACTCAATGTTTGACGTAAGTATTGGTATCAACGCGACATTTTTTCTACAAAAACGATATCATCATTATTATTAAGTATCATGCCTGCTGGCGTAGGTGACCATGACTCTCCACGATTCTCGATCTCGACAGTTATTTATCATTTCTGTTGTTGACCTTCTGCCAAGCCGTTTTTTTAAGCTGTGTAGTATCTTTTCTATTTGCTGTGTAGTATCTTTTCTCTATCTCTTCGGCCCTCAATTTTCCCAGTTGTTACAATATATTCCAGCTGTTCCCTTCTCGTTACATGGCCAAAAAAATGATGATTGTTTCTTCCTAATTTTGGAAATTAGCTTTCTCTTTGCTTTGGCCTCTCAAAATGTTTTTCATTACTGTTTTTAGCTGTCAACATTCTTCTGTAAAACCAAATTTCTACAGCCTCCAGTGATTTTCTTGTCTGTTGTCCTATTGTCCATGATTCACATCCATATGTTAAGACTGGTTCTACATAAATTTTAAGAACTCATTTTTTTTTGTTTCTATTGACAAAAATGGATTGCGCAGTATCTTCCTCATTCTGTGGAAAGCTGTTTATGCCTGGAACCAGTAGTGGGGTGTAATAAACACTTCAAGTTATGATGACAGCTTTACAAGGAAGGGACACAACACAAAACTGACGTTTCGGCCTGTTTTCTTCAGTATTGCGATGTGTTCCTTTCTTGTAAAGCTGTCACCATAGCTTGGAGTGTTTATTACACCCCACTACTGGCTCCTTGCTACCAGCTTTACCGCAGCATTGCTATTATTTGCCTGTTCCCTGTTAATGCCTGCCTGATCTATTCTACATCTCGTCTCATCTCATCAGTCAGTCACTTTAGTACATATCTGCCAATGTTCATCATTCTGTTGGAGTCGTGCTGTTTATCCATATCGTTCTGTCTATATATATAAATCGTTTTGTCTATGTTCAAATCGTTCTGTCTATGTCCAAATCGTTCTGTCTATGTCAAAATCGTCCTATGTTCAAATCGTTCTGTTTATGTCCAAATTGTTCTGTCTATGTCCAAATCGTTTTGTCTATGTCCTAATCGTTCTGTCTATGTCCAAATCGTTTTGTCTATGTCCAAGTCGTTCTGTCTGTGTCCAAATCGTTTTGTCTCTGCCCAAATCGTTCAGTCTAAGTCTAAATCATTCTGTCTATGTCCGAGTCGTTTTATCTATATTCAAGTCGTTCTATCAATGTTCCTGTCGATTGATATGTCCGCATTGTCCTATGTTCCTATCATCATGTATATGCTCAAATCGTTCCTGTGTGCCCGAGTCGTTCTGTCTGTCCCTGTTTCTTTCTCTCTTTGTCCTAGTTATTCTGTCTACGCCCGAGTCGTTCTGTCTGTCCCTGTGTCTTTCTCTCTTTGTCCTAGTTATTCTGTCTACGCCTGAGTCGTTCTGTCTGTCCCTGTTTCTTTCTCTCTTTGTCCTAGTTATTCTGTCTATGCCCGAGTCGTTCTGTCTGTCCCTGTTTCTTTCTCTCTTTGTTCTAGTTATTCTGTCTATGCCCGAGTCGTTCTGTCTGTCCCTGTTTCTTTCTCTCTTTGTCCTAGTTATTCTGTCTATGCCCGAGTCGTTCTGTCTGTCCCTGTTTCTTTCTCTCTTTGTCCTAGTTATTCTGTCTACGCCCGAGTCGTTCTGTCTGTCCCTGTTTCTTTCTCTCTTTGTCCTAGTTATTCTGTCTACGCCCGAGTCGTTCTGTCTGTCCCTGTTTCTTTCTCTCTTTGTTCTAGTTATTCTGTCTATGCCCGAGTCGTTCTGTCTGTCCCTGTTTCTTTCTCTCTTTGTTCTAGTTATTCTGTCTATGCCCGAGTCGTTCTGACTGTCCCTGTTTCTTTCTCTCTTTGTCCTAGTTATTCTGTCTACGCCCGAGTCGTTCTGTCTGTCCCTGTGTCTTTCTCTCTTTGTCCTAGTTATTCTGTCTACGCCCGAGTCGTTCTGTCTGTCCCTGTTTCTTTCTCTCTTTGTCCTAGTTATTCTGTCTATACCCGAGTCGTTCTGTCTGTCCCTGTTTCTTTCTCTCTTTGTCCTAGTTATTCTGTCTATGCCCGAGTCGTTCTGTCTGTCCCTGTTTCTTTCTCTCTTTGTCCTAGTTATTCTGTCTATGCCCGAGTCGTTCTGTCTGTCCCTGTTTCTTTCTCTCTTTGTCCTAGTTATTCTGTCTACGCCCGAGTCGTTCTGTCTGTCCCTGTTTCTTTCTCTCTTTGTCCTAGTTATTCTGTCTATGCCCGAGTCGTTCTGTCTGTCCCTGTTTCTTTCTCTCTTTGTTCTAGTTATTCTGTCTATGCCCGAGTCGTTCTGTCTGTCCCTGTTTCTTTCTCTCTTTGTTCTAGTTATTCTGTCTACGCCCTAGTCGTTCTGTCTGTCCCTGTGTCTTTCTCTCTTTGTCCTAGTTATTCTGTCTACGCCCGAGTCGTTCTGTCTGTCCCTGTTTCTTTCTCTCTTTGTCCTAGTTATTCTGTCTATACCCGAGTCGTTCTGTCTGTCCCTGTTTCTTTCTCTCTTTGTCCTAGTTATTCTGTCTATACCCGAGTCGTTCTGTCTGTCCCTGTCTCTTTCTCTCTTTGTTATTCTGTCTACGCGGCTAATGTAATGATACCCTTTTTCTATGAACCTTCTTTGGTTTGAGCATTCTTTTTTTCTCTGATAGGAATCTGGCATACCGGTGACCGGAAGTGTCATTGACAAGATTATGGAGTTCATGGACACAAACAAAGACGGAAAAATAGACATCAGGTAAAACCTAACAGTAATCTAACAGTATAATAGTCTGTGTGTTTTTCAAACTTGACTCAATGATTTCAGTCTTCTGCAAATTTCAACACCTCTTTGGAAACACAGTTGGCTACAGATTAATATTTTTTTTAAACACTTGTTTTCTAAAATTAATTACTTTGACTCTTGCTCGCTTTGTGCAAAGCAAATCCGCAACTTCCGGTGATAATCTTCTCCATAAGAAATAGAACTAAATATGACCTTCTCCATAAGGAGTAGAACTAAATGTGACCTTCTCAATAAGGAGTAGAACTAAATGTGACCTTCTCCATAAGGAGTAGAACTAAATATGACCTTCTCCATAAGGAGTAGAACTAAATGTGACCTTCTCCATAAGGAGTAGAACTAAATGTGACCTTCTCCATAAGGAGTAGAACTAAATATGACCTTCTCCATAAGGAGTAGAACTAAATATGACCTTCTCCATAAGGAGTAGAACTAAATGTGACCTTCTCAATAAGGAGTAGAACTAAATGTGACCTTCTCCATAAGGAGTAGAACTAAATATGACCTTCTCCATAAGGAGTAGAACTAAATGTGACCATCTCAATAAGGAGTAGAACTAAATGTGACCTTCTCCATAAGGAGTAGAACTAAATATGACCTTCTCCATAAGGAGTAGAACTAAATGTGACCTTCTCAATAAGGAGTAGAACTAAATATGACCTTCTCCATAAGGAGTAGAACTAAATGTGACCTTCTCAATAAGGAGTAGAACTAAATATGACCTTCTCCATAAGGAGTAGAACTAAATGTGACCTTCTCCATAAGGAGTAGAACTAAATATGACCTTCTCCATAAGGAGTAGAACTAAATGTGACCTTCTCAATAAGGAGTAGAACTAAATATGACCTTCTCCATAAGGAGTAGAACTAAATATGACCTTCTCCATAAGGAGTAGAACTAAATGTGACCTTCTCCATAAGGAGTAGAACTAAATATGACTTTCTCCATAAGGAGTAGAACTAAATGTGACCTTCTCAATAAGGAGTAGAACTAACTATGACCTTCTCCATAAGGAGTAGAACTAAATATGACCTTCTCCATAAGTAGTAGAGCTAAATATGACCTTCTCTATAAGGAGTAGAACTAAATATGACCTTCTCCATATGGAGAGGACTAAATATGACTTTCTCCATAAGGAATAGAACTAAATATGACCTTCTCCATAAGGAATACAACTAAATATGACCTTCTCCATAAGGAATAGAACTAAATATGACCTTCTCCATAAGGAATAGAACTAAAAATGACCTTCTTCGTAAGGAATAGAACTAAATATGACCTCCGTAAGGAGTAGAACTAAATGTGACATTCTCCATAAGAAGTAGAACTAAATGTGACCTTCTCCATAAGGAGTAGAACTAAATGTGACCTTCTCCATAAGAAGTAGAAAAAAATATGACCTTCTCCATAAGGAGTAGAAATAAATGTGACCTTCTCCATATGGAGTAGAACTAAATATGACCTCCGTAACGAGTAGAACTAAATGTGACCTTCTCCATAAGGAGTAGAATTAAATATGACCTTCTCCATAAGGAGTAGAACTAAATGTGACCTTCTCCATTAGGAGTAGAACTAAATATGACCTTCTCCATAAGGAGTAGAACTAAATGTGACCTTCCCCATAAAAAGTAGAAGTAAAGGGGACCTTCTCCAGAGGTAGTATAACTAAATGTGACCTTTTTAAAAAAAATAAAGTGGAACTAAATGTGACTTTCATTTTAGCGTGAAAGATAAGGTAAATTCATTTTACCTGGTTATGTGGGCCCTGCCTGTTAGTGACGTAAGTGACATCCTACCTTTATCTTCTGCCAGATATCACTATCATTAGTTCACTTCCTGTAATTAACATGTAAGATGGTAGATGTACAACAGAGGTGAGATGGTAGATGTACAACAGAGGTGAGATGGTAGATGTACAACACAGGTGAGATGGTAGATGTACAATACAAGTGAGGTGGTAGATGTACAATAGAGGTGAGATGGTAGATGTACAACAGAGGTGAGATGGTAGATGTACAACACAGGTGAGATGGTAGATGTACAATACAAGTGAGGTGGTAGATGTACAACAGAGGTGAGATGGTAGATGTACAACACAGGCGAGATGGTAGGTGTACAACAGAGGTGAGATGGTAGATGTACAACACAGGCGAGATGGTAGGTGTACAACAGAGGTGAGATGGTAGATGTACAACACAGGTGAGATGGTAGATGTACAACAGAGGTGAGATGGTAGATGTACAACAGAGGTGAGATGGTAGATGTACAACACAGGTGAGATGGTAGATGTACAATACAAGTGAGGTGGTAGATGTACAACAGAGGTGAGATGGTAGATGTACAACACAGGCGAGATGGTAGATGTACAACACAGGTGAGATGGTAGATGTACAATACAAGTGAGGTGGTAGATGTACAACAGAGGTGAGATGGTAGATGTACAACAGAGGTGAGATGGTAGATGTACAACACAGGTGAGATGGTAGATGTACAATACAAGTGAGGTGGTAGATGTACAACACAGGTGAGATGGTAGATGTACAACAGAGGTGAGATGGTAGATGTACAACACAGGTGAGATGGTAGATGTACAATACAAGTGAGGTGGTACATGTACAACAGAGGTGAGATGGTAGATGTACAACACAGGCGAGATGGTAGGTGTACAACAGAGGTGAGATGGTAGATGTACAACACAGGCGAGATGGTAGGTGTACAACAGAGGTGAGATGGTTGATGTACAATACAAGTGAGGTGGTAGATGTACAACAGAGGTGAGATGGTAGATGTACAACACAGGCGAGATGGTAGGTGTACAACAGAGGTGAGATGGTAGATGTACAACACAGGCGAGATGGTAGGTGTACAACAGAGGTGAGATGGTAGATGTACAACACAGGTGAGATGGTAGATGTACAACAGAGGTGAGATGGTAGATGTACAACAGAGGTGAGATGGTAGATGTACAATACAGGTGAGGTGGTAGATGTACAATACAGGTGAGATGGTAGATGTACAACAGAGGTGACATGGTAGATGTACAACACAGGTGAGATGGTAGATGTACAACACAGGTGAGATGGTAGATGTACAACACAGGTGAGATGGTAGATGTACAACACAGGCGAGATGTCTTAATTCCTACTCTTTCTCTGATAATACCATTTCTGACTTTTTTGGATACGCCAAGCGGTTTTCTCAGACATCCCATCTCTGTGGCGCCAAGCTTTCTTTTATGCTTAGACGCAAGTGTCCATAACTCAACTAATACTCACTATGATCCATGTCTCACCGTCACCCCTTTGCCACGCATTATTCATAACAAAAACCAAGAGTTCCCGTGAATCTTCAAACATGACCTGTTCTCGCTGACTAGATCTAGCGAATCAATTCACAGGGAGATATGTTTACTGCACTCGGAAAAATTGACAGATAATCAACAACATAAAAAAATATGGTCCAAAGCAGGATCGAACCCGTACTCAGTGGCACAGCGCCTTGCCACGAAAAGCCAAACGCTAGGGAAGACTGATTATCGCTCGGAAGTTTCCCTCTATAATAATATTCATTTATTATTATTTGTCTCCTGACTACATCTAGACTGTTCCTTCCAAGCGATATTACTCTCAATCACTTTCTAGATTAAAATGATTTACCTGATTATTTCCCCTTGACCATGTGTATTCTGAAACTACAAGGACTGGAGTGGTAACGCAGTTGATGACTGTCAAGACTTCTTCCTGGTCTATATTTACACCACTGGCATATTATTTAACAATTAGGAATGACCCAGTTATAGTCTGAACATGATACAGTAGCAAAAATAGACTTAAGATGCAACAAAGCTTGTCAAATCATTGGACAGCTATCTCCACTATTGTCCAACAGGGAAATAACTATAGAGACGCAGTCTACAATACAATCTTCATCCCAACGTTGTGCTACCAATGCCAGTCCTGGACCCTAGATGCAAGAACAATAAGATAAATAACCTCTACTCAGATGAAGTGTTAGAAGAATGACAGGACATACGACTGTTCAAAAAACGTTGCGGCAACACCAGACGCAAGGGTCAACCACGAAAAAGATGGATTGACGGATTGTTATAAGCAACAGGAAACATAACAGCAACAGAGGCGAACAGATGAGCAAAGAACCGCAAATTATTATCTCCCCTCGACGCTGAAAGGTATTTAATAACGAAAAGAGGAAGAAGAAGATGATTAGAGAAGACAGCGAATGATAGAAAGAAGGAGAGAGCTTGCAGACGTTCACCCGATGAATAAAGCAATAGTTACTCTTTTTCGTCATCCGCCCTTTAATTGACGTTAGGGGGACTGGCTGGTCTCGAGGCAAGACGAAGGCCTCGAGACAGGGAGGTTATGGGTTCAAATCCCGGCTACACCACTTGGGATTTTTATTTATGATTTCTCTCTGCGGCAACCACTCCTGGTCTCAGCATCGAGGCCCGGTTTGAAACGTCGATTACTCATCGACGGAAAAAATATGAGTACCTCCGCAGTCGGAGTTACTGCCTGTGCGGCGAGGGACCTCTGTGTACAAGGCTGCCAGAGAAAACTGAATTAACAAGCACAATTCAGTTCGTAGTCTCTAAGGACTTCATCATCATCATATGCCATACCGGTTGGCGTAGGCGATCATGTCCCTCCACAATCTTCTATCTACAGTGCATCGTATGAGTTCTGTTGTTTACTGTTTTCCATGCCATGACACCAAGCTATCCAGCATTTTCTCTCTTTGTCGTCCGCGATCTCTCTTTCCTTTTATTTTGCCAGTTGTAACCAAGTATTCCAACTTTCCTCTTCTCATGATGTGCCCGAAAAATGTTGATTGCTTCTTTCTGATGTTTTTTTAAGAGCTCCCTTTTTGTGTTGGCCTCTTTGAGAACTTCCTCATTGGTCTTTTTAGCTGTCAGGGAACTTTCAACATTCTTCTGAGAAATCCCATCTCTGTGGCCTCTAATCGTGTTTTCATTTGTTTGTCATCTAATACTTCTGTCCATGATTCGCTTCGATAGGACTAAGGACTTCGTCAGTGTTAAAAGCTGGCGAACGAAGGAGAAGAAGAAGAAGAGGAGATAGAAGAAGATACATTGATGTTAAACGAGCGTAGATGCTATAATTCTGTAAATGTAAGGATTCCCACCACGCCTTCTTGGGCGTATGTTTTGTATGATTTTAGTGACCATATTTTTCCCTGACGGCAACGCATGCGGGTGATGTGGTTGGTATCACGCCAGGCCGCCTTTACTTCCCAGAAGAATCTCTAGTACCAATTTTTAAAGGCTGGGTGAACCCCGGAACCTTGCCGATCCAAAAAAATTTATTATTTCTGTGTGTTTTACAAGACACGATATATGTCTCAATACTATCTGTTTTAATATAGAGAACTGTCTTCATTATTTTACCCCATATTGTCCTATGTCCTTATGTCTATTACCCTTGTATACATTATTTTCCTGTATATTGACCAATGTCTTTATATCGAATACTTCTGTCCTTATATCTATTACCCTTGTCTACATTATTTTTCTCTATATTGTCCTATGTCCTTATATCTATTACCCCTGTCTACATTATTTTCCTATATATTGTCCCATGTCCTTATGTCTATTACCCTTGTATACATTATTTTCCTGTATATTGTCCTATGTATTATATCTAATATTTCTGTCCTTATATCTATTACCCTGATCTACATTACTTTCCTCTATATTGTCCTATGTCTTTATATCTAATACTTCTGTCCTTATATCTATCACCCTTGTCTACATTACTTTCCTTTATATTGTCCTATGACCTTATATCTATTACCCCTGTCTACATTATTTTCCTCTATATTGTCCTATGTCCTTATATCTATTACTCCTGTCCTTATATCTATTAACCCAATCTACATTACTTTCGTCTGTAATGTCCTACGTCCTTATATCTATTACCATTGTCTACATTATCTTCCTCTATATAGTCCTATGTCATTATATCTATTACCCTGGTCTACATTATTTTCCTCTATATTGCCCAATGTCTTATATCTAAAACTTCTGTCCTTATATCTATTACCCGGATCTACATTACTTTCTTCTATATTGTCCTATGTCTTTATATCTAATATTTCTGTCCTGATATCTATTACTCTTGTCTACATTACTTTCCTCTATATTGTCCTATGTCTTATATTTAATATTTCTGTCCTTATATCTATTACCCTTGTCTACATTACTTTCCTTTATATTGTCCTATGTCATTATATCTGTTACCACTGTCTACATTATTTTCATCTATATTGTCCTATGTCCTTATATCTATTACTCCTGTCCTTATATCTATTAACCCAATCTACATTGCTTTCGTCTATAATGTCCTACGTCCTTATATCTATTACCATTGTCTACATTATCTTCATCTATATTGTCATATGTCATTATATCTATTACACTGGTCTACATTTTTTCCTCTATATTGTCCTATGTCTTATATCTAATACTTCTGTCCTTATATCTATTACCCGGATCTACATTACTTTCCTCTATATTGTCCTATGTCTTTATATCTAATACTTCTGTCCTTATATCTATTACCCTTGTCTACATTATTTTCTCTATATTGTCCTATGTACTTATATCTATTACCCCTGTCTACATTATTTTCCTATATATTGTCCCATGTCCTTATGTCTATTACCCTTGTATACATTATTTTCCTGTATATTGTCCTATGTCTTATATCTAATATTTCTGTCCTTATATCTATTACCCGGATCTACATTACTTTCCTCTATATTGTCTTATGTCTTATATCTAATATTTCTGTCCTTATATCTATTACCCTGATCTACATTACTTTCATCTATATTGTCCTATGTCTTTATATCTAATACTTCTGTCCTTATATCTATTACCCTTGTCTACATTACTTTCCTTTATATTGTCCTATGTCCTTATATCTATTACCCCTGTCTACATTATTTTCCTTTATATTGTTCTATGTCCTTATATCTATTACTCCTGTCCTTATATCTATTAACCCAATCTACATTACTTTCGTCTATAATGTCCTACGTCCTTATATCTATTACCATTGTCTACATTATCTTCCTCTATATTGTCCTATGTCATTATATCTATTACCCTGGTCTACATTATTTTCCTCTATATTGTCCTATGTACTTATATCTATTACTCCTTTCCTTATATCTATTAACCCAATCCACATTACTTTCATCTATAATTTCCTATGTCCTTAGATCTATTACCCCTGTCTAATTTATTTTCCTCTATATTGCCCTATGTCCTTATATCTATTACTCCTTTCCTTATATCTATTACCCTGTCAAGGTTATTTTCCTCTATATTGTCCGATGTCCTTATATCTATTACCCAGCCAACATTATCTTCCTATATATCTTTCGATGTCCTTATATCTATTACCCTTGTCTACATTAACTTCCTCTATATTGTCCGACGTCATTATATCTATTACCATTTCAACATTATCTTCCTATATATTGTCCGATGTCCTTATATCTATTACTCTGTCTACATTATTTTCCCCTATATTGTCCGATGTCCTTGTATCTATTGCCCTGTGAACATTATCTTCCTCTATATTATCCGATGTCCTTATATCTATTACCTTTGTCTACATTATTTTCCCCTATATTGTCCGATGTCCTTATATCTATTACCCTGTCAACATTATCTTCCTATATATTGTCCGATGTCCTTATATCTATTACCCTTGGCTACATTTTTTCCTCTATATTGTCCTATGTCCTTATATCTATTAACCCTGTCTACATTATCTTCCTCTATATTGTCCGATGTCCTTATATCTATTACCCTGTCAATATTATTTTCCTCTATATTGTCCGATGTCCTTATATCTATTACCCTGTCAACATTATCTTCCTATATATTTTCCGATGTCCTTATATCTATTACCCTTGTCTACATTAACTTCCTCTATATTGTCTGATGTCATTATATCTATTACCCTGTCAACATTATCTTCCTCTATATTGTCCTATGTCCTTATATCTATTACCCTTGGCTACATTTTTTCCTCTATATTGTCCTATGTCCTTATATCTATTAACCCTGTCTACATTATCTTCCTCTATATTGTCCGATGTCCTTATATCTATTACCCTGTCAATATTATTTTCCTCTATATTGTCCGATGTCCTTATATCTATTACCCTGTCAACATTATCTTCCTATATATTTTCCGATGTCCTTATATCTATTACCCTTGTCTACATTAACTTCCTCTATATTGTCTGATGTCATTATATCTATTACCCTGTCAACATTATCTTCCTCTATATTGTCCTATGTCCTTATATCTATTATCCTTGTCTACATTATCTTCCTCTATATTGTCCGATGTCCTTATATCTATTACCCTTGTCTACATTACTTTCCTTTATATTGTCCTATGTCCTTATATCTATTACCCTTGTCTACATTATTTTCCTCTATATTGTCCGATGTCCTTATATCTATTACTCCTTTCCTTATATCTATTAACCCAATCCAAAATTACTTTCATCTATAATGTCCTATGTCCTTAGATCTATTACCCTTGTCTACATTATCTTCCTCTATATTGTCCTATGTCCTTATATCTATTACTCCTGTCTACTTTATTTTCCTCTATATTGTCCTATGTCCTTATATCTATTACCCTGTCAACATTATCTTCCTCTATATTGTCCGATGTCCTTATATCTACTACCATTGTCTACTTTTTTCCTCTATATTGTCTTTGTCCTTATATCTATTAACCCTGTCTACATTATCTTCCTCTATATTGTCCGATGTCATTATATCTATTACCCTGTCAATATTATTTTCCTCTATATTGTCCGATGTCCTTATATCTATTACCCTGTCAAAATTATCTTCCTATATATTGTCCGATGTTCTTATATCTATTACCCTTGTCTACATTAACTTCCTCTATATTGTCCGATGTCATTATATCTATTACCCTGTCAACATTATCTTCCTCTATATTGTCCGATGTCCTTATATCTTTTACCCTGTCAACATTATCTTCCTATATATTGTCCGATGTCCTTATATCTATTACCCTGTGAACATTATCTTCCTCTAAATTGTCCGATGTCCTTATTTCTATTACCCTTGTCTACATTATCTTCCTTTATATTGTCCGATGTCCTTATATCTATTACCCTGTCAACATTATCTTCCCCTATATTGTCCGATGTCCTTATTTCTATTACCCTTGTCTACATTATTTTCCCCTATATTGTCCGATGTTCTTATATCTATTACCCTGTCAACATTATCTTCCCCTATATTGTCCGATGTCCTTATATCTATTACCCTGTCAACATTATTTTCCCCTATATTGTCCGATGTCCTTATATCTATTACCCTGTCTACATTATTTTCCCCTATATTGTCCGATGTCCTTATTTCTATTACCTTTGTCTACATTATTTTCCCCTATATTGTCCGATGTCCTTATATTTATTACCCTGTCTACATTATCTTCCTCTATATTGTCCGATGTCCTTATATCTATTACCTTTGTCTACATTATTTTCACCTATATTGTCCGATGTCCTTATATCTATTACCCTTGTCTACATTTTTTTCCTCTTTATTGTCCTATGTCCTTATATCTATTAACCCTGTCTACATTAGCTTCCTCTATATTGTCCGATGTCCTTATATCTATTACCCTTTCAATATTATCTTCCTATATATTGTCCGATGGTCTTATATCTATTACCCTTGTCTACATTAACTTCCTCTATATTGTCCGATGTCACTATATCTATTACCCTGTCAACATTATCTTCCTATATATTGTCCGATGTCCTTATATCTATTACCCTTGTCTACATTATCTTCCTCTATATTGTCCGATATCCTTATATCTATTACCCTTGTCTACATTATTTTCCCCTATATTGTCCTATGTCTTTATATCTAGTACCACTGCCTACATTAATTTCCCTTATAGTGTCCCGTGTCTGTCAGCGCTTTGTACATTAATTTTCCCCTATATTGCTCCATGTCCATTACCCCTGTCTTTTTTCATTTCATTTATACCATCCCAAAATCAATGGAGGCTGTAGAAATGTGGTTTTACAGAAGATTGTTGAGAATATCATGGCCAGCTAAGAATAGTAATTAAAACCTTCTGAAAGAGACCAAAGCAAAAAGAGAGCTTATATCCAATATTAGGAAGAAACAATCATCATTTTTTGGCCATGTAATGAGAAGAGAACAGCTGGAATATATTGTAACAACTGGAAAAATTGAGGGACGAAGAGATAGAAGGAAGCAAAGAGAAAAGATACCAGACAGCTTACGAGAATAGCTTGGCAGAGGGTCAATAACATAAATGATAAATAACTGTCGATATCGAAAGTTGTGGAGACACATAATCACCTACGCCAGCAGGCTCGGCACTTGATGATGAAGATACCATCCCATGTCATCCCTCACACTGGCAATTATTATGTCCCTTATCTTGCCACTTATCACTTTACTCTCTGAACTCTAACCTCCCCCATTTTTTGTCACATTAATCACCATCATGTTACAAAATATGTTCTTCCAGTGAGTTTCTTAAAGGAGACAAGAGAATCAAGAACATTTCTCGGAAACAAATCAAGGATGAACAAGAGAGACGGGGAAGAGATGCCAGCTACACAAAATACTCCAGAACCTTCCAAAAAGCACACATTGATCCAATCACTAACGCTCTCAAGGTAAAACTAGATTACTTATTTTATTTTAAAATGTTCATCAAGAAGTTAAAAGGTTAGACAAATAGTTGCAGTGTTAAATAAAATGGGAAAATAATATTCCATTTCATGCCTTGCATGTTCATCAAGAAGTTAAAAGGTTAGACAAATAGTCGCAGTGTTAAATAAAATAGGAAAATAATATTCCATTTCATGCCTTGCATGTTCATCAAGAAGTTAAAAGGTTAGACAAATAGTTGCAGTGTTAAATAAAATAGGAAAATAATATTCCATTTCATGCCTTGCATGTTCATCAAGAAGTTAAAAGGTTAGACAAATAGTTGCAGTGTTAAATAAAATAGGAAAATAATATTCCATTTCATGCCTTGCATGTTCATCAAGAAGTTAAAAGGTTAGACAAATAGTTGCAGTGTTAAATAAAATAGGAAAATAATATTCCATTTCATGCCTTGCATGTTCATCAAGAAGTTAAAAGGTTAGACAAATAGTTGCAGTGTTAAATAAAATAGGAAAATAATATTCCATTTCATGCCTTGCATGTTCATCAAGAAGTTAAAAGGTTAGACAAATAGTTGCAGTGTTAAATAAAATAGGAAAATAATATTCCATTTCATGCCTTGCATGTTCATCAAGAAGTTAAAAGGTTAGACAAATAGTTGCAGTGTTAAATAAAATAGGAAAATAATATTCCATTTCATGCCTTGCATGTTCATCAAGAAGTTAAAAGGTTAGACAAATAGTTGCAGTGTTAAATAAAATAGGAAAATAATATTCCATTTCATGCCTTGCATGTTCATCAAGAAGTTAAAAGGTTAGACAAATAGTTGCAGTGTTAAATAAAATAAGAAAATAATATTCCATTTCATGCCTTGCATGTTCATCAAGAAGTTAAAAGGTTAGACAAATAGTTGCAGTGTTAAATAAAATAGGAAAATAATATTCCATTTCATGCCTTGCATGTTCATCAAGAAGTTAAAAGGTTAGACAAATAGTTGCAGTGTTAAATAAAATAGGAAAATAATATTCCATTTCATGCCTTGCATGTTCATCAAGAAGTTAAAAGGTTAGACAAATAGTTGCAGTGTTAAATAAAATAGGAAAATAATATTCCATTTCATGCCTTGCTATCGGTATGCAGAATATGGTGTTAGGGACAATGTGTGTCTATGTCCATCATCATCAGGGTACATGTCGCTTACAGAACGTTGCATTCACCACAGCCCGTCTGAAAGAATCTCTGTCTCTAGCCAGATCTCCCACAGAACGATACATTCACCACAGCCCATCTAAAAGAATCTCTGTCTCTAGCCAGATCTCCCACAGAACGATACATTCACCACAGCCCATCTAAAAGAATCTCTGTCTCTAGCCAGATCTCCCACAGAACGTTACATTCACCACAGCCCGTCTGAAAGAATCTCTGTAGGGAATGAAACAGTGGAAGGTGGGCGTGCATGGGACCGGGATGACATTCTGAACGCCATCAGGGAGGAAGGGCGAGCTTATGATTCCATCAATGATCATGAACCAATAAAACAGGTTAGGCATCAGGTCAAGTATGGGAAATCCATGAGGGAGCGCTGCATGTGGAGATAGACACTTAACACATCAATAAATAACTGCAGTCGTTAGTCTCCACACACTGAGGGAGTCGTCAGTCTCCACACACTGAGGGAGTTGTTAGTCTCCACACACTGAAGGAGTTGTTAGTCTCCACACACTGAAGGAGTTGTTAGTCTCCACATACTGAAGGAGTTGTTAGTCTCCACACACTGAGGGAGTTGTTAGTCTCCACACACTGAAGGAGTTGTTAGTCTCCACACACTGAGGGAGTTGTTAGTCTCCACACACTGAGGGAGTTGTTAGTCTCCACACACTGAAGGAGTTGTTAGTCTCCACACACTGAAGGAGTTGTTAGTCTCCACATACTGAAGGAGTTGTTAGTCTCCACACACTGAATGAGTTGTTAGTCTCCACACACTGAGGGAGTCGTCAGTCTTCACAAAGTGAGGGAGTCGTCAGTCTTCACAAAGTGAGGGAGTCGTCAGTCTTCACAAAGTGAGGGAGTCGTCAGTCTTCACAAAGTGAGGGAGTCGTCAGTCTTCACAAAGTGAGGGAGTCGTCAGTCTTCACACACTGAAGGAGTCGTCAGTCTCCACACACTGAACGAGTCGTCAGTCTCCACACAGTGATAGAGTCATCAGTCTTCACACACTGAAGGAATCGTCAGTCTCCACACAGTGATAGAGTCATCAGTCTTCACACACTGAAGGAGTTGTTAGTCTCCACACACTGAAGGAGTTGTTAGTCTCCACACACTGAGGGAGTTGTTAGTCTTGACACACTGAAGGAGTCTTCAGTCTCCACACACTGAGGGAGTCGTCAGTCTTCACAAAGTGAGGGAGTCGTCAGTCTTCACAAAGTGAGGGAGTCGTCAGTCTTCACAAAGTGAGGGAGTCGTCAGTCTTCACACACTGAAGGAGTCGTCAGTCTCCACACACTGAAGGAGTCGTCAGTCTCCACACACTGAAGGAGTCGTCAGTCTCCACACAGTGATACAGTCGTCAGTCTTCACACACTGAAGGAGTCGTTAGTCTCCACACACTGAGGGATTCGTCAATCTCCACATACTGAGGAAGTCGCCAGTCTCCACACACTGAGGGACATACTGGGGAGGTGATCTGAGTACTTGTGGGCGTGTTCGTTGTCAAATTAGGATGATCCGTCGTCTAAACTAAAGTAAGCTTTAACTAAACTAAACTAATTTGAACTAAACTAAAGTAAACTTCGATGACTTGACAAGCTGTCATTGTAAAAAGCATTGTTATGGAAACAGAACCATCGATTTTAGAAGCAGTGATCTCTGCAATATGTGCCATTTTGGCACGCAAGGTTTCTGTTTTTGAGATTGTAGTTCTGCCCTATGTGCCGTCTTCGGCTCGAAAGGACAATAGATAGAAAGCAAACTAAATTGAACTAAACTATACTGAACTAAATTAAACTAAACTAAACTAAATTGAACTAAACTAAACTAAACTAAATTGAACGAAACTATACTAAACTAAACTAATCTAAATTAAACATAATTCAACTAAACTAAACTAAACTAAATTGAACTAAACTATACTAAACTAAACTAATCTAAATTAAACATAATTCAACTAAACTAAATAAACTAACCTTAATTGAACTAAAGTAAAGTAAACTAAACTTAATTGAACTGAACTAAACCACTTTTTGTGCTATAGGACAGGGACGGATTTACTTTTGTTGATCGTTGCTACTGTTTGATATCATCACCTTCGCCTGCAGGTTGATGCCAGCCCCACCCCCATGCGACAGTCTAGAAGACCGTCCGTCATTCGACCAATCTTGGACATCAATGAGGATGACGTCACTGAAATCAACATTCCATAGAAACACAGAATTATGGGTAAAAGCTGATTAACTCTTGAGCTCTGGATCGACGATCACAACGACTCTGGAATACTATTGTGCTTACTTCATTACATCATGCTATATTTTTTTAGGTCTTGCTGTGAAACTGTTTCTCTGTAATTTCAGTTTTAGATGCTTCGTAGTTTTTCTTATTTCTGTACCTGCTTTGATTTCATTCTATGCTATACAAAGTATTTTGTTGAGACATTTGTTTTTAAATGCTACTAATTTATTATATATTTCTTAAGTTGTGTGTTCTCCAGCTCTTGCATGCATTAGTTAGTGTGGATAAAAATTGTAAAGTAAAGTACCCCCGTTACGCCAAGTAGCGTATAGGGAAAAATAATGGTGTTAGTGACCCTATATATTACAGACCTTCAGCACATGATTTTTGGGGTAATGTGGTAGGTATTACGCCCGTGCTGCTTTACATTCCCAGAAAAAAAATCCGGTACCCATTTAAGGCTGGGTGAACCCGGAAGCCGTCGGTAGGGATCGAAACCCTACCCCTTGTCCGTGGTAGTCCAGTTCACTAACCACTGAGCTATCGCGGCTCCCAGTTAGTGTGGATAATACATTTGATTTGAAGTCCTGAGCTTTGTTTTGCATCCAACATTAGGATGCAGTTTTATTCTCATAATATAAATATGCGAGATAATGTAGCATCCCACATTAAGTAAAGTAAAGTGCCCCCGTCACGCCAAGTGGCGTATAGGGAATATGGTGTTAGTGATCATAAAATTTACAGACCTTCAGCACATGATTTTTTGGGGTAATGTGGTCGATATTACGCACATGCCGCTTTACTTTCCCAGAAAAAAAATCCGGTACCCATTAAAGGCTGGGTGAACCCGGAAGCTGTCGGTTAGGATCGAACCCTACCTCTTGTCCTTTGTAGTCCAGTTCACTAACCACTGAGCTGTCGCGGCTGTTCCTACATTAAGGTGTAGTTTTATTCCCATAGCAGAAATATACGGGACAATCTGGCATCCCAAATTAATTTGTAGATTTTATTCCCATAGCAGAAATATACGGGACAATCTGGCATCCCAAATTAATTTGTAGATTTTATTCCCATAGCAGAAATATACGGGACAATCTAGCATCCCAAATTAATTTGTAGATTTTATTCCCATAGCAGAAATATACGGGACAATCTGGCATCCCAAATTAATTTGTAGATTTTATTCCCATAGCAGAAATATACGGGACAATCTGGCATCCCAAATTAATTAGTAGATTTTATTCCCATATATAACAATATACAGGACAAACAATCTGGCATCCCACATTACGGCGTAGATTTTCTTCACATTGATACAAAATATCCAATCTGGGGCCTCGGTAGCCTAGTTGGGAAAACAACCCGACTAGACTACCGACTTTCGGACAACCCGTGTTCGATTCCCGCTGGGAGCAGTGTGAGTTGTACTCGTGGTTGGAAAAAAACAAAATACCCTTACGGTTGACCCAGGCTTTGGCAGAAATGGGTACCAGGGTATTATACTGGTAACAAATAATAATACATAAATATTATTATATGGGGAACTTCCGAGGCGATAATAGGGAATAATAGAACAAATAAAAATAGGGAGTGTGCTAGGGAGTACGGGTTCGATCCCACTTCGGACCATATATTGTTCTTCGTTTTTTTCTGTTGTTGTTTGTCTGTTAATTTTTCCGAGTGCTAACACATACTTATTTGTTATATTATTCCCTACCAGGGTATTACCCTGGTAAGGTGAGGAATGTTGCCTCGCATCTGAGTTTCGATGCTTGAAGCGACACTATTCAGAAATCTCCGAACATTTCTGGATAGGCGGCCGAGCAATATATGGGTGGAAACTCGCGTGCTAAGACGCCGGTTCAAGTCTCGTACTTTACCTTGACCTTTTATCCAAGAAACAAACGTTCTAGAATAATCTGCGGCATATCACATGTAACAACGGAGAGTTAGTTATAATACTTCAGATACCATTATTTGAAACAAATGTGGAAGGAATGTTGACTGCCAGTGGGGTGGATGAGTGTATGAGTTGGACGCCACCACCTCCACCCCTATCCACCAGAAACAAATATTACATTTTATGAAAATATCGTGCACAAAGTGTTTTGATATCTAGCTCTCTTTATGTAATGCTATCCTGTTGTGATTTATAGTAGTATCATCTCCGTTACGGTATCCTATTGTGATTTATAGTAGTATCATCTCCGTTACGTTATCCTATTGTGATTTATAGTAGTATCATCTCCGTTACGGTATCCTATTGTGATTTATAGTAGTATCATCTCCGTTACGGTATCCTATTGTGATTTATAGTAGTATCATCTCCGTTACGGTATCCTATTGTGATTTATAGCAGTATCATCTCCGTTACGGTATCCTATTGTGATTTATAGCAGTATCATCTCCGTTACGGTATCTTGCATTAGAAATCATCATCAACATCATGTACCGTGTCTGCTGGCGTAGGTGATCATGTCTCTCAACAACTTTCGATCACGACAGTTATTTAACATTTCTGTTGTTGACCTTCTGCCAAGCCATTCTCTTAAGCCGTCTTGTATCTTTTCTCTTTGCTTCCCTCTATCTCTTTGTCCCTCATTTTTTCCAGTTGTCACGATATATACCAGCTGTTCCCTTCTCATTACATGGCCAAAAAAATAATGATTGTTTCTTCCTAATTTTAAAAATTAGCTCTATTTTTGCTTTAACCTCTTTCATAACTTTTTCATTACTCTTCTTAGCTGTCCATGGTATTTTCAACATTCTTCTGTGAATTCCTATCTCTACAGCCTCTAGTAATGTTCTTGTCCGTTGTCATATTATCCATGATTCGCATCCTTATGTTATGACTAGCTCTAAATAACTTTTAAGAAATCGTAGTCTTGTAAAGGTAAAGTACGAGATTTGAACCGGCGTCTTAGCACGCGAGTTTCCACGCATATGTGCTCGGCCGCCTATCCAGAAATGTTCGGAGATTTCTGTATAGTGTCGCCTCAAGCATCGAAACTCTCGATGCGAAGTGACATTCCTCACCTTCCCAGGGTAATACCCTGGTACTCATTTCTGCCAACGGCTGGGTCGACCGTGGGGGTATTTTGTTTTTTTCCAACCACGAGTACAACTCACACTGCTCCCAGCGGGAATCGAACACGGGTTGTCCGAACGTCGGTAGTCCAGTCGGGTGGTTTTCCCAACTAGGCTACCGAGGCCCTCCAGTCTCGTTTCCTTTTAGTCTTGTTTCTATTGTCAAAAATGCATTGTACAGTATCTTCCTCATTTTTTTTTTGGAAAACTGCTTTTCCCTCAGCCATTCTACATCATCATCATCATTGAGTGCCGTCTCCGCATAGAAGGTTGGCTACCATGGAGCGCCATTCCACTCTGTCTCTTGCTTTGATGGTGCAGATTGCCATAGGCTGACTTGTCCATCTTTTGATGTTACTCGTCCATGTTAGTCTTGGTCTGCCTCTGCCTCTTTTACCTTGTATTTTCCCTTAGACTGCTGTGTCTTTTAACATTACCAAAAAATTTCATTTGTCTTGCTCTAATTGTGTTTAGTAGTCTTTCTTCATTTTTAGTTTTAGTTTTAAAACTTTCTTGTTTGTTTTCTTTTCTTTCCATGCAATTCTACCTATTCTTCTACAAATCCACATTTCAAAGGCCTCAATTTTCTGTTCTGTTTTCTGGTCTAATGTCCATGTTTCTGCACCATACATGAATATTGAGAAGATGTAACATTTTGTTTCTCTTAGTTTTAGCCCTGGTGTTATTTGTTTTGATGTTAGTATATTTTTCATGGCATTGAAATTACTTTTTGCCATACCTATTCTTCAGCCATTCTACATCTTATAAAAAATACACGTCAGTATTATCGAAAGATAATAACATCAAATTCCATTTTATATTTATTTATCTGCAAAAAAAAAAAAAAACGTGTAATATTAACTTGCCATTTTATTATATTATCTGCTGTTTCTGTTATACTTCTATGTTAACCCAACCAACGATGGGTTTTATTCAATTCTTATTATTCTAAAATGATTGTTATATGTTATAACTCAAATTAGAATCTACAACATTGAATTATATAAATGTCTACATTTCAGTGTCATAGCTTGTTATTCCTGCTATGGGAGATCAAATGTTCGATTTTTGCTGTTAGAATTAATATTTTATTTGTTTTTGAATCATACAATAATTGTATTTATGCTGTTATGTAGTTTCCCCTTCAAAAGTATGAATAGAATATTAAATTGTTAGACATGTACACTATATATATATCTTCTCATTTTCTCCCTCCTTTGTTTGTCTCACGGCTGTTTGTTTTCTTCTCAAATTGGCATTTTAGTTTCAATCTTGAAAATTTTGCAGCATTTGATGATTTCGATGAAGATGCTCTGAGCCTTGTACATTCCACACATTCGTAAATGTGATATTTTATGGAAGTGGTTTCAATTTGTGACACCAGACATAAAGAAGTAGAACTTGTAACTGAAACAGTCATTCAAGTATGAACAATATCCTAGCACTTAATGCTCGTCAGGAAAAACAACATAAAATATTTACAACTCTGAGAGATTCCGGGAAAGCACTATAGGCCAAGGTCAAGTACGAGACTTGAATCGGCGTCTCAGCACGCGAGTTTATTATTACGGGAGAGGGGAAAGGGGAGGGGGGTATTCTCTTGGTAATCAGAAACAAGTGCAACGCGTTAAATACTTGGGCACAATAATAACATCAGATGGAAGATGCACCACAGAAATAAAAAACAGAATAGCTCAGACTAAAGAAAATCACTGGGGTCTGTAGAAATGTGGTTTTACAGATGAATGCTGAATGAAGATGTTCTGAGAGATGTCAAATCAAATAGAGAGATAATGTCCAATATTAGGAAGAAACAATCATTTTTTGGCCATGTAATGAGAAGAGAACAACTGGAATATATTGTAACAACTGGAAAAATTGAGGGACGAAGAGACAGAGGGAAGCAAAGAGAAAAAATAACAGACAGCTTAAGAGAATGGCTTGGCAGAAGGTCAACAACAGAAACGATAAATAGCTGCCGAGATCGAAAGTTGTGGAGAGACATGATCACCTACGCCAGTAGACCCGGTACTTGATGATGATGATGATGAAAACTAAACATATTATACGAATTTTTAGATAATTAAACAAGGAATTTTATGTCACCAATATAAAAATTATACGAGACATATGAAAAGAATATGGTTTGATGACAGTTTACACTAATCAAATTGAGAGTGACGCACTGTGCGGCTAAACGTACATGACAGAATTCGGCATGGCGCGTAGAAACGTACGGAAAGAGTTAAAACCAGATCTGAAGAAAAAAACATGAAGATACCGAGGGCTGAAATTGTCACCTATTGCTGTCGTGAGATATGTCTGATGATTTGTGGGGGAAGGGAGGGGGGGGGGGGGGAAGAGATTCAAGATGTAAGACACTGACTGGCCTTGGCCTCTGGATAGGAAATGCCAGGGTTTAAAGCTTATCACAGACTGTTTTCTTTTTTCTTTTTTTCAAAATAGGAAAAATTAATCTGCGGCTTATTTCTGTCTTTAGGGTGTCCGGTTAGCGCAATCGATAGGCGGTTGGCTTACCACGGCAACAGCTGGGGTTCGTACCCTGGCGAGGACACCTGGGTTTTACTAATTCCTTAAAAATTAGTGGGAGCCGCGATAGCTCAGTGGTTAGTGAACTGGACTACTACGGACAAGGGGTAGGGTTCGATCCCAACCGACGGCTCCGGGTTCACCCAGCCTTAAATGGGTACCGGATTATTTCTGGGAAAGTAAAGCAGCACGGGCGTAATACCGACCACATTATCCCAAAAATCATGTGCTGAAGGTCTGTAAAATATAGGGTCACTAACACCATATTTCCCTATACGCCACTTGGCGTGACGGGGGGTACTTTACTTTTTTTTTTATTTCTGTCTTTACCAGTCACTGGACTCTCGGTAGCGAGATCCCATGTCTAGCCCTCTCTCGGTAGTGAGATCCCATGTCTAGCCCTCTCTCGGTAGTGAGATCCCATGTCTAGCCCTCTCTCGGTAGTGATATCCCATGTATAGCCCTCTCTCGGTAGTGATATCCCATGTCTAGCCCTCTCTCGGTAGTGAGATCCCATGTCTAGCCCTCTCTCGGTAGTGATATCCCATGTCTAGCCCTCTCTCGGTAGTGATATCCCATGTCTAGCCCACTCTCGGTAGTGAGATCCCATGTCTAGCCCTCTCTCGGTAGTGAGATCCCATGTTTAGCCCTCTCTCGGTAGTGAGATCCCATGTCTAGCCCTCTCTCGGTAGTGAGATCCCATGTCTAGCCCTCTCTCGGTAGTGAGGTCCCATGTCTAACCCTCTGTCTGTATTGAGATCACATGTCTAATTCTCTCTCGATAGTGAGATCCCACGTCTAGCCCTCTCTCGGTAGTGAGATCCCATGTCTAACCCTCTCTCGGTAGTGAGATCTCATGCCTATCCCTCTCGGGAAACGAATGAAAGATAGAGGCCACGTCTGCACTTGAGCACGTTAAATAAATTTGGCAGATATAAGTTGAAAGGAGTAGGCAAAAAATGGCCGCAGCCCGGGCAAACATTGTGAAACAAATCCGCCCATACAGAGACGGATGTGTCGGGTCGAAAAGACAGATATTGCGACTTTTATCGTAAACTAGCGTCACAACCTATCCACGACCACGTACCGTGTAAACACTAAGAAGAAGATGTATGACGGTAAAGTCCTAGTTTAAGCACATATATTATTTAAGAGTAACGTCTGCTTGAGTAGAACTACTTTATTCAGTGGTTCTCCAAGCTGTCATTAGGAGTCCCCTAATTGTAGAGAAACAAATAAACTGCTTGAAGCAAAGTCCTAACTTTAACTGCAAATTAATTTGTATTAATTTGAGAACCACTGTAGTTTTATTGTCGTGTACACGGGGAGAGCATTCATTTTGCGAAATAAATTATGTGCTTAATCTAGGGCTAGGTGTAGGAACATGGACATTAGACAAGAAAAGAGAACAGAAAATTGAAGCCTTTGAAATATTGATTTATAGAAGATGAAGAATTGGATAGAAAGAAAAGAAAACAAATGATAAATCTTAAAACAACTAAAAGTGAAAAAGATAACTACTAAACACAATTAATGTAAAAATGAAATAAACGAAAGAATAGGAATGGCAAAAGGTAATTCTAATGCCATGAAAAATATACTATCATCAAGACAAGTAACACCAGGGCTGAAAATAAGAATAGCAAAATGTTATATCTTCTCAACATTCCTATATGGTGCAGAAATATGGGCATTAGACAAGAAAACAGAAAAGAAATTGAAGTCTTTGAAATGTGGATATATAGAAGAATGTGTAGATTTGGTTGGAAAGAAAAGAAACAAATGTGGATGTCTTAAAATAATTAAAAATTGAAAGAGAACTACTAAACACAATTCAAGCAAATGAGATTTTTGGGCCATGAGGGACACAGCAGCCAACTAAAAGTAATCCTGGAGGGGAAAGTAGAAGGTGAAAGAGGCAGAGGCAGACTAAGACTAACATGGACGAGTAACATCAAAAGATGGACACGCCAGCCTATGACAAAATGAACCACCAAAGCAGGAGACAGAACGGAATGGTGCTCCATGGTAGCCAACGTTCGATAATGATGATGATGATGATGATAATGATGATGATGATAATGATGATAATGATGATGATGATAATGATGATAATGATGATGATGATAATGATGATGGTGATAATGATGATGATGATAATGATGATAATGATGATGATGATGATAATGATGATGATGATGATGATGATAATGATGATGATGATAATGATGATAATGATGATGATGATAACGATGACGATGAAACTAGACTTTACTTGTCCGCCAACTGAGGGTATAATAAGGTTATTTTTATAGGAAGGTGGGGGGAGGGGGTGAAAATAAATAGCTCAACCCATAAAGGATAGTTTTACATGTGAGCCTTCAGTACACTACCACCGTCATCAACAGATCAACAATTCCACACGTTAATTATGCCCTCACTGCAGCTGACACTTGAAAGCTCTCATTGATCTAATCAGCCATCTCCGAACGGATCGTAACACAGGACAATAACAACTCGTTCTTCATTGACTCACCGACGTTCTCACAACCCCTTTATATCGATAACTCTCTGTTAATGATCCCCATGTTGATGTTGCAGCCCCGGTATGTATTCCTGCGTCTCTTCTCCACTTTTTCCTTTATGGCATGTCACTACGCTTCTCATGTTACTATTTTTAGATCACTTTTGTTTGAAAGATACTCGACAATTTCTGGCCCTCGCTCTCTAGCTCGATGAGTTTATTGTGTTGTGTGAACTCGTGTTGTTGTTGTAATGCGTTTATTAATAACGCTTTCTTGTGTTTATGTTCTTTCTTTCTGGCTACCATGGAGATCATTTTACTCTTGTATTGATACTGCTTGTTCAAAACAGCCTACTAAGAGTAATCTTTGAAGGGAAAATACAAGGTAAAAGAGCAAGAGGCAGACCAAGACTAACATGGACGAGTAACATCAAAAGATGGCCACGTGAGTCTATGACAACCTGTACTATCAAAGTAAGTGACAGAGCAGAAAGGCGCTCCATGGTAGCCACAACCTTCGATGCGGAGACGGCACCTAATTTAAAAAAAAATAAGTAAAGAGCCCCGTCACGCCACGTGGCGTATATGGAATATGGTGTTCTTCTTTCCTCCTCATCTGTCTTTCAGCGTCGAGGGGCCCCTTCTTCTCTCTTTCCTTCCTCATCTGTCTTTCAGCGTCGAGAGGCCCCTTCTTCTTCTTTCCTTCCTCATCTGCCTTTCAGCGTCGAGGGGCTCCTTCTTCGTCTTTCCTTCCTCATCTGCCTTTCAGCGTCTAGGGGCTCCTTCTTCTTCTTTCCTTCCTCATCTGCCTTTCAGCGTCGAGGGGCTTCTTTTCCTTTTTTTCCTCATCTGTCTTTCAGCGCCGAGGTGGGTCCTTCTTCTTCTTTCCTTTCTCATCTGCCTTTCAGCGTCGAGGGGCTTCTTCTTCTTTCCTTTCTCATCTGCCTTTCAGCGTCGAGGGGCTTCTTCTTCTTTCCTTTCTCATCTGCCTTTCAGCGCCGAGGGGGTCCTTCTTCTTCTTTCCTTTCTCATCTGTCTTTCAGCGTCGAGGGGCTTCTTCTTCTTTCCTTTCTCATCTGTCTTTCAGCGTCGAGGGGCTTCTTCTTCTTTCCTTTCTCATCTGTCTTTCAGCGTCGAGGGGCTTCTTCTTCTTTCCTTTCTCATCTGCCTTTCAGCGTCGAGGGGCTTCTTCTTCTTTCCTTTCTCATCTGCCTTTCAGCGTCGAGTGGCTTCTTCGTCTTTACTTCCTCATCTGCCTTTCAGCGTCGAGGGGCTTCTTCTTCTTTCCTTTCTCATCTGTCTTTCAGCGTCGAGGGGCTTCTTCTTCTTTCCTTTCTCATCTGTCTTTCAGCGTCGAGGGGCTTCTTCTTCTTTCCTTTCTCATCTGCCTTTCAGCGTCGAGGGGCTTCTTCTTCTTTCCTTTCTCATCTGCCTTTCAGCGTCGAGTGGCTTCTTCGTCTTTACTTCCTCATCTGCCTTTCAGCGTCGAGGGGCTTCTTCGTCTTTACTTCCTCATCTGCCTTTCAGCGTCGAGGGGCTTCTTCTCGTCGAGGGGCTTCTTCTTGTATAATATGGTGTTAAAGACCATAATTTTTACAGACCTTCGACACATGACTTTTGGGGTCATATGGTCTGTATTAGGGAGCCGCGATAGCTCACTGGTTAGTGAACTGGACTAAAAGAGGGCAAGGTGTAGGGTTCGATCCCAACCGACGGCTTCCGAGTTCACCCAGCCTTAAATGGGTATACCGGATTTTTTTCAGGGAAAGTAAAGCTGCACAGTCGTAATGTCGACCACATTACCCCAAAAACCATATGCTGAAGGTCTGTAAAATATATGGTCACTAACACCATATTTCCCTATGCACCACTTGGCGTGACGGGGCTCTTTACATTTTTTATTCAATTAAAGAAAAAACAGGAAAGAATTAAAACAATCACTAGAAACACCTTAGGAAAGGTGATAATTGTACCCCACTCTCAGACATCTCACTCTTACCACCTTTTGAGCACCTGTTAGTCTACTGTTCTATTTTTTCTCCTTTGTGTTTGCACACTGACCCCTGTGTGAACTCCTCTAGTTCGGTGTGCATTTGCGCACATTTCTGCACATTCACGACAGCCACACTTTTGTTACCATTTCCTTTTCATACACACAGGATAGACATTTTTCTTTAACATATTTCGAATATTTTTGTTTTGAATGTTTCGTTTTTAGTTTTGTGTGTGTGTTTTCTTGTTTGTTCCTGCTGAAGGCCTATTGGGCCGAAACGTCGTTTAGTCTGTGTCGTCCACTTATCACGTAAAGCTTCTAACATACCATTTTTTTTAATTTTTTAATTTTACTGATAATAGGTTCGCTTGTCCACCTTTTAATGTTATTAGTCCACGTTAGTCTTGGTCTAGTCAAAAACCAGTGGATAAAGAGATACAGCGAAGACGATGGCGCTGGATAGGACACACACTACGGAAGCCAAATGAGAGTATTACACAACAGGCCCTTTTTTGAATCCCCAGGGGAAAAGACACAGAGGAAGACCAAGAAATTCTTGGAGAAGACAGATAGAAGCAGAGATGAAGATGATGGGGAAGACATGGAATGATCTTAAAAGAATGGCAAGAAACAGAACGACTTGGAAAGTGTTTGTTGAAGACCTATGCTCCACTGGGAGCTGAAAGTGTTTGTTGAAAACCTATGCTCCACAGGGAGCTGAAAGTGTTTGTTGAAGACCTATGCTCCACAGGGAGCTGAAAGTGTTTGTTGAAGACCTATGCTCCACAGGGAGCTGAAAGTGTTTGTTGAAGACCTATGCTCCACAGGGAGCTGAAAATGTTTGTTGAAAACCTATGCTCCACAGGGAGCTGAAAGTGTTTGTTGAAAACCTATGCTCCACAGGGAGCTGAAAGTGTTTGTTGAAAACGTATGCTCCACAGGGACCTGAAAATGTTTGTTGAAGACCTATGCTCCACAGGGAGCTGAAAGTGTTTGTTGAAAACCTATGCTCCACAGGGAGCTGAAAGTGTTTGTTGAAGACCTATGCTCCACAGGGAGCTGAAAGTGTTTGTGGAAGACCTATGCTCCACAGGGAGCTGAAAGGTAGAAGAAGTCTTGCTCTGTATCTACCTCGTCTACCTTGTACCTTGAAGGAGAAAAGAACAAAAATGGAAAAATTGTATAACTAGTTTTATTTACGTACATATCTGTGTGCGTGTTGTTTGTTTGTTCCTGCTGAAGACATATTGAGCCGAAACGTAGTTCAAATTTGTGTCGTCTATTAATTACGTAAAGCTTTGACCATATCATTTTTTTTCTATTTTTTTTCCATTTCCCCCACATCAACAGAATACAAGGACACCAAACTCCAGTATGTACACTACATCAGACATAGAAAATCACATTTTTGACTGTCTAAAGCTCACAGACATCAGACATAGAAAATCACATTTTTGACCGTCCAAAGCTCACTGACATCAGACATAGAAAATCACATTTTTGACCGTCCAAAGCTCACTGACATCAGACATAGAAAATCACATTTTTGACTGTCCAAAGCTCACTGACATCAGACATAGAAAATCACATTTTTGACCGTCCAAAGCTCACTGACATGAGACATAGAAAATCACATTTTTGACCGTCCAAAGCTCACTGACATGAGACATAGAAAATAACATTTTTGACTGTCTAAAGCTCACTGACATCAGACATAGAAAATAGCATTTTTGACTGTCTAAAGCTCACTGACATCAGACATAGAAAATCACATTTTTGACTGTCTAAAGCTCACTGACATCAGACATAGAAAATAACATTTTTGACTGTCTAAAGCTCACTGACATGATACATAGGAAATAACATTTTTGACTGTCTAAAGCTCACTGACATCAGACATAGAAAACCACATTTTTGACCGTCCTAAGCTCACTGACATGAGACATAGAAAATCACATTTTTGACTGTCTAAAGCTCACTGACATCAGACATAGAAAATCACATTTTTGACTGTCTAAAGCTCACTGACATCAGACATAGAAAACCACATTTTTGACCGTCCAAAACTCACTGACATGAGACATAGAAAACCACATTTTGACCGTCCAAAGCTCACTGACATCAGACATAGAAAACCACATTTTTGACCGTCCAAAGCTCACTGACATCAGACATAGAAAATCACATTTTTAACTGTCCAATGCTCACTGACATCAGACATAGAAAATCAAATTTTTGACTGTCCAAAGCTCACTGACATCAGACATAGAAAATCACATTTTTGACTGTCTAAAGCTCACTGACATCAGACATAGAAAATCACATTTTTGACTGTCTAAAGCTCACTGACATCAGACATAGAAAACCACATTTTGACCGTCCAAAGCTCACTGACATCAGACATAGAAAATCACATTTTTAACTGTCCAAAGCTCACTGACATCAGACATAGAAAATCACATTTTTGACTGTCCAAAGCTCACTGACATCAGACATAGAAAATCACATTTTTGACTGTCCAAAGCTCACTGACATCAGACATAGAAAATCAAATTTTTGACTGTCCAAAGCTCACTGACATCAGACACAGAAAATCACGTTTGTGACTGTCCAAAGCTCACTGACATCAGAACGAGTCCTGAAATACCCGATAAATGGAACGCCTTGTACAGAATCATCAATGCTCTTTCGCGGGATCGTAAGGTTCTCAAGTCCTGTTCTTTCCCTGCCCCTACGTCATTCATATTTCGAGAACTCCTGTTCTCCACTGCCTCATGCACGTGTTTCGTGGTCACGCAAGAACAGGTTCGATAACTCAACAACTTAGAAAAAAAATAAAAAATAAAAATAATCATAGCCAAGAATTTTTTTTATTTTATTTGTCGCGCTCGTCGTGTCCTCGGGATTTGTGGCATTATGTCATAAACCTCGTGCGCAGTGATCGATGGAGACCGGAAACTTGATCACGCTGTCCTGGGGCATCCGGCAAGCTCTTAAAGAAAGATGAGTAAGTTTCCGTGTGGCAGTCAATCGGCGTGCTTGCCCGTAAGTTCGTTGTTTTTAATTGTTATTCTTCGCTTTTCGCTTTTTATCACTCGAATTCAGCTCCGCCCACAAGAGCACAAACACCAAGGCCTGTCGTAAGATGAAGACCTTTCACCATCAGTGAAAAAACACTTTCCTATTATATGGCTGTGAAACATGGAGAACAATAAAATTGACAATCATAAAGATACAGACTTTCATTAATGGATGCTTACGCAGAATAAAAGGAATGAAATGGCAGGACAAAATGACTAACATAGAATTATGGAAATGTACCAGTCAAATACCAGTGGATAAAGAGATACAGCGAAGACAATGCCGCTGGATAGGACACACACTGCGGAAGCCAACTGAGAGTATTACTCAACAGGCCCTTTTTGGAATCCCCAGGGGAAAAGACAAAGAGGAAAACCAAGGAATTCTTGGAGAAGACAGATAAAAGCAGGGATGAAGATGATGGGGAATACATGGAATGATCATAAAAGAATGGCTAGAAAACAGAACGACTTGGAAGGCGTTTATTGAAGACATATGCTCCACAGGGAGCTGACAGGTAGAAGAAGGAGAAATAAACACTTGACATAAGATGGCAGCAAGCGAGGTCGAAGTTATGCTTGGTGAGGTCCCAAGCTGGTTGAGTTAATGAAACTTTGAGGCCCCCTTAGGGCTTGACTTGTACTTGGTTAGGTCCCAAGCTGGTTGAGTTAATGAAACTTTGAGGCCCCCTCAGGGCTTGACTTGTACTTGGTTAGGTCCCAAGCTGGTTGAGTTAATGAAACTTTGAGGCCCCCTCAGGGCTTGACTTGTACTTGGTTAGGTCCCAAGCTGGTTGAGTTAATGAAACTTTGAGGCCCCCTCAGGGCTTGACTTGTACTTGGTTAGGTCCCAAGCTGGTTGAGTTAATGAAACTTTGAGGCCCCCTCAGGGCTTGACTTGTACTTGGTTAGGTCCCAAGCTGGTTGAGTTAATGAAACTTTGAGGCCCCTTAGGGCTTGAATTGTACTTGGTTTGGTCCCAAGCTGGTTGAGTTAATGAAACTTTGAGGCCCCCTCAGGGCTTGACTTGTACTTGGTTAGGTCCCAAGCTGGTTGAGTTAATGAAACTTTGAGGCCCCCTCAGGGCTTGACTTGTACTTGGTTAGGTCCCAAGCTGGTTGAGTTAATGAAACTTTGAGGCCCCCTCAGGGCTTGACTTGTACTTGGTTAGGTCCCAAGCTGGTTGAGTTAATGAAACTTTGAGGCCCCCTCAGGGCTTGACTTGTACTTGGTTAGGTCCCAAGCTGGTTGAGTTAATGAAACTTTGAGGCCCCCTCAGGGCTTGACTTGTACTTGGTGAGGCCCCAAGCTGGTTGAGTTAATGAAACTTTGACTCCCCCTCAGGACCTGATATATATATATATATATATATATATATATATATATATATATATATATATATATATATATATATATATATGGTGAGGTCATAAGTTGGCTAAAATAAATTAAACTTAAGACATCCTAATGGTCCTTATACATACTTGCTGCAGCCCAAAGTTGGCTAAGCTAAATGAAACTTGAAGGCCCACTCAATGCCAGATTTACCTATTAGCCATTTAAGCTATGTCACAGGACGACACATTGCGAGTGGTCTCAAAATGTTTTCATAATTTGTTTTCGGACTACACGCTTTCATACCAGATTTGTTTATCTTCTATCGCAGAATGGACGGATGATTGGCATTCTAACAAGTCACCGTCGTATTACATCGCTTGTTACCGACACGGAAAGTCTTTTATAAGAAAAGGGCGTTAGAAATACATCGGTCATGTGCTGAGATTGAAGGGAGAAAGACTTCTCCGTCAGGCATTCACATGGAAACCACATGGAAAAAGAAAACAAGGTAGACCAGGAGAATCGCTACTCAGAACAATTACTGGGGAAAGCTCATGGAACTAAGAAACAACTAAGAACTACAAGAACTAGCAGCAGATCTTTAATTGTTGGGAACTAAAACTTCAGCCCGATTTGCCGCCTTCGACCCGAGAGGAAAATTAATGAAATAATTATTAATTCAAGTATTGTGAGTCATTCTAGATTTAATTTTTAAGGGGAGTTAGGAATGGGGCTCAAAGTCTCATTTAGTTTAGGGCCTCACCAAATTTAACTTCGGAACTGGGCCCCTTGTTAACAAAAGTAACACCAGAAGGCCCCTATTATCATCATCATCAAGTTCCGGACCTGCTGGCGTAGGTGATCATGTCTCTCCACAATTTTAGATCTCGACAGTTATTTATCATTTCTGTTGTTGATCTTCTGCCAAGCCTTTCTCTAAAGCTGTCTGGTATTTTTACTCTTTGCTTTCCTTTAGCTCTTCGTCCATCAATTTTCCAGTTGTCACAATAAATTCCAGCTGTTCCCTTCTCATTACGTGGCCAAAAAATGATGTTGTTTCTTCCTAATATTGGATATTAGCTCTCTTTTTGCTTTGGCCTCTATCGGAACGTTTTCATTACTCTTCTTAGCTGTCCATGGTATTCTCAACATTCTTCTGTAAAACCACGTTTCTACGTACTCCAGTGATTTTCTTGTTTGTTGCTCTATTGTCCATGATTCACATCCATATGTTAAGACTGGCTCTACATAACTTTTAAGAGCACTTTTTTTCTTTTTCTATTGTCAAAAATGGATTGCATAGTATCTTCTTCATTTTTTTTTAAAGCTGCTTTTGACTGAGCAATTCTGCTTCTCACCCCTTTTGTACATCTTCCGTCTGAGGTTAACAAGTTCCCAAATATTTAAATTAATTTACCTGCTTTAATATTGTTCCACTTGCCTTTATTTTGCACATTACCACCACTTCTGTCTTTTTGCTATTAAGGCTGGTCCTTTATTTTTGCTTTCTTTCACTGTATTTTTTAACATTTCTTATAACTCATTTTCACGATTAAGACTGTATAATACCCCTATTATAGATAACAACATAAGCAATTTGGATGCCCACTCGGATTGTAAGGCCCCAAGATGCAGATTATTTAACCTGAACCTAAATAGAGCAGTTAATCCGATTATATATTTCAGAGTTCTTAAATGTTAAGTAGAGCCAGTCTTAACATATGGATGCGAATCATGGACAATAGGACAACAGACAAGAAAATCACTGGAGTCTGTAGAAATGTGGTTTTACAGAAGAATGTTGAGAGTACCATGGACAGCTAAGAAGAGTAATGAAGATGATTTGAGAGAAGTCAAAGCAAACAGAGAGCTAATTTCCAATATTAGGAAGAAACAATCATCATTTTTTGGCCATGTAATGAGAAGAGAACAACTGGAATACTTTGTAACAACTGGCAAAATTGAGGGACGAAGAGATAGAGGGAAGTAAAGAGAAAAAAAAATAACAGACAGCTTAAGAGAATGGCTTGGCAGAAGGTCAACAACAGAAATGATAAATAGCTGCCGAGATCGAAAGTTCTGGAGAGGCATGATCACCTACGGCAGCAGGCCCGATACTTGATGATGATGATGATGAAATAGAGCACTGTCAGCTGGGAGACACACAATGAACAACATGAATTATCATTCATTCATTCATGTATTCATTCAATCATTCATTCATGTATTACCATTCATTCATTCATGTATTATCATTCACTCATTCATGTATTATCATTCATTCATTCATGTATTATCATTCATTCATGTATTCACTCATTCATTGGTCCCTAAACCTTGAGGTTCATTAATCACTCTTGATAAGGTTTGTCCATACCTCCCATGGGAAACGGTCAAATAAATGTAGTGTTGCGGTAAAGCTGGTAGCAAGAATTCAGTAGTGTGGTGCAGCGTGCACTCCTATAAGGTATGGTGACAGCTTTACAAAACATGAACACAACACACAAAAAACTGACGTTTCGGCCTACATACCGCCTTCTTCAGAAAACGAGAACAACGTCAACAAACAATGAGGCACATCTAAATATTACTACATCTAGGATGATTGGGAGAGGTAAGTTATGGAGAAATGGACGGAGAGATGAGAGATGAGATGAAATGAAAGAGAGAGAGAGAGAGAGAGAGAGGGAGAGAGAGAGAGCTGTGCTAATTGTTGGAGGATTGATACTAAAAAAAATTTTTTTAAATAAAAACTACCTTTACGACACATAGTACCATTGCTGGTGTCTGTCGGGGGGGGGGGGGGGGGGCGTTAAAACCAGAGGGATAAAGGCCGTTTGATCAAGCAGTCGCCACGACGTGTGCGACTCAGGATTTTTATTTCACCCCCGATAGAAAAAATCCTTCCTGTCTACCGCGGGCTTCGAACACCGTACGTCAGCTTTTCAGCCAGCGGAACAGTGGTTTTAGCCGCACGGCCACGCGCACCTCTGGAGGATTGATGAAATGTGGAAATATGACTATACTTAAAAAGTCTAACGCTTGAAAAAATCCGAAAAGACCAACATAAGAAAAGGCTCTAAAAAGACCAGCGCTATAAAAGTGGTAAAAATATCAATGCTAGAAAAGACGCTAAAAATACCGACACTAGAAAAGACGCTGAAAAGATCAACGCTAGATAAAACACCAAAATGACCAGCGGGGAAATTCGTTGCCAACACAAAAATGAGAGCTAAAAAACATCAGAAAGAAACAATCGGCATTTTTCAAATACATCATGAGAAGAATAAAATTGGAATACTTGGTTACAACTTGCAAAATAAAGTGAAAGAGAGATCACATACGACAAAGAGGGAAATTACTAGGGCGCTCATTTCTATTGATGTGGCACATTATGTTTTCCTTTCTTTTGTTTTCTCTAATTGTACAGTTGTCACGAAAGTTTGCAGCAATGTTATCCGTGTTCATAGATATGAGGCTGTAGTCTGGTAGTTTAGAGGTAGACCGTCGGCTTTAGGAGAGGAAGCACCAGAGTTCAGATCCCACCAGAACCAGTTGTGGTTTAAAAATAGAAACAGTTATAAAAATAGGTTACTTTATGACGTTATTTTCCCCTGATCTCTTGGGTAGTTTGCTTGCTTGTTTGCTTCCTTGCTTGTTTGCATGCTTGTTTGCTTGCTTGTTTGCTTGCTTGCTTGTTTGTTTGCTTGCTTGTTTGTTTGCTTGTTTGCTTGCTTGTTTGCTTGTTTGCTTGCTTGCTTGTTTGTTTGCATGCTTGCTTGTTTGCTTGCTTGTTTGTTTGCTTGTTTGCTTGTTTGTTTGCTTGTTTGCTTGCTTGTTTGTTTGCTTGCTTGCTTGTTTGCTTGCTTGCTTGTTTGTTTGCTTGCTTGCTTGTTTGCTTGCTTGTTTGCTTGCTTGGTTTGTTTGCTTGCTTGTTTGCTTGCTTGTTGTTTGCTTGCTTGTTTGTTTGCTTGCTTGTTTGTTTGCTTGCTTGTTTGCTTGCTTGTTTGCTTGCTTGGTTTGTTTGCTAGCTTGTTTGTTTGCTTGCTTGTTTGCTTGCTTGTTTGCTTGCTTGCTTGTTTGCTTGCTTGTTTGTTTGCTTGCTTGTTTGTTTGCTTGCTTGTTTGCTTGCTTGTTTGCTTGCTTGCTTGTTTGTTTGCTTGCTTGCTTGCTTGTTTGCTTGCTTGTTTGTTTGCTTGCTTGTTTGTTTGCTTGCTTTTTTGTTTGCTTGCTTGTTTGCTTGCTTGTTTGCTTGCTTGCTTGTTTGTTTGCTTGCTTGCTTGCTTGTTTGCTTGCTTGTTTGTTTGCTTGCTTGCTTGTTTGCTTGCTTGTTTGTTTGCTTGCTTGTTTGTTTGCTTGCTTGCTTGTTTGCTTCCTTGCTTGTTTGCTTGCTTGCTTGCTTGTTTGTTTGCTTGCTTGTTTGCTTGCTTGTTTGTTTGCTTGCTTGTTTGCTTGCTTGTTTGTTTGCTTGCTTGTTTGCTTGCTTGCTTGTTTGCTTGCTTGTTTGCTTGCTTGTTTGCTTGCTTGCTTGTTTGCTTGCTTGTTTGCTTGTTTGCTTGTTTGCTTGCTTGCTTGCTTGTTTGCTTGTTTGCTTGCTTGTTTGTTTGCTTGCTTGTTTGCTTGCTTGTTTGCTTGCTTGCTTGTTTGCTTGCTTGTTTGCTTGTTTGCTTGCTTGTATGCTTGCTTGCTTGTTTGCTTGCTAGTTTGCTTGTTTGCTTGTTTGTTTACTTGTTTGCTTGCTTGCTTGTTTGCTTGCTAGTTTGCTTGTTTGCTTGTTTGCTTGCTTGCTAGTTGGCTTGCTTGTTTGCTTGTTTGCTTGTTTGCTTGCTTGCTTGTTTGCTTGCTTGCGTTCGCCCGATGACTTAAGAAGTGTACCTCGTCATCACCCGCCCTTAAAAGGACGTTAAGTAGGCGTGTCTACATTGTGTTGTGGTTTACAGTATAACTGTGATATTTGCGCCTTTCGGCCCAACGCATCCGACTTCAGCACGACATTTTTGAGTACCGGCTTGTCTTCCCTCTTCGATCCCTACTCGCTTGGCCAGACTAGACAGGTTAGTCTGTTGCTAGAGGCACCACGGAGAGGTGGAGAAGGGTCTGGATGGTTTTAGTTCACCGATCCTGGCGCAAGCCATCAGCTGTGGGTCGCTGACAACTTCCAGCTCTGGAGCTGGGAGGCGCGCCTTCGCCTCCTCTTGGGTAGTAAGATCCGATGTCTAGACCACTCGGAAAACGTCAATGAACTCGAGGCTCCATGTGCAATAGCGCACGTTAAAGAACCATATGCAGTTAAAATCGAAAAGACCATAAATTATGTGCCGCCGCCCGGGCACAATTATCAGCTGAAACCTACCCTCATCTTGGATCCCAGCCTGTGTAACAGAGTTCGTGAAATTGGGGGGGGGGGGGGGGGAATGGGGGGGATTCTCTTCGGATGTTCTTGAAATTCTCGATTGGGATATCGAAGCATCTATTGGTTCGTCCGGTGTGCACTGACGATTATATAGAAGATACAAACTTATCACTTGTGTTGGTTATCAAAATAACTGCGTTCCTTCAGAACACAGTTTTGGTGGCAACGTTCATTCGGCCTCTGGAAAATAGCAGCAAAAGCTTATGTAGTAATCGACTGCAGAATCACTGTCACGTGATCGTGGATAAACAACAAACAAAATTAACATTATGACAATTAAAACAAAATCCGCAGTGTACAATACCTGCATAATTAGTATCCTGCTGTATGACAGCGAATCTTGGACAACCTATGTAAAGAAAGAGAGAAGGCTAAATACATTCCATATGCGATGTCTGTGCCGTATTCTTGGTATCACCTGGAAGGTTAAAGTGACAAACGTGGAGATCATGACTTGCACAGGCCTCCCGAATATCTACACGCTGCTCAAACAACGCAGGTTACGCTGACTTGGCCATGTACACCGTATTAAAGATGGCAGCATAGCGAAAGATATACTCTACGGACAACTGGCAGATGGTAAAAGAACTAGGGGGCGCCGAAAACTTCGATTTGTAGATGTGTGTAAACGCAACATGAAGACTCTGAACATAAACCCTGCAGCATGGGAAGACAAAGCTGCAGACCACAATCTCTGGAAACACTCTAAAGGTTCACCTCAAACAAGAAGCAGACAGATTCATAGAGAAAGAGAATACACGGCGAAAGAAAAGAAAAGAAAAAATAACATTTCTAGGGGCGCTGAAAAATCTATAGTCAACTATGACTGACAGAGGCTACTATAGTCAACTATGACTGACAGAGGCTATTATAGTCAACTATGACTGACAGAGGCTACTATAGTCAACTATGACTGACAGAGGCTACTATAGTCAAGTATAACTGACGCAGGCTACTAACTAAGATCGTGGATACCGCCACGTTGCTAAACATGCGCCCTTTATGACGCTCTTCGGAAATGGGAACTTAAAGAAATCCACAGGCGCAAGGTCAGGGGGAGTGGAGTGGATGATTGAGAACAGGTACGCGGGTCAACTAAGAACTGGCGTACACAGTGCGAAGACGCATTATCATGTTAAATTTGTGTAAAAATTAAAATTTATAATTTTATAAAAATTTATAATAATATACCTTTAATATGTATAATATATGTAATATATATGTAAAAAGTAAAGTAAAGTACCCCCGTGACGCCAAGTGGTGTATAGGGAATATGGTGTTAGTGACCATAAATTAAATACTCTGGAGGCAAAACGAGCACTATACAATACAATCTTAATACCAACGTTGTGCTATCAATGCCAGACCTGGACCCTAGATGCAAGAACAATAAGAAAAATTACCTCTAAAGAGATGAAATGTGTTAGACGAATGACAGGAAACGGTCTGAGAGATAAGATCAGAAATGAAGAACTGAGAAAAAAGCTAGGAGTAGCCCCGGCCAAAGAATATATAAGGAAACAACAGATAAAATGGTTTAGCCACGTGACAAGGCAGAAAGAACAAAACACAACACAACGAGCCTTCAACAAAAGTTATGAGAACACCAGACCCAAGGGTCGAACACGAAAAAGATGGATCGATGGAATATTAGAAGCACTTGTAAACATAACAGCAGCAGAGGCGAACAGAAGAGCAAAAGACCGTAAATTATATCTCCCCTCGACGCTGAAAGGCATATGAGGAAGGAAAGAAGAAGAAGCAGACCATAATTTTTACAGACCTTCGGCACATGATTTTTGGGGTAAAGTGGTCGGTATTACGCCCGTGCCGCTTTACTTTCCCAGAAAAAAATTCGGTACCCATTTAAGGCTGGGTGAACCGGTAACCGTCGGTTGGGATCGAACCCTACCTCTTGTCCATTGTAGTCCAGTTCACTAACCACTGAGCTATCGCGGCTTCCAATATATATGTACTGAATAATAAATTTATAATTTAAAATATAAATTAATCTAAAAGTCTAAATTCGCGTAGCAACATCTAGTGTCAAGTCCAGTGTAACCTGTGACCAACTCTGCGCATGCGTCGAGTCAACCGTTTCGAGACTTCTTTTCATGACTTCCGGTTCGTACACTTGCACCAAGATGAAACTGTGCTTCATATGTTCGGACTTGGAAACAAACACGATGTCCTAACATCAGCAGGCGCTATACATTAAAAGAAATTATGACAATCAACATTTTCAGGAGGACGTGAACTTCCGGTCAATATGGCGGATAGGCGACAGGAACCGTTAAAGGCTGTGTCTGAAAAATGTTCCTTATTGCAGTTTCCTCATATTCCAAGTCCGGCTTGCTTCCGGAACCACAGAGTTAAGTGCTCTGTGCACACCGTAACTTGTGCGTTTCATCCGTTTTGATCATGTTCCGATATTCCGATTGTTTACGATGAAAGATGAGATCATATGACGTGGAAAAGATGGCTGTTCGCTTTCGGTGCGGTTTCGCCTTTTGGCGTGTGCTGAAACTGCTATGATGGGGACTGCAGCTACCTTGCTTGGTCTGGTAGATTAGATTTTAATCTGGATCATTCCACTGGCACTGGCGGTTGAGCGATTTTGGATTTTAGTTCATTTGCAGTGATACCGGGGTCTTCCATAACCATAACACTTGCACCAATATTTAATGCTTTCCTGTCGACGTGTCCTCCAATTTGTATCAGAATTGATGTTTACTTATTGTCCCATAGATCTGTGATGCTACCTTCAACATTCAATACTTTTGACTGTCCGCAGAGGGTTCACCTTGGCGGTCACGTGTACTCCTCGCTAGGTGGCGCATCTCGGTGTGTTTCTGGATAATCATGTGTAAGCAGGCGAGCTGGCCCATGTCACCAGGGAGATATTGGATCATTCAGCGAGCTCTTCAATCACATTTCGAAGATGCTTTTTAAATTTCGCATACAATATAATTAAATCAAATCAGTTACAAGGAATACCCATGAGCTTGCGGATCCTGTGCAAAGTGTGACACTTGGTAACAAAGATCGTCGGATATAGAGAGTCTGCAATATCTGCTTTATCTGACGTCATCGGTTCGAAAGGACAACAGACAGACGGACCGATCGATAGACAGACAGACAGATAGGTAAGTACGTAATTATGTAAGTGGGTAGATATTTGGGTGTGTAAGTAGATAGGTAAGTAGGTAGGGTGGTAGCTAGGGAGGTAGGTGGCTAGGTATTCTATATAGCTAGGTAGTCAGCCTGGTAGTATTTCTCAGCGTCACATTAACCTACCCCTTCCACCGCATCTCCCGTACGCCCCTAGTTATGATAAACCATTTACGAAAGTATGTTTTTTTCCCCTCTAAATATCATGTTATGTAATCCCAATCTCTCAGTCCACAAAAGAGCACTTAATTAATTCATGTGTCTATTTGTTTTGGAAAGTATTGTTCTCTCATTTTTTCCAATGTGGTATTTTTATGACTCATTACGTCCTCGGGCGTGTCCTCCCCTCTCACGTGATCAATCATAGCTCACAAATTATGTCCCTTTCCCAGTTGATTGTACATTCCTTTGTCCTTGACCTCATAGCTTGACATTATTGGAAATGGGAGCCGAGATACCCCCCCTCCCCACTCCCCACCCCCATTCAGCACAGAACAACATGATTAATGTTATCAACATGATGAGAACATATCCGTTCTGTCGGCCTTCGGTTGTCAACAAAAAAGATTTGAAATAGAATCCTTGAGTAGTTGAATTAGCAAAGATGAAACTATAATAAGCTTGAAGTTCTTGTAATCAGCGAGAAATACTTGTATCGCATTGCGCAATCTGAGTATCAAAGCTCAACTGAAGTGGGATATCCGTTTTACTCTCTTTTATTTCCTGATGGAATACCCAGATATTGATCCCCATGTTGATCTCTTCATGATTTCGGTCTGCGTAGTTTGTTTGTTTGTTTTTTTTACTTTCAGTCTTACTGTTTTTTTGTTCATGATTGTATCGTGAATAGAAACAAGAAAGAGAGTTCTTAAATGTTTTGTAGAACCAGTCTTAAAATATGGATGTGAATTATGGACAATAGGACAACAAACAAGAAATTCACTGGAGGTTGTAGAAATGTGATTTTACAGAAAAATGTTGAGAATACCATTGTAATAGTCACTGGCTAGGGTATCAGTGGACTAGGAGATTGTGGAAAAGTAGGGGAATAGAGAGCATGGGAACATGAGGTGTTCAAGATGGTGCAATCTGGACATTTCTAAAAGAGGCGACGTATTGTTTTAACGGTTGTGACGTATTTGTGTAAATAGTAAAAGAAAGCAACAAGAAAGGTCTCAGTCTGAATAGTAAGAAAACAGAAGTAATGGTTATATTGAAGAAACAATCACCACCATCATGCAGCAAAAAAATAAACAAGACAGAACCTGAAACAAGTGCAACGTTTCAAATACTTGGGCACAATAATAACATTAGTTGGGAGATGCACCACAGAAATAAAAAGCAGAATAGCTCAGGCCAAAATAGCATTTCAGAAAATGAAAAATATCTTATGCAACAAATCTGTCAATATAAATGAGAAAGAGAGTTCATCGGTGCTATATAGAACCAATTCTGAGCTATGGAAGCGAGTCATGGACAGTAGACAAACAAATGAAAAGACGATTAGAGGCCACAGAGATGGGATTTCTCAGAAGAATGTTGAAAGTTCCCTGGACAGCTAAAAAGACCAATGAGGAAGTTCTCAAAGAGACCAACACAAAAAGGGAGCTCTTAAAAAACATCAGAAAGAAGCAATCAACATTTTTCGGGCACATCATGAGAAGAGGAAAATTTGAATACTTGGTTACAACTGGCAAAATAAAAGGAAAGAGAGATCGCGGACGACAAAGAGAGAAAATACTGGATAGCTTGGTGTCATGGCTTTCATGGGTGTGATGACCAGCTTCCTTACAAGGACGCTTGTCATCAACACTCACTCATCGTCCTTACAAGGACACTGGTCATCAACACTCACTCATCGTCCTTACAAGGACACTGGTCATCAACACTCACTCATCGTCCTTACAAGTACGCTGGTCATCAACACTCACTCATCGTCCTTACAAGTACGCTGGTCATCAACACTCACTCATCGTCCTTATAAGGACGCTGGTCATCAACACTCACTCATCGTCCTTACAAGTACGCTGGTCATCAACACTCACTTATCGTCCTTACAAGTACGCTGGTCATCAACACTCACTTATCGTCCTTACAAGTACGCTGGTCATCAACACTCACTTATCGTCCTTACAAGTACGCTGGTCGTCAACACCCACTTATCATCCTTACAAGTACGCTGGTCATCAACACCCACTCATCATCCTTACAAGTACGCTGGTCATCAACACCCACTCATCATCCTTACAAGTACGTTGGTCATCAACACTCACTCATCATCCTTACAAGTACGCTGGTCATCAACACCCACTCATCATCCTTACAAGTACGCTGGTCATCAACACCCACTCATCGTCCTTACAAGTACGCTGGTCATCAACACCCACTCATCGTCCTTACAAGTACGCTGGTCATCAACACTCACTCATCATCCTTACAAGTACGCTGGTCATCAACACCCACTCATCATCCTTACAAGTACGCTGGTCATCAACACCCACTCATCGTCCTTACAAGTACGCTGGTCATCAACACTCACTCATCATCCTTACAAGTACGCTGGTCATCAACACTCACTCATCGTCCTTACAAGTACGCTGGTCATCAACACTCACTTACCGTCCTTACAAGGACACTGGTCATCAACACTCACTTACCGTCCTTATAAGGACACTGGTTATCAACACTCACTTACCGTCCTTATAAGGACACTGGTTATCAACACTCACTTACCGTCCTTATAAGGACACTGGTTATCAACACTCACTTACCGTCCTTATAAGTGTAGAAGAGGAGGAAGAAAAGGATAGAGAGAGTGAAGGAGAAAGGAGAAAATAGGGGACAGGTCAGAAACAACGATCTAGAAATGAGGGGGCGAATAGGCGAGACAAAATGGGTAAAGGTAGGTCAAGGAAAAACACATAAAGAAGAAGACGCAATAGAGAGGATGGGTCAGGAGAAACACGTGCAGAGTATCAAGGCCATCTTTAAGAAGTGAACGAACAAAGAGATGCGTAGGTGGAAAAGGAGAGAATTAAATAAACAGAGGAACAAGGTCAAGGGAACCAGACAGACAGACAGACGCGGGGGTGTACAAATAAAACGAATTCACGTGCAAAATATTATGGGCATGCCTGTTAGTAGGTGTCCGGATGCGCGTGGGAGAAAAGAGATTTTCATTGGCTGACAAAAGCCGAGTTTAAGGGAAGACACATAAGATAGGGAGGTTAGTCAGGAATTGTTAGTCATTGATTATTAGTCAGATTGAGAGAAATATTCATAGGGCACACACGCTTCTTAGCAGCCAGTCGGGCCATAGAGAGGCTAACACCAACTAATAGAGTTAGCAGTGATATAGCATAGTTGTGAGTAGAATGGTCAAGACCTATCATGATCAACAGGCAGACGCCAGAATAGACCGATAGATTGTAATTAGCGTAAGGGAGGCGCTCGATGGGAGCGTCTCAATTTAATTTAGGGCCTAGAGTGTGATGCAAGTGTGGTCCAGACATTACATATGTATCGAGAGTCTGAAGTGGCATGAATAAAAGCCAGCTAATTTACCATCAAAAGGTGTTGTTCTGTGTTATACAGTTTCATTATCTAGCCTAAGTGTCACGAACCAGTCCACCAGTAAAGTTGTCGCGGAACACAACGCAACGGTCATCTTAATGAACCAGAAGTGCTACCAGACCGAGCAAGGGTCAAGCTAATAAGAATCAAATAGTCCGGGGAAGTGTATGTGACCTGATTACAAACATGAGCCTAACGCCGGGGGGGGGGGGGCAGGACACAGCCATCGCATTCCAGAGAGGTCACACTAACATGATCTCAAGCTAACAGCTGATGAGTAGACGCCACAGACAACAGCTGATCGAATAAACAACAACCAGCGGACGATCTGTTTAAAGATCCGCAAAGAACAGCTCAGAAGACAATCAAACATCGATTCAACATCTCTTAAAAACGTCAGTCCCGCTACATAAGGACACTGGTTATCAACACTCACTTACCGTCCTTACAAGGACACTGGTTATCAACACTCACTTACCGTCCTTATAAGGACACTGGTTATCAACACTCACTTACCGTCCTTACAAGGACACTGGTTATCAACACTCACTTACCGTCCTTACAAGGACACTGGTTATCAACACTCACTTACCGTCCTTATAAGGACACTGGTTATCAACACTCACTTACCATCCTTATAAGGACACTGGTTATCAACACTCACTTACCGTCCTTATAAGGACACTGGTCATCAACACTCACTTACCGTCCTTACAAGGACACTGGTTATCAACACTCACTTACCGTCCTTACAAGGACACTGGTTATCAACACTCACTTACCGTCCTTATAAGGACACTGGTTATCAACACTCACTTACCATCCTTATAAGGACACTGGTTATCAACACTCACTTACCGTCCTTATAAGGACACTGGTTATCAACACTCACTTACCGTCCTTATAAGGACACTGGTTATCAACACTCACTTACCGCCCTTATAAGGACACTGGTTATCAACACTCACTTACCGTCCTTATACGGACGCCACGGACTACCCATTCCTTTAGAAGACTTTGGGTGAAAACCATGACAGAGAATATATGTTTCGATCTAAAAGGGACGATTGATGAATTTAACTAAACAAAAATCAGTGACAAACAGCTGCTGAGTGTCAATTATATGAGATTTTGAAATATTAAAACTCATTAAAAATTAATCTACTTACAAAATCAATAACTCATAAATTAATTTAATTACAAAATTCTCACTGCAATGTTTTTCGTTAATTATAACCATCTCTCTCTCTCTCTCTCTCTCTCTCTCTCTCTCTCTCTCTCTCTCCAATTTCTATTACACCTTTCACATGTCGAAGAAGATGCAGCATTCTATTTCATTGTAAAAACCATTTCTACAAAATATGAATTTAATGAATTATTGGAATGTAAAGATGATTACATATATTAATTATTACATTACATATAAAAATGTAGTAGGCTTATAAAAAATGTTGTAGGCTTATAAAAATGTTGTTGGCTTATAAAAATGTTGTTGGCTTATAAAAATGTTGTTGGCTTATAAAAATGTAGTTGGCTTATAAAAATGTTGTTGGCTTATAAAAATGTTGTTGGCTTATAAAAATGTTGTAGGCTTATAAAAATGTTGTTGGCTTATAAAAATGTTGTTGGCTTATAAAAATGTTGTTGGCTTATAAAAATGTAGTTGGCTTATAAAAATGTTGTTGGCTTATAAAAATGTAGTTGGTTTATAAAAATGTTGTTGGCTTATAAAAATGTTGTTGGCTTATAAAAATGTTGTTGGCTTATAAAAATGTTGTTGGCTTATAAAAATGTTGTTGGTTTATAAAAATGTTGTTGGCTTATAAAAATGTTGTTGGCTTATAAAAATGTTGTTGGCTTATAAAAATGTAGTAGGCTTATAAAAATGTAGTAGGCTTATATAAATGTTGTTGGCTTATAAAAATGTTGTTGGCTTATAAAAATGTTGTTGGATTATAAAAATGTAGTAGGCTTATAAAAATGTTGTTGGCTTATAAAAATGTAGTAGGCTTATAAAAATGTTGTTGGCTTATAAAAATGTTGTAGGCTTATATAAATGTTGTTGGCTTATAAAAATGTAGTTGGTTTATAAAAATGTTGTTGGCTTATAAAAATGTTGTAGGTTTATAAAAATGTTGTTGGCTTATAAAATGTTGTAGGCTTATAAAAATGTTGTAGGCTTATAAAAATGTTGTTGGCTTATAAAAATGTTGTTGGCTTATAAAAATGTAGTTGGCTTATAAAAATGTTGTTGGCTTATAAAAATGTAGTTGGTTTATAAAAATGTTGTTGGCTTATAAAAATGTTGTTGGCTTATAAAAATGTTGTTGGCTTATAAAAATGTTGTTGGCTTATAAAAATGTTGTTGGCTTATAAAAATGTTGTTGGCTTATAAAAATGTTGTTGGCTTATAAAAATGTAGTAGGCTTATAAAAATGTAGTAGGCTTATATAAATGTTGTTGGCTTATAAAAATGTTGTTGGCTTATAAAGATGTTGTTGGCTTATAAAAATGTAGTAGGCTTATAAAAATGTTGTTGGCTTATAAAAATGTAGTAGGCTTATAAAAATGTTGTAGGCTTATAAAAATGTTGTTGGCTTATAAAAATGTTGTTGGCTTATAAAAATGTTGTTGGCTTATAAAAATGTTGTTGGCTTATAAAAATGTAGTAGGCTTATAAAAATGTTGTTGGCTTATATAAATGTTGTTGGCTTATAAAAATGTTGTAGGTTTATAAAAATGTAGTAGGCTTATAAAAATGTTGTTGGCTTAAAAAAATGTTGTAGGCTTATATAAATGTTGTTGGCTTATAAAAATGTTGTTGGCTTATAAAAATGTTGTTGGCTTATAAAAATGTTGTAGGCTTATAAAAATGTAGTTGGTTTATAAAAATGTTGTTGGCTTATAAAAATGATGTTGGCTTATAAAAATGTAGTAGGCTTATAAAAATGTTGTTGGCTAATAAAAATGTAGTAGGCTTATAAAAATGTAGTTGGCTTATAAAAATGTTGTTGGCTTATAAAAATGTAGTTGGTTTATAAAAATGTAGTAGGCTTATAAAAATGTAGTAGGCTTATAAAAATGTAGTAGGCTTATAAAAATGTAGTTGGTTTATAAAAATGTAGTTGGCTTATAAAAATGTTGTTGGCTTATAAAAATGTAGTTGGCTAATAAAAATATAGTAGGCTAATAAAAAATGAGGAATAATAGAACAAAGAAGTATGTGTTAGCACTCGGAAAAATTGACAGACAAACAACAATAGAAAAAAACGAAGAACAATACATGGTCCGAAGTGGGATCGAACCCGTACTCAGTGGCACCGCGCCTTGCCACGAGAAGCCGAACGCTTGGCACACTACCACGCAGCCAACTAAAAAATTGGCTATTGCAGTAGTGTCTTACACGATGACGTTCTCAATGACTATAGCATAGGGTAACGATCACAGACCGGAAATAAATTGTATATTTGTACTTTCCTATTAAAAAATGTTATTATTTTATTATTTTAATAGGAAAGTACAAATATACAATTTATTTCCGGTCTGTGATCGTTACCCTATGCTATAGTCATTGAGAACGTCATCGTGTAAGACACTACTGCAATAGCCAATTTTTTAGTTGGCTGCGTGGTAGTGTGCCAAGCGTTCGGCTTCTCGTGGCAAGGCGCGGTGCCACTGAGTACGGGTTCGATCCCACTTCGGACCATGTATTGTTCTTCGTTTTTTTCTATTGTTGTTTGTCTGTCAATTTTTCCGAGTGCTAACACATACTTCTTTGTTCTATTATTCCCTATTATCGCCTCGGAAGTTCCCCATATAATAATATTTATGTATTATTATTTGTACCTAATAAAAAATGACTGCTGTTGAAAGGGTTCTTCACATATTCCAGCCTTAAAATGATATTTTCAGCCTCAAGACAGATGCCCAGTCTTTATACAGAAATTCTTAGAAAGCCCCATGTCTGAAGCAAGACTTATTTTTGTTCACAGTTAGGCATCCCTTTTCCACGAAGCAGTGCAGAAAGTAGAGGGACAGGTGGTCACTGTTTTTGAAGTAATTGACAACATCAATGGGTTCTCTCTGCGATCAGGACCCAATCAGAGTAGGATTCCAGCTCCTCACATGAACTCAGCTGTTAGGTTAGGTGTGTTACAAACAGAACATCACAATTAGAGTCTGCCAGATCCACTCTGATTGAACACCTGTTAAAAACGTTGCACTGTTCTGCGTCAGTGGCCCTGTGCATCCGATTACAGCCAGCATTTTATTCAGGTTTGCTTTCCCTAGCCTTTGATTGTCCCCAATCTTCCTGCAAGGCAGCAGGTGATCTTTTCTGTAGGGGGATTCTGCCCTTAGATGGTCGGCCCTCCCAGGTTTACGAGCACCCTCTGCCCGAGTCACTAGAGGTGACTAGCCCAGACATGCACACACAAAGATATGAGATGTGACTAACACAGACATGCACATAGCGATACGAGGCATGACTAACACTGACATACATCAAGATATATGACACATATATATATCATATCTATGTGTGTATGCTTATGTTAGTCATATCTCATATCTTTGTGTGTGCATGTCTGTGTATGTCACATCTCATATCCTTGTGTTTGTATGGCTATGCTAGTCACATCTCATATCATTGTGTGATCCTATCTATGTTGGTCATATCTCATATCTTTGTGTGCATGTCCATGTTAGACATGTGTAATTTCTTTGTGGGTGCATGTCTATGTCAGTCATATCTCATATCTTTATGTGCATGTTCATGTTAGTCACATCAATGGGTTGAGAACTATCTTGGAGTCCAAACTGGAAGATGGTTTCTTGTCATCAAGAGTTAAGCTAATTCTTGACAAGCTGAAAATGGAAGGAATACCACAGGATGATGTGAACAAGTTTAAAGCCAGTGTTTCTTCAATTCTATGAAACAGTTTTAAATTATTTGAAGAAATGGGCTGCAAATAATTGTCAACACCTTGAGGCCTACAGCTGGGTAATGTTGAACAGAACACAAACTTGGGAAGATATTCAGAAATGTTCATCATTAGTGAGTCAAACAGTACCTTCAGTCGACTTTCCAGAAAATGAAATATATGACGAATATGTTTACATTAAGCAGTTTGTTACTTCGTGAGCCGCGATAGCTCAGTGGTTAGTGAACTGGACTATAAAGGACAAGGGGTAGGGTTCGATCCCAACCGACGGCTCCCGGGTTCACCCAACCTTAAATGGGTACCGGATTTTTTTCCTGCGAAAGTAAAGCAGCACGGGCGTAATACCGACCACATTACACCAAAAATCATTTTCTGAAGGTCTGTAAAATATAGCGTCACTAACACCATATTTCCCTATACGCCACTTGGCGTGACGGGGTACTTTCCTTTTTTTTTTTTTTTTTTTTTTTTTTTTAGTTCTAAGAAAATTAATTAGTGGAGTAAAATAAAACATTACTAGGGCAGCGTTGGATTGAAATGGATACCCACTTCTAAAACAGGCATGTGCCAATTTCACATATTCTGAAGCTGGAAGAGTTATTTTTGTGTCTACCGGGAACAAATGCTGCAACGGAAAGATTGTTTTCACTGATGAACAGCTTGTGGACAAATGATAAAACACACCTAAGTGTGGACACAGGCCATGTTGATCACCAAAGTGAACAATAAGCAAACATGTGTTGAATTTTTTAAGATGCTCCAAACAAAGAAAGATCTTTAAAAAAAAATTAACTCATCAGAAAAGTACAGCAACTCTTCTTTACCTTTCATCTAAGTCTTCTTTTCTACCTTTCTGTTCCCTGTGGAGCATAGGTCTTCAACAAACACTTTCCAAGTCGTTCTGTTTTTTGCAATTCTTTTAAGATCATTCCATGTCTTCCCCATCATCTTCATCTCTGTTTCTATATGTCTTCTCCAAGAATTCCTTGGTCTTCCTCTTTGTCTTTTCCCCTGGGGATTTAAAAAACGGGCCTGTTGTGTAATACTCTCAGTTGACTTCCGTAGTGTGTGTCCTATCCAGCGCCATCGTCTTCGCTGTATCTCTTTATCCACTGGTGTTTGACTGGTACATTTCCATAATTCTTTGTTAGTGATATTGTCCTGCCATTTCCATCCTTTTATCCTGGGTAAACATCCATTAATGAAAGTCTGTATCTTCGTGATTGTCAATTTTGTTGTTCTCCATGTTTCACAACCAAATAATAGGACCGCCTTAACATTTGAGTTAAAATTTTTTTTTTTTTGTATTTAACTTGTATTTCTTTGGATTTCCATATGTTTCCCAGTGCAATGAAAGCTCCTCTTGCTTTTGATATCCTTATTTTGGTATCATTTTCTGTTCCTCCCTCTTTATCTATATTACTGCCCAGATGTATGTAAGATTGTACATCTAATAGAGGTAATTCTCCTAGTTTTATTTGGTTATTGCCAACTGTGTTAATTCTCATAATGTTAGTCTTATCTCTATTAATCTTCAGTCCTAGCTGTTGTGATCTCTCTTCAAGTATGCTCATTTTATCCTGCATCTGTTAATGGCTGTGTGATAGGAGAGCTATGTCATCAGCAAAGTCTAAATCATCAAGTTGTTTGGTCAGTGACCACTGGATTCCATTTCTGTTGTTTTGAGTTATTTTCATAATCCAATCTATGGACAGTAGAAAGAGAAATGGAGACAGAAGGCATCCTTGCCTTACTCCCGTTCTTATTTCAAATGCCTCTGTAATCTGTCCATCATGCACCACACTACATTTCGTTCCTTCAAACGTTGTTTTTATCAGGTTAATAAACTTTATGGGAATTCCGTAATGACTCAGTAACTTCCAAAGCATTCTTCTGTCTAAACTATCAAATGTCTTTTCGTAATCTATGAATCCAATATAAAGTGGGGGTTTTAGTTCTAAACTTTGTTCAACTATTATACGTAGAGTAGTTATTTGATCAGCACATGATCAACGTTTTGTAAGCCTGTATTGATTGATGTTTTAATTAGTTTAAAAATATGAATTATTCACTTTAAAAAGACGAAAGAAATTTCATTTTATTGATTGAAAATTTAAGTCAATTTAATCCGACCCGGAATAAGATTTCAACAATATGGTTACCTTAATTAATAGTAGCAGTAGTAGCTGTAGTAGTAATAGTAGCAGTAGAAGCTGTAGTAGTAATAGTAGCAGTAGTAGCTGTAGTAGTAATAGTAGCAGTAGAAGCTGTAGTTGTAATAGTAGCAGTAGAAGCTGTAGTAGTAATAGTAGCAGTAGTAGCTGTAGTAGTAATAGTAGCAGTAGTAGCTGTAGTAGTAATAGTAGCAGTAGTAGCTGTAGTAGTAATAGTAGCAGTAGAAGCTGTAGTAGTAATAGTAGCAGTAGTAGCTGTAGTAGTAATAGTAGCAGTAGAAGCTGTAGTAGTAATAGTAGCAGTAGTAGCTGTAGTAGTAATAGTAGCAGTAGTAGCTGTGGTAGTAATAGTAGCAGTTGTAGCTGTAGTAGTAATAGTAGCAGTAGTAGCTGTAGTAGTAATAGTAGCAGTAGTAGCTGTAGTAGTAATAGTAGCAGTAGAAGCTGTAGTAGTAATAGTAGCAGTAGTAGCTGTAGTAGTAATAGTAGCAGTAGTAGCTGTGGTAGTAATAGTAGCAGTAGTAGCTGTAGTAGTAATAGTAGCAGTAGTAGCTGTAGTAGTAATAGTAGCAGTAGTAGCTGTAGTAGTAATAGTAGCAGTAGAAGCTGTAGTAGTAATAGTAGCAGTAGTAGCTGTGGTAGTAATAGTAGCAGTAGTAGCTGTGGTAGTAATAGTAGCAGTAGTAGCTGTAGTAGTAATAGTAGCAGTAGTAGCTGTAGTAGTAATAGTAGCAGTAGTAGCAGTAGTAGTAATAGTAGCAGTTGTAGCTGTAGTAGTAATAGTAGCAGTAGTAGCTGTGGTAGTAATAGTAGCAGTAGTAGCTGTAGTAGTAATAGTAGCAGTAGTAGCTGTAGTAGTAATAGTAGCAGTAGTAGCAGTAGTAGTAATAGTAGCAGTTGTAGCTGTAGTAGTAATAGTAGCAGTAGTAGCTGTGGTAGTAATAGTAGCAGTAGTAGCTGTAGTAGTAATAGTAGCAGTAGTAGCTGTAGTAGTAATAGTAGCAGTAGTAGCTGTAGTAGTAATAGTAGCAGTAGTAGCTGTAGTAGTAATAGTAGCAGTAGTAGCTGTGGTAGTAATAGTAGCAGTAGTAGCTGTAGTAGTAATAGTAGCAGTAGTAGCTGTAGTAGTAATAGTAGCAGTAGTAGCTGTAGAAGTAATAGTAGCAGTAGTAGCTGTAGAAGTAATAGTAGCAGTAGTAGCTGTAGTAGTAATAGTAGCAGTAGTAGCTGTAGTAGTAATAGTAGCAGTAGTAGCTGTAGTAGTAATAGTAGCAGTAGTAGCTGTAGTAGTAATAGTAGCAGTAGTAGCTGTAGTAGTAATAGTAGCAGTAGTAGCTGTAGTAGTAATAGTAGCAGTAGTAGCTGTAGTAGTAATAGTAGCAGTAGTAGCTGTAGTAGTAATAGTAGCAGTAGTAGCTGTAGTAGTAATAGTAGCAGTTGTAGCTGTAGTAGTAATAGTGGCATTAGTAGCTGTAGTAGTAATAGTAGCAGTAGTAGCTGTTGCAGTAAAAGTAGCAGTAGTAGCAGTAGTAGTAAAAGTAGCAGTAGTAGCTGTAGTAGTAATATTAGCAGTAGTAGATGTTGCAGTAATAGTAGCAGTAGTAGCTATTGCAGTAATAGTAATAGTAGTAGCTGTTGCAGTAATAGTAGCAGTAGTAGCTGTAGCAGTAATAGTAGCAGTAGTAGCTGTAGTAGTAATAGTAGCAGTAGTAGCTGTAGTAGTAATAGAAGCAGTAGTAGCTGTAGTAGTAATATTAGCAGTAGTAGATGTTGCAGTAATAGTAGCAGTAGTAGCTGCAGTAGTAATAGTAGCAGTAGTATCTGTTGCAGTAAAAGTAGCAGTAGTAGCTGTTGCGGTAATAGTAGCAGTAGTAGCTGTTGCAGTAATAGTAGCAGTAGAAGCTGTAGCAGTAGAAGCTGTAGCAGCAGTAGATGTAGCAGTAATAGTATCAGTAGTAGCTGTAACAGTAATAGTAGCAGTAGTAGCAGTTGTAGCAATAGTAGCTGTTGTCCTAATAGTAACAGTAGTAGCTGTAGCAGTAGTAGCTGTAACTGTAATAATAGCAGCAGTAGCTGTTGCAGTAAAAGTAGCAATAGTAGCTGTTGCAGTAGCAGCTGTAACAGTAATAATAAAAGTAGTAGCAATAGTAGATGTAGCGGTAATAGCAGTAGTAGCTATAGTAGCAGTAGTAGCAGTAGTAGCTGTAACAGTAATAGTAGCAGTAGTAGCTTTTGCAGTAATAGTAGGAGTAGTAACTGTAGCATTATAAGTAACAGTAGTAGCTGTTGCAGTGACATTAACAGTAGTAGCTGTTGCAGTAATAGTAGCAGTAGTAGCTGTTGCAGTAATAGTAGCAGTAGTAGCTGTAGCAGTAGTTGCTGTAGCATTAATAGCATTAGTAGCTGTTGCAGTAATAACAGCATTATTAGCAGTAGTAGAATTAATAGTAGCAGTAGTAGCAGTAGTAGTTGTAGCAGTAATAGTAGCAATAGTAGCTGTTGCAGTAATAGTAACTGTTGCAGTAATAGCAACAGTATTAGATGTAGTAGTAATAGTAGCAGTAGTAGCTGTAGTAGCAATAGTAGCAGTATTAGCTGTTGCAGTAATAGTAGCAGTAGCAGCTGTAGCAGTAATAGTAGCAATAGTAGCTGTAGTAGTAATAGTAGCAGTAATAGTTGCAGAAGTAGCAGTAGTTGCTGTAGCAGCAATAGTAGCAGTAGCAGTAATATTAGCAGTAATAGCAGCAGTAGTAGTTGTAGCAGTAATATTAGTAGTAGTAGCAGTAGTCGCTGTAGCAGTAATAGTTGCAGAAGTAGCAGTAGTTGCTGTAGCAGTAATAGTAGCAGTATTAGCTGCAGCAGTAATAGTAGCAGTAGTAGCTGTAGCAGTAATAGTAGCAGTAGTAGCTGTAGTAGTAATAGTAGCAGTAAAATGCGCTCAAAGTTTTAAATCTTATATCATCATCATCATCATCAAGTACCGGGCCTACTAGCGTAGGTGATCATGTCTCTCCACAACTTTCGATCTCGGCAGCTATTTATCATTTCTGTTGTTGACCTTCTGCCAAGCCATTCTCTTAAGATGTCTGTTATTTTTTTTTCTCTTTTCTTCCCTCTATCTCTTCGTCCCTCAATTTGTCCAGTTGTTACAATATATTCCAAATGTTTTCTTCTCATTACATGGCCAAAAAATGATAATTGTTTCTTCCTAATATTGGAAATTAGCTCTAATTTTGCTTTGACCCCTCTCAGAACGTTTTCATTACTCTTCTTAGCTGTCCATGGTACTCTCAACATTCTTCTGTAAAACCACATTTCTACAGACTCCAATGGTTTTCTTGTCTGTTTGTCCTATTGTCCATGATTCGCATCCATATGTTAAGACTGGCTCTATATAACATTTAAGAACTCTTTTTTCTTGTTTCTATTGTCAAAAATGGATTGCACAGTATCTTCCTCATTTTTTGGAAAGCTGCTTTTGCCTGAGCCATTCTGCATCTCACCTCTTTTGTACATCTTCCGTCTGAGGTTAACAAAGTTCTCAAATATTTAAATTCATTTACCTGTTTTAATATTGTTCCACTTGTCTTTATTTTGCACTGAGGTGATGTCTTTTTCTTTGTTGGTACCATTACCTCTGTCTTTTTGCTATTAAGGCTGAGTCCTTTATTTTTGCTTTCTTTCACTATAATGTCTAACATTTCTTATAACTCATTTTCACTCTAAGCGATTAAGACTGTATCATCAGCATACCTTAGATTATTTATATTATGACCTCCAATTGTTATTCCAGGCATGTCCCTTATGGATCTTAAAATAATCTCACTATAAATATTAAACAAATCTGGTGACAGCACACAACCTTGTCTAACAGCCTTTTTTATTCGTTGAAACATTCCCAATTGGTTCCAGTTCTTATGGCCGCTGTTTGTTGCCAGTACATGTTTTTTTACTATTCTTAGATCTTTGCTGTCTATGTTTATGCCTTCTAAAACTTTGATTATTTCTTGGTGTTTTACTTTGTTAAATGCCTTGGTGTAATCTATGAAACATAGGTATAGATCTGTTTTCACATCTATGGCTCTTTCTCCTAAAGATCTTATGATATAAATGGCATTGCTTGTTCTTATATACTGAAACTGAAATACTGATCAGAAAAGTACAGCAACTCTGCTTCACCTTCCATTTAAGTGAGTATCACTAATGGTTTTTTTTAATTTATCCCCTGATAACGTTTTGTAAGCCTATATTGATTGGTGTTTTAATTAGTTGTGAATTATATGTATTATTCACTTGAAAAAGGCGGAAGAAATGTCATTTTATTGATGGAAAATTGAAGTTAAATTAATCTGTCCCGGATTAGGGTTTCGGAAATATGATCACTTTAGAAGAAGACAACAGAAGAAGAAGAAAAAGGAAAAGTAGAATACTGAAGAATCAGAAGAAAAAAGGAAAAGAAGAAAATAGAAGAAGTAAAAATAGAAGAAGAATGCAGAACAAGGAAGAAAAATGAGTAGAAGAAGAAAATGGAGAAGAAGAAAACAGAAGCAGAAGAAGAGTAAAGAGAAGAGGAAAACAGAAGAAGAAGAGGGAATAGGAGAAGAAGAAACAAGAAAAAAAGAAATGATCTTCCTAGTACACGTCAAAAAACGTGACGGGTGCCATTCAGTCCTTGTCTACAAACTGCACACAATTTAGACAAATATGCCCACAAATTATACCAGGGATAAAAATAAACAGACACACACTCTGTACGCTGACATCTGTAAACAAATGGGAAACAAAAATTCAGGCCAGCGTCAATGACTCAAAAGAGTCAGTGCGTTGTGTAAAGTCTACTCGTGGACTGGAGAATAGTGATGGAGTCTGGCGTCACGGCGTGGACAAAAGGTTTGAAATGTAAGCGCGGGTAATGGGGTAGTCCCATGTTTTAAATCACAGAAATGGATCGAGAGTGTAAACAATATACTACTTCGGAAATAAATCAACAGAGATTTCAATGACTTTGTAAATAATTAATCCCACGAATATTTTGCTGTTTTTTAAGGTTTCTATTTGTCTAAATTGTTGGCTATCACTATGTCTCTCTTCTCTGATCTCGAATTCTTCATTTCCTCTCTACATCCTTTATCCTCTTCTTCCCTTTCCCATTTGCCTTTAAACATCGAGGGGAGATATTATTTGTAGTCTTTTGTTTGTTTGTCTGTTTGCATATGTTGCTGTTTTGATTCCGAGTGTTTCTAATATTCCGTCACTTCATCTTTTTTTCTGGTCGACCCGTGGGTCTGGTGTTCTCGGAACCAGCGGCGGATATTGCAAGAAGGCAACGGAGGAAGCGACTCTGCTAATCTTTTTTTTTTCTGAAAACAAAACATAATCGCGCTCCAGTTCATTGAGTTAAATGTCAGTGTAGTACTGCCAGTACCAGCCACGCACTCCAGCTCATTGAGTTAAATGTCGATGTAGTACTGCCAGTACCAGCCACGCACTCCAGCTCAATGGGTTAAATGTCGATGCAGTACTGCCAGTACCAGCCACGCATTCCAGCTCAATGGGTTAAATGTCGATGTAGTACTGCCAGTACCAGCCGCGTACTCCAGCTCATCGAGTTAAATGTCGATGTAGTACTGCCAGTACCAGCCGCGTACTCTGGAGTGTGTCTAGATATAACACTCAAGCAATACCAGTCGTGAGGGGTAAGGTATGAGTGTGTAAGGATAGTACCTCACGGCAAGAGGCAGCCACACCCTCCTGGACAACCTGAAGTCTTTTTGGTTCCTTTACTCGTATCCAGTGCATGAATGGCTCCTCGTGCCTGCTTGTGTACGGTAGCTCCACCTCCGGGCAGAAGCATTGACTGGCCGGCTAAACTAGAAGGAAGAAGAAAGTCTCCCTTAGAGTCGAGGTCGATAGAAGGAAGGTCGATAGAAAGAAGGTCGATAGAAGGAAGTCTCCCTTTGAAGCAAAGTCGATAGAAGGATTTCTCACTTAGAATGAAGGTCGATAGAAAGAAGGTCGACAGAAGGAAGTCTCACTTAGAATGAAGGTCGATAGAGGGAAGTCTCCCTTTGAAGAAAAGTCGATAGAAGAAAGTCTCACTTAGAATGAAGGTCGATAGAAGGAAGTCTCACTTAGAATGAAGGTCGATAGAAGGAAGTCTCACTTAGAATGAAGGTCGATAGAAGGAAGTCTCACTTAGAATGAAGGTCGATAGAAGGAAGTCTCACTTAGAATGAAGGTCGATAGAAGGAAGTCTCTCTTAGAATGAAGGTCGATAGAAGGAAGTCTCTCTTAGAATGAAGGTCGATAGAAGGAAGTCTCTCTTAGAATGAAGGTCGATAGAAGGAAGTCTCTCTTAGAATGAAGGTCGATAGAAGGAAGTCTCACTTAGAATGAAGGTCGATAGAAGGAAGTCTCACTTAGAATGAAGGTCGATAGAAGGAAGTCTCACTTAGAATGAAGGTCGATAGAAGGAAGTCTCTCTTAGAATGAAGGTCGATAGAAGGAAGTCTCACTTAGAATGAAGGTCGATAGAAGGAAGTCTCTCTTAGAATGAAGGTCGATAGAAGGAAGTCTCACTTAGAATGAAGGTCGATAGAAGGAAGTCTCTCTTAGAATGAAGGTCGATAGAAGGAAGTCTCTCTTAGAATGAAGGTCGATAGAAGGAAGTCTCTCTTAGAATGAAGGTCGATAGAAGGAAGTCTCTCTTAGAATGAAGGTCGATAGAAGGAAGTCTCACTTAGAATGAAGGTCGATAGAAGGAAGTCTCTCTTAGAATGAAGGTCGATAGAAGGAAGTCTCACTTAGAATGAAGGTCGATAGAAGGAAGTCTCTCTTAGAATGAAGGTCGATAGAAGGAAGTCTCACTTAGAATGAAGGTCGATAGAAGGAAGTCTCTCTTAGAATGAAGGTCGATAGAAGGAAGTCTCTCTTAGAATGAAGGTCGATAGAAGGAAGTCTCACTTAGAATGAAGGTCGATAGAAGGAAGTCTCTCTTAGAATGAAGGTCGATAGAAGGAAGTCTCACTTAGAATGAAGGTCGATAGAAGGAAGTCTCACTTAGAATGAAGGTCGATAGAAGGAAGTCTCTCTTAGAATGAAGGTCGATAGAAGGAAGTCTCACTTAGAATGAAGGTCGATAGAAGGAAGTCTCACTTAGAATGAAGGTCGATAGAAGAAAGTCTCTCTTAGAATGAAGGTCGATAGAAGGAAGTCTCACTTAGAATGAAGGTCGATAGAAGGAAGTCTCTCTTAGAATGAAGGTCGATAGAAGGAAGTCTCTCTTAGAATGAAGGTCAATAGAAGGAAGTCTCACTTAGAATGAAGGTCGATAGAAGGAAGTCTCACTTAGAATGAAGGTCAATAGAAGGAAGTCTCACTTAGAATGAAGGTCGATAGAAGGAAGTCTCTTTTAGAATGAAGGTCGATAGAAGGAAGTCTCTCTTAGAATGAAGGTCGATAGAAAGAAGTCTCTCTTAGAATGAAGGTCGATAGAAGGAAGTCTCACTTAGAATGAAGGTCGATAGAAGGAAGTCTCACTTAGAATGAAGGCCGATAGAAGGAATTCTCTCTTAAAATGAAGGTCGATAGAAGGAAGTCTCTCTTAGAATGAAGGTCGATAGAAGGAAGTCTCACTTAGAATGAAGGTCAATAGAAGGAAGTCTCACTTAGAATGAAGGTCGATAGAAGGAAGTCTCCCTTAGAATGAAGGTCGATAGAAGGAAGTCTCTCTTAGAATGAAGGTCGATAGAAGGAAGTCTCTCTTAAAATGAAGGTCAATAGAAGGAAGTCTCTCTTAGAATGAAGGTCGATAGAAGGAAGTCTCTCTTAGAATGAAGGTCGATAGAAGGAAGTCTCACTTAGAATGAAGGTCGATAGAAGGAAGTCTCTCTTAAAATGAAGGTCAATAGAAGGAAGTCTCTCTTAGAAGGAAGGTCGATAGAAGGAAGTCTCTCTTAGAATGAAGGTCGATAGAAGGAAGTCTCACTTAGAATGAAGGTCGATAGAAGGAAGTCTCACTTAGAATGAAGGTCGATAGAAGGAAGTCTCACTTAGAATGAAGGTCGATAGAAGGAAGTCTCACTTAGAATGATGGTCGATAGAAGGAAGTCTCACTTAGAATGAAGGTCGATAGAAGGAAGTCTCACTTAGAATGAAGGTCGATAGAAGGAAGTCTCACTTAGAATGAAGGTCGATAGAAGGAAGTCTCTCTTAGAATGAAGGTCGATAGAAGGAAGTCTCTCTTAGAATGAAGGTCGATAGAAGGAAGTCTCACTTAGAATGAAGGTCGATAGAAGGAAGTCTCACTTAGAAGGAAGGTCGATAGAAGGAAGTCTCACTTAGAAGGAAGGTCGATAGAAGTAAGACTCCCTTGGAAGGAAGGTCGAAAAAAAGGAAGACTCCCTTATAATTAAGGTCGATAGAAGCAAGTCTCCTTTAGAAGGAAGGTCGATAAAAGGAAGACTCCCTTATAATTAAGGTCGATAGAAGCAAGTCTCCTTTAGAAGGAAAGTCGATAAAAGGAAGACTTCCTTCTATAATACACACCTATTCTGGCAGAAAGTGAAAAGGATCGGCACAGCCGACAACGGTTTGAAGGCAAGAGCTGGAAAGGGCTGGTCTCGGTCTCAGGGCACAACAGGGACCTAAGATGTTAAGTGGACGAAACCAAGAAGAAGCAGTGGCAGACTACCGATGGCAGACTGCTGAGATATCGAAACAAAAAAGTCAAAGCAAAATCATCATCGACTGTGAAGTATGTGGCACTATAACAAACTGTGAACATCTGGGATCTGTAGTAACTAACAATGGAGACTACCAGAAAGAGAGCAAAAGAAGATTAGAAACAGCAACACAAAAACTAAATGCCATGAAAAAATCATGCAGCGCAACACCAGAAAGGCAGTATCAATAAAATTACTGAGGGCTTATCTTAACGATAGCAACAAACAATTGTGAATTAACGACAATCTCGCAAACAAAGAGGACGAACATCGATTCATTCAAAACAAAATGCTGCAGAAAAAAATCCTTAATTAACTTGGATAATGAAAAAGAACAATGAAAACATTATTAAAATATGTACACATTAAAAGAACTGGCTTATAAACACAATTCTACAGTGGAAATTAAAATACTCTAACTGCAACAAATACACAGCAGGCTGGAAAGAATAATAATCGAAGGAATGGTTCCTGGGAGACGCATCAGGGGCAGACTAAGAAGAAGGTGGTTTCAGAGGATGCTTTGAATATAACAGAACTGGGAGATCTGACTAGAGACAAAGATTCTTTCAGACGGGCTGTGGTGAATGTAACGTTCTGTGGGAGATCTGGCTAGAGACAGAGGTTCTTTCAGACGGGCTGTGGTGAATGTAACGTTCTGTGGGAGACCAGGCTAGAGACAGAAATTCTTTCAGACGGGCTGTGGTGAATGCAACGTTCTGTGGGAGATCTGGCTAGAGAAAGAAATTCGTTCAGACGAGCTGTGGTGAATGCCACATGATGATAAATTCGTGCCATTACTAAAAGACATGTTCTAGTGTTTATGGAGATCAAACCTACAACAAAATTACAACAGATATATATATCGACCTTACAATGTGAATGAAAGCTGGGTAAACAAGTTCAGAAATCACATACCTAGTTGCAATCTATCTATCTATCTATCTATTGACCTTTCGAGCCGTAACCGGCCCATAGGGCGTAGACCAAGATACACCTTCTCCTATATGAATTTTTGTTCTAGCAGTTTTCTTTTAAAGATATTTTATCAAATCTCGCCATCTGTCTCTGTTCTGTGCAAGCAGTTCTATCTCATTGAGGAGCCGATTCCTGCTGCTCTTGCCTCTCTCATCAATGTTCTTCTCAGTGTCTCCCTGGGTCTTCCTCTTTTTCTTTTACCTGTTGTTTCCCCATATGAGGGCTTGCTTTGCTATTCGATTATTATCTCTTCTCATCACATGTCCAACGTATGACCATCGTCTTTTCTTTATTACTGAAGATATTAGTGGTTGATTGGCGATTTCTCTAATTTCCTCGTTTGTTTTGAATTCGTTCCATTCTATTCCAAGTATTTTCCTTAGACATTTATTTTCGAATGCGTTCAACTTTGTTTCTATATCTCTTGTTGTTTTCCAGCTTTCACACGCATACGTAAGGGTTGATAGTACATTTGATTTGAATAGTCTAAGTTTTGTGTTTGTGCTGATGAGTTTTGATTTCCACAACTTTTCAAGGGTTCTGAAAGACATTGCTGCTTTAGCTATTCTGATTCTAATTTCTTTGCTTGTATCCCCTTCTCGATCAATGTGACTTCCAAGATAGACCTTGTATATCCACAATTTAAAAATTGTTTTTTGTTTAGTGCCCTAACCACCAGCATGAAGTAGGAATCTAATCCTTCTATTGCCATCAGTTTTCACACAGGACTCACAGTACATCTTGCTGTAAGTTACTATTCTGGGTGGGTTTCTCAACCTCAATAAGGACATTGATATCTACTATCTTTGCTTCTCTTGTTAGTGTTCTTCTCACTATTTCTTAAGGCTGGTCTTTTTTTTTTAAGTTTCTTGTTATTTCCCATTTGAAGGTTTGCTCTGTGATTTTCTAGCAGAATATGTGGATAAAATTGTCAGTCGCTGGAAGCTGTGCTACAAGTTGTGGAATGGATCTGAGCCCTTATAGACATGCTCGGAGGAGCAATGATGACAACCCACAAATAACTCAATATGTGGATGTAGTCATTAACTAAATAATTGGGTAGAAAGTTGGCTCTAGAAAGAGGCATGGATCACACAAAACATGACTAGACATCAGAATAACCTGATAGACCATCCACTGTTTTCTAAAATATCTATAATTGTTTGATGCTGTTTTGCCACTGGTTTCAGTAGATTGTGTTGGAGTTTGGTGTAATCTACATCTTTACTCAACCAACAACAAGAAAGCTGCAGCTACACACTCATGACTGAAGCTACTGTCACCTCATCACTTGTAATAAATGGCTAATATTATTATTATCATCATTTTCATTACTATTTATTTAGATGCTAGAACCTTCTTTATACTGATGACTGAGTGCAATGATAACAGCTATTTAACCAATACAATGGCCTTCTATCTCTTTACCGTAACTAGACATACATAGAAAGGAACTTTGACGTAACCAGTGTTTGCCTTACTTCACCGCGCTGTGTCTTCAAATATAAACTTTAATAAACTATGAGCTGGTAAATAACTCCAAAATTGTGCTTTTCTCATAGCTTTCAATGCAAATAACAAATATATTATTATGTAATTATCTTCACCATAAATTGCCATGCATGCTGGCGTAGGTGATTATGTCTCTCCACAACTTTCGATTTCGACAGTTATTTATTATTTCTGTTGTTGACCTTCTGCCAAAGCCATTCTCTTAAGCTGTCAGGTATCTTTTCTCTTTGCTTCCCTCTATCTCTTCGTCCCTCAATTTTCCCAGTTGGTACAATATATTCCGGCTGTTCTCTTCTCATTACATTGCCAAAAATGATGATTGTTTCTTCCTAATATTGGATATTAACTCTTTTTCTGCTCTGGCCTCTTTCAGAACGTTTTCATTACTCTTCTTAGCTGTCCATGGTATTCTAAACATTCTTCTGTAAAATGACATTTCTTCAGCCTCCAGTGATTTTCTTGTCTTTTGTCCAATTGTCTATGATTCACATCTATAAGTTTAGACTACATTTAAGAACTCTTTTCCTTGTTTTTATTGTAAAAAAACAGAATTGCACAGTATCTTCTTAATTTTTTTAAAGCTGCTTTTGCCTGGGCCATTCTGTATCTCACCTCTGTTGTACATCTACTATCTGAGGTTAACATTGTTCCCAGATATTTAAATTCATTTACCTGTTTTAATATTTTTTAGAAACTTGATATACACAGCACATTTATCCTTACTCTATGTTAATAGTCCCAAACGCGGACACTCACTGCAAGTCATAAAAGAAAGTTAGTCACCACTGAAGGGAGATATTTGAGAAATGCTGTAGGAACTACCACAGAGAGAATAATCTGTAACGAGGTTATGAGAAACAAGATTTGGTCGTGACGTTGTTTTGAAATACAAATAAGGATAATAAATAAAATGATGTGCTCATATGGATAGAATGCCACAAGATTCTTTGAGTTATTGAGTTATTTGCCGGCCATCATTATTGCACTCCGAACATGTCCAAAGGTGCTCATCCCCTCCTCAGCAAGTCCCGCAGTGTCCAACGACTGACGACTCCAGTTCTGTGTTGGTTGATAAGTCTTCTTACACGCCCACTAAGTTTCTCATTTTTGGTTGTGCCCATCTTAACTCCCATATCTTTTATCCGAAGGAGTGACGTGGACTCATGATTGTCGAAGTCCTGTGCCCTTCCAACATCTTGGAGGGCATTGGTGATGTCCGCCCGCTCCACTAGTTGACCTTCTTCAACGATAGCGCAAGTAGCCATCTTGTCCACTCTTTCATTTCCCCTTGCTCCTGCAAGTCCAGGGACATAGACAAAGGTGACCTTACGTATTTTTAACTTCTGCAATGAAGACTCTACACCATACAAAACATATATTTTTAAAATATAAGAAGGGATGGAAGAGAGCATCTGGTAGATCCAGAATATGGTGAACGGATAACATTCTAGACACGCAACAACAACAACGATAGACAACAGTTGCAGCTGAAAGAAGGGAAATAAACTGTGCATCTACCTCGACACACGATGAGTTATAGGAGGAAGATAACATAGATAATGAAAGAAAGAAACAATTAAAGAAAGAAAAGAAAGAGAGAAGAAGAAAATAATAGAAATAAATAAAGAAGGAAAGAAAAAATGAAGGAAAGAAAAGAAAGAAGGAAGCAAATTAAAAAGAAAGTAAAAGTAAAGAAGAGAAACGTAAAAAAGTAAAGAAAGAATGAAAGTCAGAAGAAGGAAAGAAAGAAAGAAAGAAAGAAAGAAAGAAAGAAAGAAAGAAGAAAGAAAGAAAGAAAGAAAGAAAGAAAGAAAGAAAGAAAGAAAGAAAGAAAGAAAGAAAGAAAGAAAGAAGACCTGGGTCTAGTAATACCATACCATTCAAGGCACACACGTAACTATAAGGACACAAAGCTTCAAGACAGACCGAGACTAACTTGAAGTGACAACATCAACGAAACGCTACAACAGCATCAAGAGCCAATAGCTGAGGCTGTCAGAAGAGCAAATACCAGAAATATGTGTTTCTCTAAACACCCTTAGTGGCGAAAGGAGGAGAAAAAATAATAGAATAGAAACAGACATAAAATAGCACTTTCATTTGGGATCCCCTAGTTGGGAAAACCACACGATCTGGCTACCGACGTTTCGGACAACCAGTGTTCGATTCCCGCTGGAAGCAGTGTGGGTTGTGCTCGTGGTTGGAAAAAAAACAATACCCACGCGGTCGACCCAAACGCTGGCAGAAATGGGTAACAGGGTAGTGCTCTGGGAAGGTGAGGAAAGCCGCTCGGATCGTGAGTTTCGATGCTTGAAGCGACACTATCCAGAAGTGAATCATACAGCACTCTGAAAAAATGACAAATAATCAACAACAGAAAAAAACAAACAAATAACAATAATTGGTCCGATGTAGGATCGAACCGTACCCCTTGGCTCATCGCCTTACCACGAGAAACCAAACGCTAGAGCACACGGCCAACTAAACTGCTTAAAATAATTTGCTATCATTGACGATGTCTTTCGTGCAGGTGTACTCATGACTATAGTATAGGGCTACGATCACAACTCGGGAATTAATTGTGGATCTGTATTTTCCTATGAAGACATATATCTCGTGTAGGGCTGAATACTAGTGTTGCAAACATTTATAGGACGAAACAGTACGAATAGTAGTTTGTAGTGGTTTATACTGGAGATAAATATCATGTGCCATACCTGTTGATGTAGGTGATTATGTCCCTCCACAATCTTCTATCTACAATGCATCGTATCAGTTCTGTTGTTGACTGTTTTCCATGCCATGACACCAAGCTATCCATTATTTTCTCTCTTTGTCGTCCGCGATCTCTCTTTCCTTTTATTTTGCCAGTTGTAACCAAGTATTCCAACTTTCCTCTTCTCATGATGTGCCTGAAAAATGTTGATTGCTTCTTTCTGATGTTTTTAAAGAGCTCCCTTTTTGTGTTGACCTCTTTGAGAACTTCCTCGTTGGTCTTTTTAGCTGTCCAGGGAACTCTCAACATTCTTCTGAGAAATCCCATCTCATTTCCCATCTTTTTTCATTTGTTTGTCCACTGTCCATGATTCGCTTCCATAGGTCAGAATTGGTTCTATATAGCACCGATGAACTCTCTTTCTCATTTTTATTGACATAGATTTGTTGCATAGGAAATTTTTAACCTTCTGAAATGCTATTTTGGACTGAGCTATTCTGCTTTTCATTTCTGTGGTGCATCTCCCATCTGATGTTATTATTGTGCCCAAGTATTTGAAACGTTATACTAGAGATCTATCTATCTATCTATTGACCTTTCGAGCCGTAACCGGCCCATAGGGCGTAGACCAAGATACACCTTCTCCTATATGAATTTTTGTTCTAGCAGTTTTCTTTTAAAGATATTTTATCAAATCTCGCCATCTGTCTCTGTTCTGTGCAAGCAGTTCTATCTCATTGATGGAGCCGATTCCTGCTGCTCTTGCCTCTCTCATCAATGTTCTTCTCAGTGTCTCCCTGGGTCTTCCTCTTTTTCTTTTACCTGTTGTTTCCCATATGAGGGCTTGCTTTGCTATTCGATTATTATCTCTTCTCATCACATGTCCAACGTATGACCATCGTCTTTTCTTTATTACTGAAGATATTAGTGGTTGATTGGCGTATTGATATCTAAGTCTATTTCACCAAGTGCTGGATAACAATTACTTAGCTCTATGTTAAACTTTTCCTTTATGGCTTCATCTTTCAGTTTATGACTATCAATTTTATGTGTAATTGACCTCTTCTGTTGGTTTCTAAATTTTAATCTTATTTTCCCAATGCACAGGTTGTGGTCACTATTAACATCAGCACCTCTGTATGCTCTTACATCTAATAATGATGATCTGAATTGTTGTTTAATACATAGGTGGTCAATTTGATTTGATGTTCTATCATCAGGAGATATCCATGTTGTTTTGTGGATATTTTTGTGTGGAAATAATGTCCCACCTATAACTAAATTTTCTATTAAACATAATTCTATTAATCTTTCTCCATTCTGACTTGTATTACAGCCTTCTCTCCCCACCACATGTTCCACTCCTGCGTTATCTTGTCCTACTTTGGCGTTGAAGTCTCCCATTGCAATTAAAAGATCGTGTTTTGGTATTTTGTTTATAAGTTGTTGCAGTTGGTTATAAAAATCATCCTTAACTTCATCATCAGCTTCGTTAGTAGGCGCATAAGATTGAATAATTGAAAGTCTTCATGTTTTGTTTTGTATCGTGTTCGTATCAGACGGCTATTTACCGGTTCCCATTCTAATAAACTTCTTGCAGCTTTGTCTGTCATCATTATGCCTACTCCTTCACGGTGTTTTCCATCTTCCCTTCCAGAAAAAACTACTATTTTATTATCAATAGATCTCCTACCTGTTCCAGGCCAGCGCATTTCGCTTAATCCTAAAATATCTAGATCGTATCTGTCCATCTCGCTCGCGACCTGTGCATGTTTCGTCGGAGCGGCCATTGTTCGCACATTCCAGAATCCTATTTTTGTTGTTGTTTTAGGGCCGAAAAAACTATCACTACTATCTACTGCTAATTTACACATTCTGTATCAGGTCTACGTTTCATTAACAACATCGTTTTTACGATAGCGGCTTGTTAAACCTCTGATCAACGGTTCTATACCAAGCCGGAGAAAAATAATTCCTCCATACTAGAGATAGGTGATGATAAATGAATATTATTATGGAGGGAAACCACCGAGGCGATAATTCAGCGATAATCATAGGAGGAATTCTATTTTCGCTGAATTATCGCCTCGGAGGTTCCCTCTATAACAATATTCATTTATTATTATTTATCTCATGTGAACACCTCTGGATAGGCGGCCGAGCACATATGGGTGAAAACTCGCGTGCTAAGATGCGGATTCAGGTCTCGTACTTTACATTTACCTTCACCTTTACTTTCATCCGTACTTTCCTCTTCTTGACTCTCTTTTCCTCCAGTTTTACTACATCATCATCATCATCAAGTACCGGGCCTACTGGCGTAGGTGATCATGTCCCTCCACAACTTTCGATTTCGGCAGCTATTTATCATCTCTGTTGTTGACCTTCTGCCAAGACATTCTCTTAAGCTGTCTGTTATCTTTTCTCTCTTTGCTCCCTCTATCTCTTCGTCTCTCAATTTTTCCAGTTGTTACAATATATTCCAGCTGTTCTATTCTCATTAAATGGCCAAAAAATGATGATTGTTTCTTCCTAATATTGGAAATTAGCTCTCTTTTCGCTTTGACCTCTCTCAGAACATCTTCATGTCTCTTCTTAGCTGTCCATGGTACTCTCAACATTCTTCTGTAAAACCACATTCTACAGACTCCAGTGATTTTCTTGTCTGTTGTCCTATTGTCCATGATTCACATCCATCGCTTTACTACATAGCTTGGTCAATAAATCAGATCACCTCAAATACAAATTATTTTTTTAATGCATTTCGGGGGCGGGAGGGGTTGTTTATTATCTTTTTAGAAATAAATTTGTTCGTTTTCCATTTCCTCCCTCGTGCATCGCTTCTACATCAATCTCTAAATCCTCGGCTTTGATTGACATGCAACTCCATCACAGCCTGTTCTCATAATACCACATGCTGACGAGGCCTTATTGGCTGCGGGAATGCGTAATTTGTTTAATTACCTTTATAATTCTAATATTAAAAATGTGGGCTGTAAAGGTCTTAATTCTTGACGTCTAATTTCCTTTCAAACTTGACTTCCTATTTCATTACAGAATTCTTTAATGCAGTTTTCAAAACTTGACTTCCTATTTCATTACAGAATTCTTTAATGCAGTGGACATTAATTCGTTCTTCAACATGGTTTGAAAACATGTCCAAAATAAATTGCAATGGAATGGAAAACGTCAAAGAATAATTGCAGAGAAAGAATGTAAAATAGAGTAATTACAAAGTAATGAATATATTATGACATAATTGAAAATCATCATCATCCTCAGCAGCATCAAGTACCGGGCCTGCTGGCGTAGGTGATCCTGTCTCTCCACAACTTTCGATCTCGACAGTTATTTATAATTTCTCTTGTTGACCTTCTGTCAAGCCATTCTCTTAAGCTGTCTGGTATCATTTCTATTTGTTTCCCTCTATCTCTTCATCCCTCAGTTTTTCCAGTTGTCACAATGAATCCCAGTTGTTCTCTTCTTATTACATGGCCAAAAAATGATAATTGTTTCTTCCTAACATTGGAAATCAGCTCTCTTTTTGTTTTGGCCTCTTTCATAACGTTTTCATTACTCTTCTTACCTGTCCATGGTATTCTCAACATTCTTCTGTAACACTACATTTCAACAGACTCCAGTGATTTCCTTGTCTGTTGTCTTTTTGTCCATGATTAACATCCACATGTCAAGATTGGCTCTACATAACATTTAAGAACTCTTTTTCTAGTTTCTTTTGTCAAAAATGGATTGCATAGTATATTCCTCATTTTTTGGAAAGCTGCTTTTGCCTAAGCCATTCTGCATCTGCCCTCCGTTAATTTAAAATAATTAACACTTTATAGAATGATTAGTCTTACTTTCTTTATTTCTTTCTTCACTTCATTTTATATCCCTCGAGAGGAGGCCAAGGCCCGCCTCTCAGCACCAGTGCTGGAAGTTGTCAGCGACACTCAGCTGATGGCTTGCGCCAGGATCGGTGAACCAAAACCATCCAGACCTTGCTCCACCTCTCCGTGGTGCCTCCAGTAACAGACAAACCTGTCTAGTCTGGCCAAGCGAGGAGGGATCGAAAAGGGAAGAGAACCCGGTACTCAAAAATGCCGTGCTGAAGTCGGATGTGTTGGGCCGAAAGGCGCAAATATCACAGTTATACTGCAAACCACAACACAACGCAGACACGTCCACTTAACGTCCTTTTAAGGGCGGATGACGAAGAGGAATTCTACAGTCTACGAATACTCTAGAATACTTTAGTCATCGGGCGAACGTAAGCAAGCAATATCCCTCGAGAGTGAAATACAGTTCTAGATTTTGCTTCTTTTGGCAGCCTCATTCATTGTCAAATCGACAATGTTGGATGTTCTTGGATGTTCTTGGATGTTCTCTCCATCTTTCTCTTTGTCTGCCATCGGCTCTTCTCTGGTCTCATCTTTTAATATATGCTTTTTTGGGGAGGGGGGGAGGGGGATTGGTTGATCACGTGGCAAGACGCCGGTCTCGAGACAGAGAGATTTTGGGCTCACATCCCGGCTACACCGGTTGGGGTTTTTATTTATGATTTCTCTCTGCGGCAACCACCCCTGGTCTAAACAGTGAAACCCGGTTTGAAACGTTAAATACTTATAGACGGAAAAAATATGAGTACCTGCGAAGTCGGCGGCGAGGAACCCTTGTGCACACACGGCTGCCAGGAAAAATGTATTAATATGCAAAATTCAGTACCTAGTCTCTACGGACTTCATAAGAGGTAAAAGCTGGCGAACGAATATATATATATATATATATATATATATATATATATATATATATATATATATATATATATATGTTTTGTTTAGTAAAGAATCTTTTGGCATGCTTTCCATATGAGCAAATTAGTTCGTATGTTGTCTCTGTATGTCGTATTTTGTCTCTGTATGTCGTATGTTGTCTCTGTATGTCGTATGCTGTCTCTGTATGTCGTTCAGAATATTTCAAATATCGAAACTCTATCTTATGGCCTCATCTCTAATTCTGTCTCATCTGGTCATTCCAAGCACTTTTCTCGAACACCTCATCTCTATGGTGACTAGCTTTCTTTCACGTTTGTTCGTTAGTGACTACAGGTTGGCACATATTGGCACTGATAGCACAAGATGGGAATAAATATATTCTGTATAAGATGAGTTTTTTCTGTGGTGATAGATATTGTCTTATGATGAAGGACATATGTCCACCTCTTCGATGATGAGATGGGAGTTAAGATGAGCACAGCCAGAAATGAGAAACTTAGTGGCCGTGTAAGAAGACTTATCAACCAACATAGAACTGGAGTCGTCAGTAGCTGGACACTGATGGAATTGCTGGGGAGGGGATCTGAGCACCTATGGACATGTTCGGAGTGCAATGATGATGACCAGCAAATAACTAAATAAATCAATAACTCAATGTCCACTGGCACGGGCGGTTGAACAATTATGGATTTTAGTTCGTTTCCATTGATACCGGACCTTCGACTAACTACAACTACAACGTCATTTTAAGGACGGAATACGAAAAAGACTACTAATTTCTTGAATAGCCATCGGGTGTACAACAGAAAAAAAAAGAAATAAATCTCAAAAGATTAAAATGTATCTCGAGCTGAAATGCACATTAGCAAGAATGTTGAATATATTCAATTTTCCAATATATTCGGTAACAGGGCAAAGATCGTTATTTGCAAGTCTGAATAGGAGAAACTTGTGTAGCTGACTCTGTTGTGACCAGATCGCAGACTAACTCAATGAATATTACAGTTTACTGTTTCCTTAGAGGTTTGCAATCTCAGCTAGATTTATGATAACTAGGGTAAGAAAACTTCTAAATCTTTCCATAGGTGTTGCTGGTGATTGTTTTCTTCCTTTCTGTTTTTTTTTATTGTAAAAAAAAAAAAAAAAAGTAAAGTACCCCCGTCACGCACACCATGTGGCGTATAGGGAATATGGTGTTAGTGACCATATATTTTACAGACCATCAGCATATGATTTTTGGGGTAATGTAGTCGGTATTACATCCGTGCCGCTTTACTTTCCCAGAAAAAAAGCCGGTACCCATTAAAGGCTGGGTGACCCGGAGGCCATCGGCTGGGATCGAACCCTACCCCTTGTCCTTTGTAGTCCAATTCATTAGGAGCACTTTATCATCTACAAAATCTAGATCTTCCAAGTAATTCTTGTCCTAACATGTAATGCCATTATTGTCTTTGCTACATTTACTCATTATGTAATCAATGGTAATTGCAAACAGCAATATTGGTACATCCTTGTTTGACTCCTGTTTCATCAATTCGAAACCAATCATTAATTCCCTCCCCTGTGCGAACTGCTCAAGTATAGCCGACATTTATGTGTTTTATAATGTTGATAATTTTTGGTGGTTTCAGGATATTTCACAAGAACAATCTATGTATGTTGTCAAAAGTTTTTTTTTTTAAAATAAGTGAATACAGATTAATAGTTGTTTTTTTTTAATAAGTGAATACAGATTAATAGTTGTTTTTTTAATAAGTGAATACAGATTAATAGTTGTTTTTTTAATAAGTGAATACAGATTAATAGTTGTTTTTTTTAATAAGTGAATACAGATTAATAGTTGTTTTTTTAATAAGTGAATACAGATTAATAGTTGTTTTTTTAAATAAGTGAATACAGATTAATAGTTGTTTTTTTAATAAGTGAATACAGATTAATAGTTGTTTTTTTATAAGTGAATACAGATTAATAGTTGTTTTTTTAAATGAGTGAATACAGATTAATAGTTGTTTTTTTAATAAGTGAATACAGATTAATAGTTGTTTTTTTATAAGTGAATACAGATTAATAGTTGTTTTTTAATAAGTGAATACAGATTAATAGTTGTTTTTTTAATAAGTGAATACAGATTAATAGTTGATTTTTTAAATAAGTGAATACAGATTGATAGTTGTTTTTTTAAATAAGTGAATACAGATTAATAGTTGTTTTTTTTAAATAAGTGAATACAGATTAATAGTTTTTTTTTTTAATAAGTGAATACAGATTAATAGTTTTTTTTTAATAAGTGAATACAGATTAATAGTTGTTTTTTTTTTCTTTAAAGGTGAAGAAAAAGTAATATTAGGAAGAAACAATCATGATTGTTTGGCCATGTAATGAGAAGAGAACAACTGGAATATATTGTAACAACTGGGAAAATTGAGGGACGAAGAGATAGAGGGAAGCAAAGAGAAAAGATACCAGACAGCTTATTTGTTGGCCATGTAATGAGAAGAGAACAATTGGAATATATTGTAACAACTGGAAAACTTGAGGGACGAAGAGACAGATGGAAACAAAAAGAAAAGATACCAGACAGCTTATTTGTTGGCCATGTAATGAGAAGAGAACAACTGGAATATATTGTAACAACTAGGAAAATTGAGGGACGAAGAGATAGAGGGAAACAAAGAGAAAAGATACCAGACAGCTTATTTGTTGGCTATGTAATGAGAAGAGAACAACTGGAATATATTGTGACAACTGGGAAAATTGAGGGACGAAGAGATAGAGGGGAAACACAGAGAAAAGATACCAGACAGCTTATTTGTTGCCCATGTAATGAGAAGAGAACAACTGGAATATATTGTAACAACTGGGAAAATTGAGGGACGAAGAGACAGAGGGAAACAAAGAGAAAAGATACCAGACAGCTTATTTGTTGGCCATGTAATGAGAAGAGAACAGCTGGAATGTATTGTAACAACTGGGAAAATTGAGGGACGAAGAGATAGAGGGAAGCAAAGAGAAAAGATACCAGACAGCTTATTTGTTGGCCATGTAATGAGAAGAGAACAACTGGAATATATTGTAACAACTGGGAAAATTGAGGGACGAAGAGACAGAGGGAAACAAAGAGAAAAGATACCAGACAGCTTATTTGTTGGCCATGTAATGAGAAGAGAACAACTGGAATATATTGTGACAACTGGGAAAATTGAGGGACGAAAAGATAGAGGGAAGCAAAGAGAAAAGATACCAGACAGCTTAAGAGAATGGCTTGGCAGAAGGTCAACAACAGAAATGAGAAATAACGTGATCGAATGTTGTGGAGAGACATGATCACCTACGCAAGCAGGCATGGTACTTGATGATAGTAGAGTACGAAACTGGAATCGGCGTCTGAGCACGCGAGTTTTCACCCATGTGTGCTCGACCGCCTATCCAGAAGTGTTCGGAGACTTCTGACCATGAAGAGACTTCACGAAGCTCGTGTCAAAGTGAGATGTTAGACAAGGCGCTATGCAGGAATTCAAAGACTTATCAACCAACTCAACATCCATGTCGTTAGTCGCTACACGGTGAGGGATATTCTTTGTAAGAGATCTCACAATTATGGACTTGTTCGATGTGCCCTCATTATGAGTATATATGGTCCTTTTTGGAGCCGCGATAGCTCAGTGGTTAGTGAACTGGACTACAAAGGACAAGAGGTAGGGTTCGATCCCAATCGACGGCTTCCGGGTTCACCCTGCATTAAATGGGTACCGGATTTTTTTTTTCTGGGAAAGTAAAGAGGCACGGCCGTTAATACAGTTACACATTACCCCATAAATCATGTGCCGATGGTCTGCAAAAAATTATGGTCACTAACACCATATTCCCTATACTCCACTTGACCTGACGGAACCCTTTACTTTTTTTTTCTTTTAAATTGAGTGTCGTCTCCGCATTGAAGGTTGGCTACGTTGATCTGCCATTCCGCTGTGTCTCTTGCTTTGATGGTGCAGGTTGTTATAGGCTGATTTGTCAATTTTTTGATGTTACTAGTCCATGTTAGTTTTGGTCTGCCTCTGCATATTTTACCTTGTATTTTCCCTTCCATTATTACTTTTAGTAGTCTGTTGTGTTATTTAACATGACCCAACAATCTCATTTGTCTTGTTTGGATTGTGTTTAGTTGTTCTGTTTTCATTTTTAATTATTTTAAGATTTCAACATTTGTTTTCTTTTCTTTCCATCCAATTCTACCTATTCTTCTATATCTACACATTTCAAAGGCTTTCATTCTTTGTTCTGTTTACCTGTCTGATGTCCACGTTTCTGCACCATACAGGAATGTTGAGAAGATATAACACTGTACTATTCTTAGTTTTAGCCCTGGTGTTATTTATTTTGATGTTAGTATATTTTTCATGGCATTAAAATTACTTTTTTGTCATTCCTATTCTTTTGTTTATCTCAGTTGTACATTTTCCATCACTGGTTATAGTATGTCCAAGGTAGTTGTAGTTCTGAACTGTCTCCAGGTTTATTCCTTCAACTTTGATATCCACTTGTATGTTTTTGGTATTATCTTTGTTTATGATCATACTTTTAAATGTTTTTATATTCATTACTAATCCATGTTTTTTGCTTGTCATGTTTATTTCATTAAGTAATTGTTGTAGATCTTCAGGATTTTCTGCTAGTAGTACAGTATCATCAGCATATCTTAGGTTATTCATTATCTTTCCATTAATTTGTAGGCCTGGCATCTCTATGATGTTTTTAAAGATTTGCACAGCGTATAGATTGAACAAGCTTGGTGACAGGATACATCATTGTCTTACTCCTCTTGTTATATCAATGGGTGTAGAGTTCTCTTTGTTATATTTTATTATTGCTGTTAGCTCCCAGTATAAATTACATATTAGGCCTATGTCTGTGTCGTTTAGATGTATCTCTATTAGGCAGTCTATTGTCAACAGAAAGTTGTTTATGGTATCAAAAGCTTTGGTGTAGTCTATGAAGCAGGCATATATTGGTTTGTTTGCTTCTGTGCACGTTTCGATTAATGTCATCATGCAGAATATTGCTTCTTTTGTCCCACTGTTTTTCCCTAATGCAAATTGTTGTCCTTATAATTCCATAATGATTTTATTCTGAATCCTTTTTTGTATAACTTTTAGCAAGATTTTTGTTACATTGCTCATTAGGCTTATTGTTCAGAAATCATTGCATTCAACTGCACTATTCTTTTTAGGCAATGCAATGAAAGTTGATGTTTTTAGTTCATTTGGTATGTGTCATGTCGTTGCATATGTCTGTTATCACTCCAATGCTAAAATAATCCAGTGCCTTATCATCGTTATCTGTATGTTGTCATGTCCTGCAATTTTTCTCGTTTTCATTGTTTATATAGCTTTCTCCACTTCAGATCTGAAGATTTTATAGCCTGATATACATTTTATAGTTGGTTTCTTGTCCCTTTCTTTCTAAAATAATTATGTTGTATATTCCTGCCATCTATTGATTACATCTTTGTTGTCTGTTAGCATTTTTCCTTCTTTATTTGCAATACATCCACTTTGTGTGCCTTTTAAATTTTTACTAGTTATTCTCTTCTTTTTCTGTGTGCATCCCTCCTAATTCTTGTTTATTTTTAATAGTTTCAATTTCTGGACATCTTTGGCTGAGCTATTCTTTTTTGCACTTTCAGCGCATTTTGTTTATTTCATTATCTATATTTTACTGTTGGGTAGTGCTTTTCGCTTGTCTACTTTTTTCGATTTTTTTTCCAAGATGGCGTCAGTTATACATTTTGTTTTTTTTTGTTCTTTTCTTTTTTGAGTAAGGTGTCACAAGTTTCTTGTACGCTTTTCTTTATGCATTGCCATTTGGTTGTGACTTTTTCATCAGGATTTCTTCTAGCAGCTTCTGATGTGTGTTCTTTACTTGTATTGTATAAGTATCGTTAGCATATTTTTTTTATTTAAAGCTGTTATGTCTAGTAGTATTGTTGATGAATTAGCATTTTGTTTGTTCCTCTTTAGTTTGACTTTCATTTTAATCATTACAGAAACTTGATCTGACTTAATATCTGCTCATAAATATGTTTTGGCTTTCTGGACGCTGTTACGGAACATTTCTTTCATCTTTATGTAATCTATTTAATTCCTCTTCTTATCTCCAAGACGTTTCCATGTGTATAGTTTCCTTTTCTCTTGCTCAATGTAAAAAGTTAAAAGTAAAGAGCCCCCGTCACGCCAAATGGCGTATAGAGAATATGTTTTTTTGTGACCATAAACTTTACAGACCTTCAGCACATGATTTTTGGGATGATGTGGTCGGTATTACGCCCGTGCGGCTTTACTTTCACAGAAAAAAATCCGGTACCCATTTAAGGTTGGGTGAACTAGGAAGCCGTCGTTTGGGATCGAACCCTACCTCTTGTCCTTTGTAGTCCAGTTCACTAACCACTGAGCTATCGCGGCTCCCATCTTGCTCAAAGTAGGTTTTACATATTATCAACATGATCGCTGTCTTATTTTGTTGTCCCTCTTCTAATGCCTTCCTGTTTACCCTTTTACATATACATTTCCCTGTTTCCTCCTTTACATCTAGGTCATTCCTGTTGCCTCTTTTTCCTCTAGTATTCCCCTACTCTTCTTTTACTTTAAGATGTTCCTTATTTCCCTCTTTTACATCTAGGTTCTTAATGTTCCTTCTTTTACATCAATGTTCTCCATTTTCCCTCTTTTACATCAATATCCTCCATGTTCCCTCTTTTACATCAATGTTCTCCATGTTCCCTTTTTACATCAATATCCTCAATGTTCCCTCTTTTACATCAAGATTCTCAATGTTCCCTCTTTTACATCAATATCCTCAATGTTCCCTCTTTTACATCAAGATTCTCAATGTTCCAGCTTCTTAGTTCTTCCCTACTCTATTTTTTACTTCTAGGTCCTTTCTATTCTAGGTCAGGGTTAAGGCATAAAAATGCGAAGCTGCAGTAAAGCTGAATATGGGGAAAAATTAAAAAATAAAAAAAGGTATGTAAGAAGCTTTACGTGACAAGTGGACCACACAGACTAAACAACGTTTCGGCTCAATAGGCCTTCATCAGGAACAAACAATAAAAACACACACACACAAATTAATAACGAAACAACCAAAACAAAAACAATCGAAATGTGTTAAAGAAAACAACAACAAAAAGTAAAACTATCCTGTCAAATCCAAAATAAAATCGTAACCAAGTGCGGCTGTCGTGAACGTCGAAAATCGTGCGAAAAAGTGCGTAAATGTAAACAGAACCAGAGGAGTAAACACAAGGGTCAGTGTGCAAACACAAAGGAGAAAGAATCGAATAGTAGACTAACAGGTGTAAAAAGACGCTAAGAGTGAGATGTCTGAGAGTGGGGTACAGTAAAAATAAATGAGGGGTAAGAAGCACAGAAAAAAATTTTTTATAGAGGAGAAAACTGAAGTGTCTCATAAGGGACTAGAGGAGAAGAACTATAAAAAGCATGGCATAGTAAGTAGACCAAATAACCCAAATATGTGTAGTAGAGAAGGCTATGCAAAAGGGAAGGAGCAAGCAAAAGGAAACTATGCGTATGAGTGTGATACATTCATACCTCTCGGGGTCAGCGAACCATACTGGACTATAAGGCGATTTTCCAAAGTATAGCGGCTGCGGTCGCCAGAGTGACAAAGGACAATACCAGTGACACGGATGTCGTCTTTGCCCTTGTGATCAGGGGAGTTGAAGTGGGAAGATACCGGAGTACCAGTATTTTGTTGGACATCACGTAGATGTTCACAAAATCTTTCCGCTAATCTTCTTCCAGACTCACCAATATAGGTCATATGGCATCGTTGGCATATGATGGCATAAATGATGTTGCGGGACACACATGTGAAGCTATGCTTGATCTCGAACCGTCCATTAGGGAACAAAACCGAGTCAGCAGGGAGCACATAGGCACAGGTAATACAGTTTCGACCACAAGGGGCCGTACCGAAGTGTTGAGGGTGGGAGCAAGGGAGATGGCTCCTAACCAAAATATCTCTCAAATTCCTGTCGCGCTTAAAGGCGATCATCGGGGGATCACTAAAAAGTAGACGGGTAGTGGGATCAGAGAGGAGAATGGAACGGTAGCGGTTGAGTATCCTCACAGCAGCTAAGTTGTGGGGATGATATGTGAGGGTGAGTATAGTTCTCTCAGAAGGGGGGCGGTTGGAAGGGGTGAGTGCCTCGGGACGGGAGATAAGGAGGACCCGCTGGAGGGCAGACTGGAGGATCGAGTCTGGATAAAGCCGGCGGCTGAAGAAACCTAACATGAGGTGAGCCTGTAGGAGGAAATCTTGGTCATCCTGGCAGATGCGACGGAGACGCAATAACTGAGAGAACGGAATAGAATCACGACAAGAAGGTGAATGGGATGAAGTGTAGAGAAGATAGCAATGGGCGTCTGTGGGTTTATAGAAAACCGAAGTATGGAGGCCAGAAGTACCCAAAGAAACGATAAGATCTAGGAAGGTGACAGAGGAAGTGGATGTACAAGATGTGAACTTGATAGCTTTGTGATAGCCACTAATGTGGTCGATAAACCTGGAGAGGTCATCCTCAGGTAGATCGGTAAGTCCGAAGCAGTCATCAATGTACCGAAGGTATATGATGGGAAGGGGACCTTGATATGAATTGAGAAATTGGTACTCAAGGTAGCCCATAAACAGGCAAGCATAGCTAGGGCCCATCTTGGTGCCCATGGCTACTCCACTAACCTGATCATAGAAGTCACCATTGAACTCAAAGGTATTGAGGTTGAGTACAAGCTCAGTAAGGCGGAGAAGAGTGGCAGTATCCACAGAGGGGTGTTGTCTCTGGTCAAGAAAGAAACGTAGAGCTAAGAGGCAGTCGGAGTGAGGAATAGAGGTGTAGAGGGAGCAAACATCAAGGGTAAAAAGTCGGTATGAGCGACCATGGGAGAGAGAGATAGAAGAGAAGATATTAAGTGCATGGTTAGTGTCCTTGACATATGAAGGAAGACTGGCAACCATGGGCTGGAAGACACTGTCTAGATAGTCAGATATGTGTTCAGTCGGGCATGCACACGCAGACACGATGGGGCGTCCTGGATACTCAACCGCTACCGTTCCATTCTCCTCTCTGATCCCACTACCCGTCTACTTTTTAGTGATCCCCCGATGATCGCCTTTAAGCGCGACAGGAATTTGAGAGATATTTTGGTTAGGAGCCATCTCCCTTGCTCCCACCCTCAACACTTCGGTACGGCCCCTTGTGGTCGAAACTGTATTACCTGTGCCTATGTGCTCCCTGCTGACTCGGTTTTGTTCCCTAATGGACGGTTCGAGATCAAGCATAGCTTCACATGTGTGTCCCGCAACATCATTTATGCCATCATATGCCAACGATGCCATATGACCTATATTGGTGAGTCTGGAAGAAGATTAGCGGAAAGATTTTGTGAACATCTACGTGATGTCCAACAAAATACTGGTACTCCGGTATCTTCCCACTTCAACTCCCCTGATCACAAGGGCAAAGACGACATCCGTGTCACTGGTATTGTCCTTTGTCACTCTGGCGACCGCAGCCGCTATACTTTGGAAAATCGCCTTATAGTCCAGTATGGTTCGCTGACCCCGAGAGGTATGAATGTATCACACTCATACGCATAGTTTCCTTTTGCTTGCTCCTTCCCTTTTGCATAGCCTTCTCTACTACACATATTTGGGTTATTTGGTCTACTTACTATGCCATGCTTTTTATAGTTCTTCTCCTCTAGTCCCTTATGAGACACTTCAGTTTTCTCCTCTATAAAAAATTTTTTTTCTGTGCTTCTTACCCCTCATTTATTTTTACTGTACCCCACTCTCAGACATCTCACTCTTAGCGTCTTTTTACACCTGTTAGTCTACTATTCGATTCTTTCTCCTTTGTGTTTGCACACTGACCCTTGTGTTTACTCCTCTGGTTCTGTTTACATTTACGCACTTTTTCGCACGATTTTCGACGTTCACGACAGCCGCACTTGGTTACGATTTTATTTTGGATTTGACAGGATAGTTTTACTTTTTGTTGTTGTTTTCTTTAACACATTTCGATTGTTTTTGTTTTGGTTGTTTCGTTATTAATTTGTGTGTGTGTGTTTTTATTGTTTGTTCCTGATGAAGGCCTATTGAGCCGAAACGTTGTTTAGTCTGTGTGGTCCACTTGTCACGTAAAGCTTCTTACATACCTTTTTTATTTTTTAATTATTCTAGGTCAGCCATGTTTCCTTTTTAACTTCCAGACCTGCCTGATTCCTGTTTACATCAAGTCCCTCACTGTTTTCTCTTTTATTTCTAGGTTATCCCCGCTTCCACTTTTTTTTTTTATCTAGGTCCTCCTTGATTCCTATTTCACATCCATGTCTTCCCTGTTTATTATTTCTAGGTCATTCTTGTTTCCTCTTTTTCTTCTGTGTTTCCTGTTTATTATTTCTAGGTCAACCTAGTTTCCTCTTTTATTTCTATCTTCCCTGTTTATTATTTCTAGGTCAACCTAGTTTCCTCTTTTATTTTTATCTTCCCTGTTTATTATTTCTATGTCCACCTTGTTTCCTCTTTTATTTTTATCTTCCCTGTTTATTATTTCTATGTCTACATTGTTTCCTCTTTTATTTTTATCTTCCCTGTTTATTATTTCTAGGTCTACATTGTTTTCTCTTTTACTCCTGTCTTACCTGTTTATTATTTCTAGGTCCACCTTGTTTCCTCTTTTATTTTTATCTTCCCTGTTTATTATTTCTAGGTCCAACTTGTTTCCTCTTTTACTTCTATCTTCCCTGTTTATTATTTCTAGGTCAACCTTGTTTCCTTCTTTACTTCTATCTTTCCTGTTTACTTTTTTTTCTGGGTCGTCCTTGCTTCCTCTTTCACTTCCCTGTTTACTCTATTATTTCTAGATCCTTGCTTTCACGTCGGTTCCCACTGAGAACCTATATGGCAATATCTCATTTCGCCTTTCGAAATGCTGCGTGTCCTACCAATAACCATCATTATTTATCGATTCTTCTCTCAATTCTGGCTTCATACAAACGGGATAGAGCCACGTTTAAAAATGCTTACAAAATAGAGAATCAATTGGCAGATAAAATTTATGATTCTATTTTGAGAAATGGAAATTGCCAATGGCTTGTTCAATTGAAATTACACAGGAAAGAGAAAGCTCGCGAGAATTACTTTTTGAAATGAATTGTTTTAAAATATGTAGTTGTAGAGAAATGTAACTTTTTTTTTTCGCGGGGCCTAACAAAATGAGATGAGAAATGTAACTTTTATTTTTCGTGGGGCCTAACAAAATGAGTTGAGAAATGTATTTTTTATTTTCGTGGGGCCTAACAAAATGAGATGAGAAATGTAACTTTTTTTTTCGTGGGGCCTAACAAAATGAGTTGAGAAATGTATTTTTTTTTTTCGTGGGGCCTAACAAAATGAGATGAGAAATGTAACTTTTTTTTTCGTGGGGCCTAACAAAATGAGTTGAGAAATGTAACTTTTTTTCGTTGGGCCTAACAAAATGAGTTGAGAAATGTAACTTTTTTTTTTTCGTGGGGCCTAACAAAATGAGTTGAGAAATGTAAATTTTTTTTCGTGTGGGGCCTAACAAAATGAGTTGAGAAATGTAACTTTTTTTTTCATGGGGCCTAACAAAACGAGTTGAGAAATGTAACTTTTTTTTCATGGGGCCTAACAAAACGAGTTGAGAAATGTAACTTTTTTTTTGTTCGTGGGGCCTAACAAAATGAGTTGAGAAATGTAACTTTTTTTTTCGTGGGGCCCAACAAAATGAGTTGAGAAATGTAATTTTTGTTTTCGTGGAGCCTAACAAAATGAGTTGAGAAATGTAACTTTTTTTTTTCATTCTTCTTCTTCTTCTACTTCTATCTTTCCTCTGTTGCCGTTGGCGTCGAGGGGAGAAACAATCTGCGATTCTTTGCTCTTCTGTTGGCATCTTCTGATGTTATTCCTCCTAGTGACTCTAGTATTCCATTTATCCATCTCTTACTCGGTCTTCCTCTTAATCTGACGTTTTCGTAGCGTTTGTTTATGGCTCTTTGATTCATTGTTAGTTCTTTCTTTCTTGTTATGTGGCCGAACCAATGTATCTGTTGTTTCTTTATGTATTCGATGGCTGGTTCAATTTCGAGTTTCTTCCTCAGGTCAGTGTTTCTTACTCTGTCCCTTAAGCTGTTTCCTGTCATTCTTCTGACACGTTTCATTTCGGTGGTCGTTATCTTTCTTATTGTTCTAGAGTCCAGCGTCCAATTCTGGCACTGATAGCACAGAGTTGGTAGAAAAATTGATTTGTATATTGCCCTTTTTGCTTCCGTAGTTATTGCTTTGTTTTTCAATAGTGTTGATACTTGGCCTATAACTTGGCATGCTTTGTTACACCTTATATCTATCTCTGTTTCTTGGTTATTGTCTTGTGTTAGCGTGCTACCCAGATATTTAAAATTGTCAACTTGCTTCAAAGACGTATTATCTATTATGATGTTTAGTTTTTCTTCCTTTCTCGCTATTGCCATTACTTCGGTTTTGCTTATGTTGATCTTCATGTTGTATTGTTTACAAGTGTTGTTTAGCCTGTTGATATGTTCTTGTAGGTCCTCAGTTGTTTCATGTATCAGAACTTGGTCGTCTGCAAATAGTATTTCATTTATTTCTTCCTCTCTTCTGTTGTTTTCTGGTACGTATATTTCGTTCTCTTCTGTGTTATCGTTTGTTGTCATCCGTGTTGGTATGTTTCCTTTGATTGGGCATGCTAATTTGCTTATATTGTCCATATATGTGATGAAAAGTAAGGGGGAAAGCACGCAGCCTTGTCTTACTCCGGAGTTAATGGTGAAGTGTTTAGAGTAGCCTGCTGAAGATCTTACTGTAGTGCGACTACTTTCATAGAGGCTCTTGCATATCTCTACTAGGTGGTGACTCACTCCGTACAAGGGCAATACGGACCACAGTTGTTCCCTGTCCACCCTAGCGAACGCCTTTTCTTGGTCAATAAAAGCTGTATACAGTGTTTTATTATGCTCTATTGTTTTCTCCGCTAGTTGTTTTATGATAAACAGGGCATCTGTGCAACCTCTGTTCCTCCTGAAGCCCATCTGAGCATCGCTTAGTTGTGGGTCTATAATTGGTCTCAATCTTTTTTCAACTATCTTGGCATATAACTTCCCTGTGTGGCTTAATAGCGATATTCCTCTATATTGGTTGCAGTCTCTTCTGCTGCCCTTCTTTTTCCATATTGGTAATATAATGAACTGTTTCCAATCGTCTGGGACTTGCTGTTGTATCCATGCAGCGTTGAATATTCTGTGTAGCCATTTACATCCTGCCTCTCCCGCTGCTGTTAGCATTTCTACTGGGATGTTATCGATTCCTGGGGCTTTGTTTCTTGGTGCTAGTCGTAATGTTTCTTCTATTTCTTCCATTAGTATATTTGGTTCTTTATCGCCAACTGTTAGTTGTTTTTTGTGAGTTTTTAGACTTGTTTCTACATTCAAAAGCTCTTCGAAATATTCTTTCCATCTCGTTAAGATTTGCGCTTTGTTTGTTATTGCTTGGCCTCGTTTATCATTGATGATTTCAGTTGGGTCATAATTGTCTTTCTTTTGTCTTATGGCTTTAATTGTTCTATAGAAGTCTCTGGATGCTGATTTGTGATTGTTACTAATCATTTCGCCAAATTTTATCCATGCTTTATGTTTTTCTTCTTTGATTAATTTCTTCACTTCTCTTCTTTCTATTGTGTATATATCATAATCTCTTGGCGTTTTAGTTTTTAGCTAGATTTTGTATAGTTTTTTCTTTCTTTTTATGGCGTTCTTGACTATGTCATTCCACCATGGAGTGCTCATCTTTCCCTCCTTCTTCCTTTGCTTCGTTCCGCATATTGCGGTTGCTATTTTTGTCAATGATTTTTTGAATGTGAGCCACTCGTTATCTACTGTAGTTATTTGTTGTGGTAGTTGTTTAAATTGGCTTTCTAGTTGTTTTTCTATTTCTTTCTTTTTATCTTCTGTTTTAAGTTGGCTTAATTTTATTGTCCTTTCGGATTGTTTTCTTGTTTTGAATTGGTTCTTGTTGTCTTGTTTTGCTATCTGGATGGTTATTAGCACCATTTTATGGTCTGTATCATTTGTGATGTTCGGTACCGCTCTGCTGTCTCTGATTTTCCTCTTCCTTTGTGTTCTCGCTAGGATGAAATCTATTTGACTTTTACAATTGTTATCGTTCCATTTATACCATGTGTATATTTGTGAGTCTTTATGCTTAAAGAAAGTGTTAGTTATGCATAAGTCATGTTGATTGCATAATTCAAGCATTCGGTTGCCATTTTCGTTCTTTCTATTTGTGTTATCTCCAAATGGGCCCAGATATTTGGAGTTCTCATAATTGCGTTTTCCTGGTCTCTAGTTAAAGTCCTCCATCACCAGTAGATCTTCGTTCTTATTTACTTTGTTTATGATTTCGTTAAGTGTTTCGTAGAATTCTTCGCTCTCTTCGTCGTTGTTGTTGCAAGGTGCATATATTTGGATATATGTTATATTGACGTTGTTTTCTATTACTTTTAGGGTAATTATCCTTTCTGAATGTTGATGTATTTCTATAATGTTTTTGGACGTTTCTGGGTCTACAATGAATCCTACTCCGTGTTTTGCTACTTCGTTGGTGTTAACTGAGTTTATTATGGTATAATTCATGTACACTTTCCTTGTTTGTTTCTCCTTCAGTCTTGTGTCTGCTACTCCAAGTATTTTGATTCTTCTTTTTATCATTGCGTCGATTAATTGTTCTTCTTTTTTTTCATTGGACCTAATAAAACGAGTTGAGAAATGAAACTTTTTTTTTTTTCGTTGGGCCTAACAAAACGAGTTATAGTGAAGTGTAACATTTTTTTTCCGTGGTGCCTAACTAAACGATTTATAGAGAACATTTTTTTTTTTGCTTGGGTCCTAACAAAACGAGTTATAGAGAAATGTAAATATTTTTTTCCGTGGAGCCTAACAAAATGAGTTATAGAGAAATGTAATTTTTTTATCGTGTGGCCTAACAAAACGAGTTATAGAGAAATGTAACAATTTTTTTTCGTGTGGCCTAACAAAACGAAGGATAGCTGCACAAGTAGAGTTCTGCTTTCTCTACTTCTTCTTCTTCCTCTTCTCCTTCTTCTTTCCTTCCTCATTTGCCTTTCAGCGTCGAGGGGAGATATAATTTGCGGTCTTTTGCTCTTCTGTTCGCCTCTGCTGCTGTTATGTTTCCTAGTGCTTCTGATATTCCATCGACCCATCTTTTTCGTGGTCGACCCTTGGGTCTGGTGTTCTCACAACGTTTGTTGAAAGCTCGTTGTGTTGTGTTTTGTTCTTTCTGCCTTGTCACGTGGCCAAACCATTTTATCTGTTGTTTCTTTATATATTCTATGGCTATTCCTAGCTTTTTTCTCAGTTCTTCATTTCTGATCTTATCTCTCAGACTGTTTCCTGTCATTCGTCTGACACATTTAATCTCTGTAGATGTTATTTTCTTATTGTTCTTGTATATAGGGTCCGGGTCTGGCATTGGTAGCACAACTTTGGGATGAAGATTGTATTGTGTAGTGCTCGTTTTGCCTTCAGAGTTATTTCCTTGTTGGACAATAGTGGTGATAACTGTCAGATGATTTGACAAGCTTTGTTGCATCTTGATTCTATCTCTGCCGTTTGAGAATTATCGTTTGTCATTAGACTTCCTAGGTATTTGAATTCCTCTACTTGCTTTAGTTGTCTGCCTTCTATAGTTATGTTGATGTTCTGTTTATTTTTGGCGACATTGATGACTTCTGTTTTGTTGATGTTGATTTTCTTGTTGTATTTTGTGCCTGAGCTGTTGAGTACAAGTAGAGTTACATGCACACATTTTGTCTTTTTAGCTGTCCAGGGAACTTTCAACATTCTTCTGAGAAATCCCATCTCTGTGGCCTCTAATCGTCTTTTCATTTGTCTGTCTACTGTCAAAGATTCTCTTCCATAGGTCAGAATTGGTTCTATATAGCACCGATGAACTCTCTTTTTCACTTTTATTGACATAGATTTGTTGCATAAGATATTTTTCATTTTCTGAAATGCTATTTTGGCCTGAGCTATTCTACTTTTTTTTATTTCCGTGGTGCATCTTCCATCTGATGTTATTATTGTGCCCAAGTATTTGAAACGTTGCACTTGTTTCAAATTTGTCCTGTTTATTTGATGCTGCATGATGGTGATGATTGTTTCTTCGATATGACCATTACTCCTGTTTTCTTACTATTCAGACTGAGACCTTTCTTGTTTCTTTCTTTTACTATTATGTCTATCATTTCTTGTAGTTCATTCTCTGTCTCTGCTATTAAGACTGTGTCATCCGCATATCGCAAATTATTTATGTTGTGACCGTTGACTTCAATTCCTTTTTTGTCCACTATTGATCTCATAATATATTCGCTGTAAAGTGAAAACAAATCCGGCGACAAAACACAGCCTTGTCTGACTCATTGATTTATATATTGGAATATCCTGTTTTGTTGTTAATTCGTATAGCTGCAGTTTGTTGCCAGTACATGTTTTTTTTATGATTCCCAGATCCATCCCATCAATGTTTAATTTCTCCAGTTTATTAATTATTTTCACATGCTTTACTTTGTCAAATGCTTTTGTGTAGTCTCTAAAGCACATATATAACTCTTTCCATCAATGTCCCTAAGACCATTGTTTCTTTCCATTCAATTCTTCCATAAATCCACATTTCAACGGCTTCAATATTCTGTTCTGTTTTCTTGACTTAATGTCCATGTTCCCGCACCATACATGAATGTTGAGAAGATATAAAATTTTGCTATTTTTAGTTGTAACCCTGGTGTTATTTATTTTGATGTTACTATACTTTTCACCCCATTAAAATCACTTTCTGCTATTCATAATCTTTTGTTTAATTCGGTTTTACAATTTCCATCACTGGTTACAGTATTTCATATATATATATATATATATATATATATATAGGCCCTATATATATATATATATATATATGGAGAGAGAGAGAACAATGAAGGAATAAGAATGAGAAGAAACATCTCAGCAAGGAAATAATTCCACAACGATTGTTCAAGCTTGGACACCATCTCTCTCGCTTACGCTTCAAAGTAGTTTCAGTTACCTTTCCTGATTCAATCAAAACACGGGGAGTAATTTCCCATGTTGCGCTGACGACAGACGCCTGTCGCCATGGTGAAGTATGCAGCAGTAAATCATTCGTCCTGTCACCCTAAGGACCTCGACCCTCAGCTCGGCCATAGATGCAATAAATCACTCGTACAGAAAAGCACTATCCATTGTCTGGACTAGCAATCGAATTGAGTTCGTTTATTTTTATTCCTTGTGTACTTTCTTCCCTTCCTGATCATTTCTGCCGTGAAGAGACGATCGCGAACAAATATCCCTTCATTTGATTTGTTCTTTATTTGAACAAGGTAAATTACACTTCCTCATTATGCTCTCAGTTTTCCGTGCGAGTACATTCAATGGTGCATTAAACACAAACACAATTGACAAAAGAAACGTGCATTAAATCTTGTTTACAAACGTACAAGCACAGTAATTTGCACACCAGTGAAATAAAATACTTATTTATATAAAAGTGCTCGTCTTCTTGCGTTGAAGTACTCTTCTAATCTTGGTGAAGTACTGTCAGTAGTAGCAGCAGTAGGAGTAGTAGCAGTAGCAATAGTAGTAGTAGTAGTAGTTTGTTATAGTAGTAGTAGTTGTAGTAGTAGTAGTATTAGTAGTAGTAGTGTTATTAGTAGTAGTAACAGCAGTAGTAGTAGTAGTAGTAGTTTGTTATAGTAGTAGTAGTTGTAGTAGAAGTAGTAGCAGTAGTTGTAGTTGCTGCAGTACTAGTTGTAGTTGTAGTAGATGCAGTAGTAGTTATTGTTGTTGTGGTAGTAGTTTTAGTAGTAATAGTAGTTATTGTTGTAGTAGCAGTAGTAGTTGTAGTAGTTGGTGTAGTAGTAGTAGTTGTTGTAATTGTTGTAGTAGTAGTAATAGGTATTGTAGTTGCTGTATTAGCAGTAGTAATAGTAGTAGTTATTGTAGTAGTAGTACATGGTGTAGAAGTAGTTATTGTAGTAGTAGTAGTAACAGTAGTAGTTATTGTTGTAGTGCTAGTTTATGTATATATTGTAGTAGCAGTAGTAGTTTTTGTAATAGTAGTTGTAGTAGTAGTAGTTGTAGTAGTAGTAGTTGTGGTTGCACTAGTAGTAGTTGTGGTTGTAGTAGTTGTAGTTGTAGTAGTAGTTGTTGCAATTGTAGTAGTTGTTGTAGTAGTTGTTGTAGTAGTAGTTGAAATTGTAGTAGTAGTTGTAGTAGTTGTTGTAGTAGTAGTAGTTGTTGTTGTAGATGTAATAATTGTAGTAGTAGTAGTAGTTGTTGTTGTTGTTGTAGTTGTTGTAGTAGTAGTAGTTGTTGTTGTAGATGTAATAATTGTAGTAGTAGTAGTAGTAGTTGTTGTTGTTGTTGTAGTAGTTGTAGTAGTAGTAGTTGTAGTAATAGTAGAAGTTGTAGTTGTAGTAGTAGTAGTTCTGGTTGTACTAGTAGTAGTTGTGGTTGTACTAGTAGTAGTTGTGGTTGTAGTAGTTGTAGTAGTAGTTGTTGTAATTGTAGTAGTAGTTGTTGTTGTAGTAGTTATTGTAGTAGTTGTAATTGTAGTAGTAGTTGTTGTAGTAGTAGTAGTAGTTGTAGTAGTAGTTGTTGTAGTAGTAGTTATTGTAGTAGTTGTAGTAGTTGTTGTAGTTGTAGTAGTAGTTGTTGTTGTAGTTATTGTAGTAGTTGTAGTAGTTGTTGTAGTTGTAGTAGTAGTTGTTGTTGTAGTTATTGTAGTAGTTGTAGTTGTAGTAGTAGTTGTTGTTGTTGTAGTAGTAGTTGTAGTAGGTGTTGTAGTAGTAGTAGTAGTAGTAGTAGTAGTAGTTGTTGTTGTAGTAGTAGTAGTAGTTGTTGTTGTTGTAGTAGTAGTTGTTGTTGTTGTAGTAGTAGTTGTTGTTGTAGTAGTAGTTGTAGTAGTTGTTGTAGTAGTAGTAGTTGTTGTTGTTGTAGTAGTAGTTGTTGTTGTTGTAGTAGTAGTTGTTGTTGTAGTAGTAGTAGTAGTTGTTGTTGTTGTTGTTGTAGTTGTTGTTGTTGTAGTAGTTGTTGTTGTTGTAGTAGTTGTTGTTGTTGTAGTAGTTGTTGTTGTTGTAGTAGTAGTTGTAGTAGTAGTAGTAGTAGTAGTTGTTGTAGTAGTAGTAGTAGTTGTTGTTGTAGTAGTAGTTGTTGTAGTTGTAGTAGTAGTTGTTGTAGTTGTTGTAGTAGTTGTTGTAGTTGTAGTAGTAGTAGTAGTTATTGTTGTTGTAGTAGTTGTTGTAGTTGTTGTAGTAGTTGTTGTTGTTGTTGTAGTTGTAGTAGTAGTAGTTGTTGTTGTTGTAGTAGTAGTTGTTGTAGTTGTAGTAGTAGTTGTTGTATTTGTTGTAGTAGTTGTTGTTGTAGTAGTAGTTGTTGTAGTTATTGTTGTAGTAGTTGTTGTTGTAGTAGTTGTTGTAGTAGTAGTTGTTGTAGTTGTAGTAGAAGTTGTTGTAGTTGTTGTAGTAGTAGTTGTTGTAGTTATTGTTGTAGTAGTTGTTGTAGTAGTAGTTGTTGTAGTTGTAGTAGTAGTTATTGTAGTTGTTGTAGTAGTTGTTGTTGTAGTAGTAGTTGTTGTAGTTATTGTTGTAGTAGTTGTTGTAGTAGTAGTTGTTGTAGTTGTAGTAGTTATTATAGTAGTTGTTGTTGTAGTAGCAGTTGTTGTAGTTGTAGTAGTTATTGTTATAGTAGTAAATGTAGTAGTAGTAGTTGTTGTAGTAGTTGTTGTAGTAGTAGTAGTTGTTATAGTAGTAGTAGTATTTGTAGTTGTAGTAGTAGTAGTTGTTGTAGTAGTTGTTGTAGTAGTAGTTGTTGTTGTTGTAGTAGTTGTTGTAGTAGTAGTAGTTGTTGTAGTAGTAGTAGTATTTGTAGTTGTAGTAGTATTTGTAGTTGTAGTAGTAGTAGTAGTTGTTGTAGTAGTTGTTGTAGTAGTAGTAGTTGTTGTAGTAGTAGTAGTTGTTGTAGTAGTTGTAGTTGTAGTAGTAGTAGTTGTTGTAGTAGTTGTTGTAGTAGTAGTAGTTGCTGTAGTAGTAGTAGTTGTTGTAGTAGTAGTAGTATTTGTAGTTGTAGTAGTAGTAGTAGTTGTAGTTGTAGTAGTTGTAGTAGTTGTAGTAGTAGTAGTTGTAGTAGTTGTAATAGTAGTTGCAGTAGCAGAAGCAGCAGTATTAGTAGCAATAGCAGTAGACGGTGGCAATACCTGCAGTTTACATATCACCTATAGTCCCAGTGTTATAACATTAAGTACTACCAATGGTCTATTTGTCGTGAAAATCTTCATTTTTCCCCTTTTATTTCTGACAAAACCAGAAAAATATACAATTTTCCTCAAAAAAGAACCGGACAATCTCCTCGTTTTTATTCTATCCAAAAACCGGAAAATCTGCCTTTTTCGTAAAAAAAAAAAAATTCAAAATCTTTCTTCTATTCTGACAAAGAAGAAAATTTTCCTTTCTCCTATAAAAAATAATGAAATCTTGAAAATATTCCTTCTTTTCTGACAAAAACCGGAAAGTCTTTATTTTTTTCATGACAAGAAAAAAACCGGAAAGTCTTTATTTTTTTCATGACAAGAAAAAAACCGGAAAGTCTTTATTTTTTTCTTGACAAGAAAAAAACCGGAAAGTCTTTATTTTTTTCATGACATGAAAACAACCGGAAATACTTTATTTTTCCTTTTTTTGGAAAATGTATAACTGAAATAAACAAAATAATAGGAATAGCAAAATATAATTTTAATGTCATGAAGAACATACTAACATCAAAACAAATAACACCAGGGCTAAAACTAAAAATAGCAAAATGTTACATCTTCTCAATATTCCTATATGGTGCAGAAACATGGACATTAGAAAAGAAAACAGAACAGAGAATTGAAGCCTTTGAAATGTGGATATATAGAAGAATAGGTAGAATTGGATGGAAGGAAAAGAAAACAAACGTTGAAGTCTTAAAGCAACTAAAAATGGGAACTACTAAGCACAATTCAAACAAGACAAATGCGATTTTTGGGCCATGTTAAAAGACACAACAGCCTAATAAAAGTAATATTGGAAGGGTAAAATACAAGATAAAAGAGACAGAGGCAGATGAAGACTAACATGGACGAGTAACATCAAAATATGGACAAGTCAATCTATGACAACCTGCTCCATCAAAGCAAGAGACAGAGTGGAATGGCGATCCATGGTAGCCAACCTTCGTTGCGGAGTCGGCACTCGATGATGAGGATAATCCAGGCTTACAATGAAACCTGTAATTATTAGTTACTCTGAGACCGCGCTACTAGATAAATACTCTGAGAAAGTTTCATTGTTTTTCATTCCTCATTAGGGCAAATAACTCGGCAAACTTTCTCACTTTACAACTGAGTCCTTATAGCTCTCACCCGAGTAACTGTCAGCTAAGATCTGAGTTGACCGTGTGCTCGAGCGGTTAGTTCTAGCGGCAAGGCGCTGTGCTGAGGAGTACAGGTTCGATCATGCTTCAGACCGTCTATTGTTCTTTGTTTTTCGTTTTTTTTCCTGTTAATTATTTGATACATTTTTTTCCAAGTGCCTGCTTGCTTGCTTGCGTTCGCCCGATGACTAAAGTATTCTAGAGTATTCTGGTAGACTAAAATATTCCTCTTCGTCATCCGCCCTTAAAAGGACGTTAAGTGAGCGTATCTGCGTTGTGTTGTAGTTTACAGTAAAACTGGTATATTTGCGCCTTTCGGCCCAACACATCCGACTTCAGAACGACAATTTTGAGTACCGGGTTGTCTTCCCTCTTCGATCCCTGCTCGCTTGACCAGACTAGACAGGTTAGTCTGTTACTAGAGGCACCGCGGAGAAGTGGAGCAGGGTCTGGATGGTTCTGGTTCACCTATCCTTGTGCAAGCCATCAGCTGTGGGTCGCTGACAACTTCCAGCTCTGGTGCTAGGAGGCGCGTCTTCGTCTCCTTTTCCGAGTGCTGTAAACATACCTCTTCCCCTTAAATGATTCCCTACATTTTAAGGGTCTGCTATTTTTAATTCATCATCACCATTGAGTGCCGTCTCCGCATCGAAGGTTGGCTACCATAGAGCGCCATTCTGTTCATTTCTTTCTTTGATAGTGCAGAATGTCATAGGCTGACTTGTCCATCTTTTGATGTTACTCGTCCATGTTAGTCTTGGTCTGCTTCTGGCTCATTTACCTTCTATTTTCCCTTCCAAGATTATTTTTAGTAGGCTGCCCTGATTATTAATACGCCCCAAAAATCTCACTAGTCTTGTTTGAATTGTGTTTAGTAGTTCTTTTTTTCATTTTTAGTTGTTTTAAAACTTTCTCATTTATTTTCTTTCCAACTAATTATTTCCAATCTTCTATATATCCACATTTCAAAGAATTCAATTGTTCTCTTTTCTTTGACTAATATCCATGTTTCTGCACCTTACAAGAATTTTGAGAAGATATAACTTTTTGCTACTGTTCGATTTTTTAAAAACTTAATTCTTCTTATTTTTTTCCTTCCTCGTTTGCCTCTCAGCGTCGAGGGGAGATATAATTTGTGGTCTTTTGGGCTTCTGTTCTTCTTTGCTGCTGTTATGTTTCCTAGTGTTTCTAACATTCCGTCAATCCATCTTTTTTCGTGGTGGGCCCCTGGGTCTGATGTTCTCGCAACGTTTATTGAAGGCTCGTTGTGTTGTATTTCGGTCATTCTGCCTTGTCACGTTGCCAAACCACTTTATCTGTTGTTTCTTTATATATTATATAAAGTAAAAAAGTAAAGTACCCCCGTCACGCCAAGTGGCGTATAGGGAAATATGGTGTTAGTGACCCTATATTTTACAGACCTTCAGCACATGATTTTTGTGGTAATGTGGTCAGTATTACGCCCGTGCTGCTTTACTTTCCCAGAAAAAAATCCGGTACCCATTTAAGGCTGGGTGAACCCGGAAGCCGTCGGTTGGGATCGAACCCTACCCCTTGTCCGTGGTAGTCCAGTTCACTAACCACTGAGCTATCGCGGCTCCCTATATATTCTATGACGGGGATTATTCCTAGCTTTTTTCTCAGTTCTTCATTTCTGATCTTATCTCTCAGACTGTTTCCTGTCATTCGTCTAACACATTTCATCTCAGTAGAGCTTATTTTTCTTATTGTTCTTGCATCTAGGTCCAGGAATGGCATTGGTTGCACAACGTTAAGATGAAGATTGTATTGTAGAGTGCTCGTTTTGCCTCCAGAGTTATTTCCTTGTTGGACAAGAGTGGTGATGGCCGCCCAATAATTTGACAAGCTTTGTTGCATCTTGAGTCGTTTTTTCTGTTTGTAAATTATCGTTTGTCATTAGACTTCCACGGTATCTAAATTCCTCCACTTGTTTTAGTTCTTTGCCGTACATCGTTATGTTGATGTTTTTTCGCGAAATTCTTGACTTCTGCTTTGTTTATGATGATTTTCATGTTGTATTTTGTGCCTGTGTCGTTGAGTCTGCCTAAGTGTTCTTCTAGGTCCTCTATTTGTCCATGTATTAGTGTCTCACCGTCTGCAAATCAAATGTCAGGACAAAATAATCAACTTAACTGATATGCAACGTGCTAAGACCCCAACAATCATGTCGATGCTCAGATGTCGAAGACTAAGATGGCTGGGGCATGTCAAGCGAATGGAAGAAAAACGCATCCCCAGGCAAATACTATATGGTGAACTAACACACGGAAAAAGACAAATCGGCAGACCTAAACTACGATATAGAGATATATGTAAATCATCTCTGTATTAATTCTCCATCTGTGAAAATGACTGGGAACATGTCAAGTGATCGCACATCATGGAGAGCATGTATAAAGAATGGTATAACATCATTTGAGACTGTGCTCAAAACTGAGGCAAAATTCAGAAGAGAAAAGACTCATGAAAAATGATGGAAAACCCTGTGGATCGGTGGGCCTAACTTGTTCAATTTCTGTGACCATGTGTGTTTGTCAAACATTGGTACAATTAGCCACGATAGAAGCTGCTCGACAAAAACAAAACCTAAAAAAAATACACAATAGCCTCCATTAGACCGTCTAACAAGACGAAAAGGGCTATATATATATATATATATATATATATATATATATATATATATATATATATATATATATATATATATATATAAGTATAGTGCCCCCCATCACGCCAAGTGGTGTAGAGGAAAAATTGTGTTATTTTACAGACCCTCGGCACACGATTTTTGGGGCAATGCGGTCGGTATTACGCCCATGCCATTTTACTTTCCCAGATAAAAATCCGTTACCCATTAAAGGCTGGGTGAACCCGGAAACTGTCGGTTAGGATCGTACCCTACCTCATGTTCTTTGTAGTCATATATATATATATATGTGTGTGTGTGTGTGTGTGTGTGTGTGTGTGTGTATGGATGTGTAAGTGTTCTTAAATGTTATGCAGAGCCAGTCATTCAATGTGAAACATGGACAATAGTACAAGAGATAAGAAAATCACTGGAGGCTGTAGAAATGTGGTTGGTTTTTACATAAATATGTTGAGAATACCATGGACAGCTAAGAAGAGTAATGAAAACGTTCTGAAACAGGCCAAAGCAAAAATTGAGCTAATATCCAATTTTAGGAAGAAACAATCATCATTTTTTCAGTGATGGAATGAGAAAGAAAAAGTTGGAATATATTGTGACAACTGGAAAAATTGAGGGACGAAGAGATAGATGGAAGCAAAGAGAACAAATACCAGACAGATTAAGAGAACGGCTTGGCAGAAGGTCAACAACAGAAATAATAAATAACTGTCGAGATCGAAAGTTGTGGAGAGACAGGATCACCTACGCCAGTAGGCATGGCACTTCATGATGATGGTGCTGATGATGATGATAAATATATATATATATATATATATATATATATATATATATATATATATGTGTGTATATATTTATATATATATATATATATATATATATATATATATATATTGACCTTTCGAGCCGTAGCCGGCCCATAGGGCGTAGACTAAAGATACACCTTCTCCTATATGAATTTTTGTTCTAGCAGTTTTCTTTTAAAGATCTTTTATAAAATCTCGCCATTTGTCTCTGTTCTGTGCAAGCAGCTCTATCTCATTGAGGGAGCCGATTCCTGCTGTTCTTGCCTCTCTCATCAATGTTCTTCTCAGTATCTCTCTGTGTTTTCCTCTTTTCCTCTTACCTGTTGTTTCCCACATGAGGGCTCGCTTTGCTATTCGGTTATTATCTCTTCTCATCACATGTTCAACATATGACCATCGTCTTTTCTTTATTACTGAAGATATTAGTGGTTGATTGGCGATTTCTCTAATTTCCTTGTTTGTTTTGAATTCATTCCACGCTATACCAAGTATTTTCCTCATACATTTATTTTCGAATGTGTTCAACTGTGTTTGTATGTCTCTTGTTGTTTTCCAGCTTTCACACGCATACGTAAGGGTTGATAGTACATTTGATTTGAATAGTCTAAGTTTTGTGTTTGTGCTGATGAGTTTTGATTTCCACAACTTTTCAAGGCTTCTGAAAGACATTGCTGCTTTAGCCATTCTGATTCTAATTTCTTTACTTGTATCCCCTTCTCAATCAATGTGACTTCCAAGATAGATAAAGTGATTGATCTCTTCTACTGGTTTGTTTTCCATGTATATTTTGTCACTTGTTGGAATTAAAATTTTCATGACTTTAGTCTTTTCATGATTGATCTCAAGCCCAATTTTTCTGGCTATTGATGATAGTTCATTTATGTTTTCCTGCATCGTTTTTATCTGACTGCTGATGAGAACTATGTCATCAGCAAAGTCGAGGTCCTCCAAATGGTCTCCTTGTATCCATTCGATGCCTTTATTACCAGTGCAGCATTTCTTCATTATGAAGTCCATAACAATTCCAAATAACAAGGGCGATAAAATACATCCTTGTTTAACCCCAGTTTCTATTGGGAAACATTCGCTCAGTCCTTCCTCTGTTCGAACTGCACATGTGTAACCATCATACATGTCTTTAATAATATTTATGATTTTTTTATGAAAAGCCCTATTGCTTCAGAATTTTCCACAAAGAATCTCTATGAATGCTGTCAAATGCTTTTTTTGAAGTCAATGAAGTTAAGTACAAAAGGTTTTTGCTTTTCAATGTGTTCCTCCAATATAAGTCGTAGAGTAAAAATGTGGTCAAGGTAGCTTCTCCCTTTTCTAAACCCAGTTCTTCACGCATTACTGTATCTATTGAATCCTTTATTCTATTCAGGATGATTTTGCAGAATAACTTTGAGGCAACTGACAAAAGTGTCACACCTCTCCAGTTGTTACAATCTCTAAGATTGTCCTTTTTTGGAATCTTAACAATGATTCCTTTTTTCCATTTATGAGGCGTCTTCTCTGTTTTCCATATAATATATATATATATATATATATATATATATATATTTATATGCATAAGGAAGACACAATCTCTCATGCTCGGCACATGGAACGTTAGAACCATGTGTCCAGGATTAAATAACACCCTCTCGAATGTAGAAAACATAAGACAGTACTGATGCCAAATTCAGAAGAGAAAAGGGCCGGGTACCGCGGGTACACCTTGCTCGTTCTATGGATGGATCTGTCTGTCCAGGATTGGCAAATTCAGCCACGAGAAAAGATGTTCAGTAAAGCAGCACCCAGTATGAGACACTAATGCTTTACCAAACTACTGACTTAACATGATTGCTTGCTACCAACCGTCTGTCAAGACACCAAAGGCCATATATATATATATATATATATATATATATATATATATATATATAGTCCTATAGGCATTGCTATTGAAACAATACATTGAGTGCTGAACAATTACATCTGACCTACTCGTTTTACAGACCTGTTACGTAGCCTCAATTCTGCCTTTTTAAAAATAACTGTTGCCCCACTGGAATATCCTATGACTCCACTGGGAGGTTATACACCCCCCGGTTGAGGAACGTTCTTCCAGTCTACATGTGTATCTCTCAGTCTCCGTCAATGCATGTTTTTAATTCCATTTTCTATGACCCGGAAGATTGTTATTTCTCCTAAACGGTCAAGTGTATGATGGTCGTCATTAGAGTGATTCTGTTCTCTCGTGCTAGCCTCGGTGAATCTGTTTATCTCAAAGCTCGTGATTTAATAGTCTATTAAATTGGGGCACATTTCCCGGATCAGGGGAAAATTATGTTTGCTGAGCTCTAGGCGGCAATTTTTGGCATCGTTTGGTGGGCAATGTGATCTGTTTGACAAATCGAGCGGAAATAGGAAATCGGTTTGTTCATCGGGTGCACTGTTGCTTTGATCTGCGGTCGCTAGATCGTGAAGTTTGGTCCCATGCCGTTTTACTGTTGTTTGGTCAGATTCTTCACCTGTCGACATCATCGTTACCAACCGTTGAGCTTATAAAAGAACAGATTGTTTTTTTTTCTTCTTAAGTTCTTTTTGTGGTTTGTTGAGGTTTATGTGAATTGTATCTTTGTCAACTTCTTCTTCTGCTATTGCTCATGTTGTCCAGTTCCGAATACTGCTGCTACTACTATTACTGATTCTACTACTTCTAATATTATTACTACTAATATTTCTAGTGCTACTGCTACCATTACTATTACTGACATTACTACTGAAACTGCTATTGATGTTACAACTGAAATTACTACTGAAAATATTACTGAAATTACTAATGAAAATATTGAAGTTACTAATGAGAATATTGAAATTACTACTGCAACTACTAATTAAATTACTACTGAATCTACTACTGAAACAACAGATACTACTAATACTACTATCACCAAAAATTCGTTTTTTTCTCCTGTTGCTACTACTACAGCTATTACTATTACTACAACTTCTACTACAATTTCTACTACTATTACCACTGCTATTACTACTAATACTACTACTACTATTACTAATCCTACTGCTGGAACTATCTCTACTGCTGCAACTACCACTGCTGCTTCTAACTACTAATATTACTACTACTATCACTACTACTGGGAGCCGCAATAGCTCAGTGTTTAGTGAACTGGACTACAAAGGAAAAGAGGTAGGGTTCGATCCCAACCGACGGCTTCCGGGTTCACCCAGCCTTAAGTGGGCACCGGATTTTTTCTGGGAAAGTAAAGCGACACGGACGCAATACCGACCACATTACCCAAAAAATCATGTGCTGAAGGTCTATAAAATTTATGGGGTCACTAACGCCATATTCCCTATACACCACTGGGCGTGACGGGGGCTCTTTAATTTTTTTATCACTACTACTATTACTACTACTATCACTACTACTATTACTACCACCATCACTACTACTATTACTACTACTACTACTACTACTATTTCTATTACTATTGCTACTACTATTACTATTGCTACTACTATTACTACTACTACTACTACTATTACTATTGCTACTACTATTACTACTACTACTATTACTATTACATGTACTATTACTACTACTACTACTACTACTATTACTACTACTATTACTATTACTAGTATTACTACTATTACTATTGCTAATACAATTACTACTACTATTACAACTATTACTTTTACTGCAACTATTACTACTACTATTACTACTGTTAGTTTTACTACAACTATTACTACTACTACTTCTATTACTAGTACTACTACTTTTCATGGTAACAATCATCATGCGAAGAGTGCGAAACAAAATGAGTCCAGAAATTAGCGATGAACAGTGTGGTTTTGTTAGAGGTAAAGGAACGAGCAATGCCATATACATCATAAGATTTTTAGTAGAAAGAGCCATAGAGGTGAAAACGGATCTATACCTATGTTTTATAGATTGTACCAAAGCATTTGACAAAGTAAAGCACCAAGAAATAATCAAAATTTGAGAAAGGGTAAACGTAGATAGCAAAGATCTAAGAATAATAAAGAACATGTACTGGCAACAAACAGCGGCCATGAGAACTGGAAACCAATTGGGAATGTTTCAACAAATAAACTAGGGTGTTAGACAAGGTTATTGAGTTATTGAGTTATTGAGTTATTTGCGGGTCATCATCATTGCACTCCGAACATGTCCATAGGTGCTCAGATCCCCTCCTCAGCAATTCCCTCAGTGTCCAGCGACTGACGACTCCAGTTCTATGTTGGTTGATAAGTCTTCTTACACGGCCACCAAGTTTCTCATTTCTGGCTGTGCCCATCTTAACTCCCATTTCCATCATCCGAAGAAGTGACGTGGATCTGTGTTTGTCGAAGTCCTGTGCTCTTCCAACATCTCGAAGGGCATTGATGACGTCCGCCCGATCCATTGGTTGCCCGTCCTCAACGACAGCGCAGCTAGCCAACCTGTCCGCTCTCTCATTTCCCCGTGCTCCCGCATGTCCAGGGACATAGACAAAGGTGACCTTACGTATTTTGGATTTCTGCAACGACTCTACCCATTGCATGCGTACATAGCCCGCCTCCACTTTTTTTATCATGCTCATCGAATCACTCAGTATACATGCGTGGATGTAGTCTTGTGACTCTAACCATTTGAATGCCTTGGTCACTGCCATCACCTCCATTGTCATGCTACTCGTGGTCATGGCGTATGCACCACTGTCTTCCTGTACTACAGTAGTAGTAGTAGTAGTAACAAGGTTGTGTTCTGTCACCAGATTTGTTTAATATTTGTAGTGAGATTATTTTAAGATCCATAAGGGGCATGCCTGGAATAACAATTGGAGGTAATAATATAAATAATGTAAGGTATGCTGATGGTACAGTTTGAATCGCTAAGAGTGAAAATGAGTTACAAGAAATGTTAGACATTATAGTGAAAGAAAGCAAAATTAAAGGACTCAGCCTTAATAGCAAAAAGACAGAAGTAATGGTAACAACAAAGAAAAAGACATCACCTCAGTGCAAAATAAAGACAAGTGGAACAATATTAAAACAGGTAAATGAATTTAAATATTTGCGAACTTTGTTAACCTCAGAGGGTAGATGTACAAAAGAGGTGAGATGCAGAACGGCTCAGGCAAAAGCAGCTTTCCAAAAAATGAGGAAGATACTATGCAATCCATTTTTGACAATAGAAACAAGAAAAAGAGTTCTAAAAGGTTACGTAGAGCCAGTCTTAACATATGGATGTGAACCTTGGACAATAGGACAACAGACAAGACAATCACTGGAGTCTGTATAAATGTGGTTTTACAGAAGAATGTTGAGAATACCACGGACAACTAAGAAGAGTAATGAAAACGTTCTGAAAGATGCCAGAGGAAAAAGAGAGCTAATTTCCAATATTAGGAAGAAACAATCATTTTTTTGGCCATGTAATGAGAAGGGAACAACTGGAATATATTTTAACAACTGGAAAAATTGAGGGACGAAGAGATAGCGGGAAGAAAAGAGAAAAGATACCAGACAGCTTAAGAGAATGTCTTAGCAGAAGGTCTATAATAAATAACTGTCGAGATCAAAAATTGTGGAGAGACATCACCTACGCCAGCAGGCCCGGTACTTGATGATGATGTTTACTACTACTAGACTACTGCTACTATTACTATTACTACTTCTATTACTACTACTAGACTACTGCTACTATTTCGTTTTCATCTTGCCCTGTTTCTTCCCCCTCCCCCATAAGTCATCGTACCGGATTCCAATCCACAGGCGATGGTTTTCTTCCTCTTCCTTTGCCCTCTTTTTCTTATTCCACCTCTCCTTTTTGTTCTTCATTTATCCTCTTCCTCCTTTATGGGTGAGCCAATAGGCTCAGCTTCATGTGTTTGGAGGGCTTGTACGCCCCACGATCCAAGAAGCTATGCGTGCTTTCTTAAGCAGGGTGTAGCTCTTGACAGGGTCACCTAAATTGGACAGGTCCTTGGTAAGGGGCCAGACAAAGGAGCCAGGAGTAGATGGATCCCTTTAAGTGAAGACGCAGAACCCACCGACGAGTGGTACACGCTCTAGTCTGAAGTAATCCATCACCACTTCATTCCCCACAACAGGCAGGTGGTGTTCCAGAGCTCTGAAGTCTGAAGTAATCCATCACCACTTCATTCCCCACAACAGGCAGGTGGTGTTCCAGAGCTCTGAAGTCTGAAGTAATCCATCACCACTTCATTCCCCACAACAGGCAGGTGGTGTTCCAGAGCTCTGAAGTCTGAAGTAATCCATCACCACTTCATTCCCCACAACAGGCAGGTGGTGTTCCAGAGCTCTGAAGTCTGAAGTAATCCATCACCACTTCATTCCCCACAACAGGCAGGTGGTGTTCCAGAGCTCTGAAGTCTGAAGTAATCCATCACTACTTCATTCCCCACAACAGGCAGGTGGTGTTCCAGAGCTCTGAAGTCTGAAGTAATCCATCACCACTTCATTCCCCACAACAGGCAGGTGGTGTTCCAGAGCTCTGAAGTCTGAAGTAATCCATCACCACTTCATTCCCCACAACAGGCAGGTGGTGTTCCAGAGCTCTGAAGTCTGAAGTAATCCATCACCACTTCATTCCCCACAACAGGCAGGTGGTGTTCCAGAGCTCTGATGTCTGAAGTAATCCATCACCACTTCATTCCCCACAACAGGCAGGTGGTGTTCCAGAGCTCTGAAGACCAGACCGTCTATGAGAGTGAAAATTCTACAAAAAGCTCCGCCAGATCGTGTTCGTAAACACGGGAGGGTTTATCTAAGGCCAGAATCTCACTACATAAAAGACAATTTGCTGTCTTGCAGGAAGATTGGAGATGATAAAAGGCTAAGGGAAGTGATCCCGAATAATAGGCTGGCGGATGCACTGGGCCTTTGGCGTAGAACATGGCGGAACGTCCTAACATGTATTCAATCACAGTGGATCTAACGATTCTAGTTATGATACTCTGTGGAGTCCCCCCTGGGCAAGTGAACTGCGATGTCCCATGCCATTGAAGCAGACATCATCCTCCATAAGAGAGTTATTGAGTTATTGAGTTATTTGTGGGTCATCATCATTGCACTCCGAACATGTCCATAGGTGCTTAGATCCCCTTCTCAGCAAGTCCCACAGTGTCCAAGACTAACGACGCCAGTTCTATGTTGGTTGATAAGTCTTCTTACACGGCCACTAATTTTCTCATTTCTGGCTGTGTCCATCTTAACTCCCATCTCCATCATCCGAAAAAGTGACGTGGATCTGTGTGTTTGTCGAAGTCCTGTGCTCTTCCCGCATCTCGGAGGGCATTGATGATGTCCGCCCGATCCATTGGTTGCCCGTCCTCAACTACAGCGCAGCTAGCCAACCTGTCCGCTCTTTCATTTCCCCGTACTCCCGCATGTCCAGGGACATAGACAAAGGTGACCTTACGTATTTTGGATTTCTGAAACGACTCTACCCATTGCATGCGTACAGAGCCCGCCTCCACTTTTTTTATCATGCTCATCGAATCACTCAGTATACATGCGTGGGTGTAGTCTTGTGACTCTAACCATTTGAATGCCTTGGTCACTGCCATCACCTCCATTGTCATGCTACTCGTGGTCATGACGTATGCATCACTGTCTTCATTGACTATTCTGCCTGCTGAGCGTGATGTAAATGCCCATGCACTCCTATCATGCGTCTGACACACCTCATTTCTGTGGTTGTTATTTGTCTAATAGTTTTTGAGTCTAAGGCTCATGTCTGGCACTGGTAGCACAACGTTGGGATAATTATTATCTCATATATAGCTCGCTTCGCTTCTAACATTGCTTCATCGTTCAATAGTAGTGGTGAGATCTGTCCGATAACTTGACAAGCTTTATTTCATCTTGAGTATATTTCTGTTTCCATTGGTCCACAAAGACCAATGAGGTAAATTCTCAAAGAGGCCAACACAAAAAGGGAACTCCTAAAAAACATTAGAAAGAAGCAATCAACATTCTTCGGGCACATCATGAGAAAAAGGAAAGTTGCAATATTTGGTTACAACTTGCAAAATAAAAGGAAAGAGAGATTTATATAAATGACTCAGGTATCATCATCAAGTACCGGGCCT